>JAVSCE010008317.1:0-491571 GCA_032199065.1 Smutsia gigantea | reverse complement strand
TCAGACAATTCCAAAGAGGGCTGTGAATAAAACAAAGTTAATGTGATACATGTTTGGGGGGTGTGTGGCACCCTCAGAGCAGATGGTCAGGGAGGCCTTAAAGGGGATAGTTTAGCTGCGGCCTGGAAGGTGAGAAGGAGGCAGCCATATGGGACCTGGGAGAGGAGTGTTTAGGCTGAGGGAGCAGGAGTGCCCGAGGCGGGAACAGCCCAGCACAGCCAGGGACGGAAGGAAAGCCAGTGTGCTGGAGCCTACGGCAGAGCAAGGGAGGGAGTGGCCAGAGGAGGCTGGAGCAGCAAACAGAAGTCAGTGGCTATCAAGTCTTGGAGGCTGAGGTAAGAAGTTTGTATTTTATCCACATGCTTTAGGAAGCCATTGGAGGGTTTAAACCAGGCACGGAGGTGACGTGATATGATTCGTGCTTTTAAAAGATCACCCCAGCCGCTTTGTGGAGAAAGAACTGTAGGAAGGCATGAGCCGAAATAGACCAGCTGGGAGCCTGCTGTTGTATCTGCAGGTTGGATTAGGGTGGTAGCAGTGGCAATGGCAAGGATTGACAGAATCGGGCCGTTTATTAAATATTGGACTGACAGGACTTGCTAATGGGTGAGATGTGAACAAAGGGGAGTGTACATTTGGATATGAAGGAGGGGTTAGGGAGGTTGAAGTCTCCTAATCCAGATAACAAAGGCCAGCGTGGTATAAACGGAGTTGGGAAAGTCAGGACAGGGAGTTGGACTTGAGAGGATGAACTGACTCTGGGGCCCATGGAATGTAAGTGCCGCTGGCATCTAAGCTGCTCTGCCCTCCGCGACTGAAGGGGCTGGAGAGACGTGGTGAGGCAGGGATATGCGGCTGCTCCGTCTACTTGTCACACCTCCTCCCTCTTGCCTCTCTTGCCTATGACAGCTGCTGCCTGTGAAGGCCACTTGCACTTGAGGACTTGGAGATGAGAGTCCCTGCACCTGCGGAGAACTGACCACTTGCTGGGTGCTGCCATTGCTTAGAGTTTTAAAAATTCTGACAGGGATTTTCAAGTGAAGCCAGTTTCCTCTCAGTATGTCCACTGAAGTACTGAGCCAGGAGAGAATGGTGGAGGGCGGGGAGAGCCTGCCCTTGGGGCCAGAGCCACTCACCCGTGTCCCAGTCTGTGCTGTGAACATGGAAACACGGATTCCTCTCACAGGGCTGTTAGGAGGGTAACAGAACACCGTGGAAGTGCTCACATAGCACCTGACACTGAGTACATGCTCAGCAAGTGACCTATTTATACGGTTGACCATTGAGCAACACGGGTTTGAACTGTGCGGGTCCGCTTATATGTGGATGTTTTAATAAATACAATGGAAAATTTTTCGAAGATTTGCAGCATTTGAAAGATTTTCTCCAACTTACTTTATTGTAAAAATATAGTATAGAACACAATGGAATATTATTCAGCCATAAAAAGAAAAGAAATCCTGCCATTTGCAACAACACAGATGGATCTACAGGGTATTATGCTCAGTGAAATAAGCCAGGTAGAGAAAGACAAATACTGTATGATTTCACTTATTTGTGGAATATAAAAACAAAACAAAAGGAACAAAACAGCACTAGACCCATAGACACTGAGAAATGACTAGTTCCAAGGGGGCGGGGAGTCAGCCGGGTAGGGTTGGGGGGGACTGTTGAACCACTGTGATGTACATTTGATAATAAAAAATATATGTTTTTTTTATGTGTGTGTGTGTGTATATATATATATGTTATATATATATATAATGTTTATATATTTTGCACAGTAATAAACATTGAATAGATAAAAAATATGGTATAGAATACATGTAACATACAAACGTAACACGTGTTAATCGGAGGTTTATGTTATCAGTAAAGCTGGTCAACAGTAGGCTTAGTAATTAAGTTTTGGAGAATCAAAAGTTTTCAGCGAATTTTTGACTGGGGAGGGGTGTGGAACTTCTAATCCCTGTGTTGTTCAAGGGTCAGCTATTGTTTTGTAAGAAAATAATTCAATTTGGGGAAAAATTGAGCCACAAAAATAAGCCATTCATTTGTCAAACATTTATCGAGCACCTCATGTGTACCTTAAACACTAGCATATTGAAAAATGAATCGATCGCATGTGGTTCCACTCTTGGGGATCTGATGCCTGGAAGTGAGAAAGATTTTATAACTTCCGTCCTGAGGCACTCTACAATTAGAACAGGGATGCTTCTATCTGGAGTCTTGTAAGATGCTGAGAGATGTTGGGGTGGAAGTCACCACAAGTCCCTCCAATATGGGTTTTTAATAAATAAGCACCCAGCAGGCTACTGTCAAGCCCTGCGATCAGAAACCCGGGAACTTGAGCATTACTACAACTGCGTCAGAAGCCTAAGCATCTGTGCCCACCCCATGCCAGTGTTACTCTGATGGTAGCTTTTCTGTCACCACAGGAAGGGTGATAGGAAGGTTCTACAGAGAGGATGGGCTGCCTACCCCAGAACTGATGCAGGTAGAAGCCGTGCTCGCCAAAGGCTTGGAGGCAAATGAACAGGATCTGAAAGAGAAGCAGAAGTTTCCACCATGCAATGCTGAGTGGAGCTCAACCAAAGGCAGCCGGTTCTGGTGTTCCCAAAAGAGGTAAACAGCCTTCTCTTCTGCTCCTCCCCACCTCTCCCAAATCCAACTTCTGGGTCATCCTGTCTCTTACTCAGTGAGGCCATAAATTGATTGTTAACCCCGGGGAACTATTTCAAAGTACATGTACTCTGGCATAGTGATTCTCAACTTTGGCTACATGTAAATCTTCTGGGGAATTTTTAAAATTACCAATGGGGGATGTCACTGCAAACAACTGGATGAGGATACTAGGGTGGAGACCTGGGCATCTTTTTCCTTTTGAATCCCCTAAAGAGCCCCTGGCCTTGGAATAGAAGGCCCAAGCACTATTTCTTGCTTGCTTTGGCCCATTCATCCACCCAGGGGCCTCAGTTTCCTGTCTGGCAGCACAGCTTATCCCTGCCTGCAGGAGGTAAGGATGCCGGAAACGGGGACAGCCACTTGTGATGATGCCAACGTGCTGGCTTAAAAGCACCACAAATTTTGAGCAATTCCAGGAAGTACAGACTAGACAGGGAAGTCCTTTCCTGTAGGAATAAAGCAAGGTGAGCTGGATTAGGATAGATGCCACAGGGGTGATTCCAGGTTCATTCGGGGAAGTTGGAGAAAAAATTTTTTTCCTACTTCAGTCATGAGGCCAACTTGGAATTAAATGCAGTTTGAGTCCCTCTGATTTCATTTAACTCTAGTGAGGGGAAAAAGGAACCCCATCCCTGCCCCAAGGCTCAAAGGCCTCAAAGAGCCAGCTCTCAGTAGGAGGGACAGGAAAACCCTTCGCACTTTCTTGACTGAGTTGCTTAGGCTCCGCCTTCCCCACAGAGCTCCTCCAGACGCACCCCAATGAGTGTGCCCTGTCCCTGTGCCTCAGCCCACTCCCGTGGATGTACTCGCTTTAGACTGGGAGAAACAAGTCCTGAAGGCAGGGCCTGGATGTGGAGTGAGGATCCCTGACGATGGGATGCATGGCTGGGAGGGAGGGAGGCGTTTCAGCGCCCCGAGAGCCTTGCTCTTGGGGATGCTTCAAGGGGGATGGTTTCTAACTGGGTGGCAGAGTTTCTCTGATGGCACTGGCCCTGGTCCCAGGCACTGGAACTATGTGGGGCATCAATTCCGAGAATATCTTTTTCCTCTTACAAAGTTTTGTGTCCCTGGGAGACCAAATTCAGGACCCTAACATGAGGTAGGCTCTACCCAGGATAGGAGGGTGTTCAGGCTGTGTTGGGCCAGGGCTCGGTCCTCCGTCTGTGAAGCCTGGGGACACCAAGGACAGGGTCTACGCCAGGGGCCGGACAGCGTGCACCTGCACCCTCCGCCTCGGGCCTCCCAGAGAAGGCTGGCCCGTCAGAACTTGCATTGTTGCCTCAGTTGCGCACCCTCACCCGAGTGCCCCAGACCTAGGATCAAGACACAGCCCTGAACTGGAATGTAGTGGGCAAGGGAGAAGAGATTCAGCGCCACACACTGTTTCTGAAAAGCTCACAGACCACTGGGGGCAGGCCTTTCACAGGGGCTAGCACCGGTGCAGGGAAGTGGCCTGACCCCTAGCTTCCCGCGCAGGGCAGGGGCACAGTGAAAGCTCGGGGGACTCTGCCCTGGGCTGAGGAAGCTGGAGGAAGTTCGGAGAAAGCGTGAAGGTTCAGGGCTAAGGACTGCACACCACAGCCTTGGGAGACCGCCAGGATGGGACGTAGAATGGCTTTTACTTTTCACAAGGTCTGGCGCATTCTCCCTCCTCCCCTTCTCAGAGATTTGTAAGTTCATGCTTTTAAAGAGTCCTCTTTTCTTTTGTCCTTAGTGGAGGAATAAGCAGAGACTGGATCGGCGTCCCCAGAAAGCTGTATAAACCTGGTGCCAAGGAGCCCCACTGCGTGTGTGTGAGAACAGCTGGTTCCCCTAGTGACCAGATGCTGGACAACCCTACACACAGAAATCGTGGGGACTTGGACCACCCCAACTTGGAGGAGTTTGCAGGCTGCCCACCCCTGGCCACCACATGCTCCTTCCCGCTCTCAGTGGGTGCCCTGTATGCTGATAACCCAGAGAGACCGCTGCCTAGAACCTGATGCCTCTGAACAAAGCAGTGACTTAGAGTAAGGATACTGTTCCTCTTTTAAATGCTTAGAATTAAGTGTGGTGTGTGTTCGAAGGCAGAAGTCTGCATTTTGAAAAGAAGGTGGTTTCACAGTTCTAATGAGTAGCTGGTTAGCACATCAACAAAGTTTGGACAAGCCTGCAAATGCTGTACAAACAGCCTCGATGCTGGTGGCCCAGGTTGCAGTGCCTGCAGTGGGCTGTGTGTCCAAGATCATCTGTGACCCACACGTGGCCAATTCCCCCCCATGGCCTCTTGCATTCTTAGCTTGTTAAGCAGCTGGGGGCTGGGAATGTTCCTACTTCCCAGATGAGGCAGTGGAGCCGGGTGCTGAGACTCGTGGTCTCTCATCCGGGCCTTTGCCTCGACTCCTTTCCCCAGTGGCCTCAACTCTTACCTAAACAGTCTCTCTCTCTCTCTCCTGTGCTATTAATCTCGCTGAATAGCTTTGCAGATTCACTGACTAGAAGAGGCCGCCTCCCCTTCCCTGGCAGACTCGTGGTCACTGCCCTTCCTTACAAGTGGACTCTGCTCTGAACCTCTTTTGCCACACCAGGAGCTTTCTTACCTGCCTCTCCTGTCCTGTAAGCCTCTCCCCAGCCTCTCAGTGCGCATGAAACAGCTCACGGACCTCACGTCATAAATGAAACACTCTCCCTAACGCCATATTCTTCTCTCACCCCAGACCTGCTTCTCATCAGCTAAGCTTTTTGGAAAAGCTGCCTGTCCCCACTGTCTGCGCCTCAGCCTCCATTTGCTGTGTGACAGTCGCCCTTCTGTGCCCAAAGGCAGGATAAATTCTGTAACGCAAACCCCATGGCCGCATTCGAGTCTTCACTTCCCTGGATCCCTCACATCTGAGGGCCTCCGGGGAACCCTCCCTTGGCTTTCCCCTGACCGCCCCGCCTCCGCCTCTCCCTGAATCCTTCCCACCAGCTCTTCTCACTCTTGCTTCAGCTGCCAGCTCCGTGTGAAGGCCAGGCTTTCCTGAGCACTTCTGTAGCGCCTCAGACTCCCCTCTGCTGCCGTGCAGGGATTTCCCTCGCGATCCTTCTTGTTCCGTCGCCATCTGCACCCGGTTAAGCCAAGTGCGCATCCTGGCGGTCCTCCGCAGCACCTTCCCCTCCTCTGCCCGGGGCTGCCCTCCTCTGATGACTGCAGGGGTCGAGTGCCCTCCCTGCAGCCCCGCCTCCACGCCACGGCGGTTTTCCCGATGCGAGGGCCTTCCCCCTTTACACCACCTCAGTGACTCTGGAAGTGCTGACTTCTCCGCGGCGTGGCACTCAGGGACCACAAAGCCCAGCAGTGGTCCGTCTCCTCTCAGCCTGTCCACCGCCACCTTCCTCGCGCACGGCTCCCTGCCGCCCCCAGCGCACTGCACTCTGCCCACAGTGCCTCCCCCGAGGCTGCCCTGTCCACTGAATGACACCTCTCCTTCAGTTCAATTCGTCCACCTCTGATCTCTTCCAAACCTGGCTCAACCAAACCCCGCTTGGCAGCCTCCATTAACGTGACACACGTTCCCCGAGGCTCCTGTGTGTGCATTTCTGCAGTGACACATGCCAGTGTTCTGTACCCACGAATTTCCTATCAGTCTCTTGCACTTTGACAGGGCCCAGCTTGGCTGTGTGCCCCACACCCACAGTGCCCAGCATTGCTAAGTGTGCAGTTAGTTCTCCTATTTGGGACACGAGGCAGCCAAGGCCCAAAGAACTTCAGTCCCCGGAGCAATGGAGCTGAGCCTGGAACTCGAGGTTCCCTTTCCGATTCGGTGGTGTTTGCACTCCTCCATAGTTCGGGGTGTCTCTGCCCTTGCCGGGGCAGGAGCAGACAGGAGGAGAGCTGAGACCAGGGCCTTGTCCGGAGTGCTGCCTGGAGTGGCCCTGGCAATGGGATGCAGCCCTCAGCTCCAGGCTAACGGGAGCTCGCTGCTGCCCTGCTGTGGTTCTCCTTAGTCACCCAACAAGGGCTTACCAGGCACCTTTGTGCCACGGGGCAGGGGATGGGAGGAAGTGAGGCTCCTGCCTGCAAGGAGCTGACAGAATAGCAGAGAGCCCCCTGGTTAAAGCGCCCAGAGGCAACTCCTGGGGAAGGACTGCAGGGACAGTGGGGGGCCAGGCCCAGAGACAGACCCTTCCAAAACCAGCTGGAGAGGAGAAGGTGCACAAGGCACACTCAGTCTTCCTGGCCAAGGACGGCCTGACCTCTGACCCAGACAAGACCCGAGCCTAGACTGCAGCGCGCTCGGCCAGCCTCAGCAGGCCACCCACCACCTTGCTCAGTGACCCTGCCTTTTGGACGCTGACCACCTACTTTACAGTAAAGAGTCTCCTCACATTGGGCCACTGGGTGAATCTTCAGGGGATTCCACAGGAGTTGGTTGTCATTTTAATGGTCCAAAGGGCTCCGCCATGAGAAGCTAGTGGTTACTGGAGAAATACCTCTCCTTCCTCTCTCCAGTAGAGGTGGCCATGGGCAAAACGATGCCACAAGGTAGGCAGGCAGTCCAGTCCCTCCGTGATGGGAGCCACGGAAAGTTTACTCAGGCAGTTAAGACTTGCTGGTAGAGGGAATTGGAGAAAATTAATACATGTTGGGCAGCTATGTAGTCAGACCCTGTACTGCTGAATAGGGAGCTTTATCTGCTCTCTTTTATGGTCCAGAAAGGAGGCATGAACACCTGCCTACACACGTCTGGTGGCTACAAGGGCCATCGCATGGCAGACTGAGCTGCTCGCTCCCATCTGCTCTGCCACACCAGTGAGCAAGTGTTGAAGCAAAGGCTGGGCAGCTGCCCTCCAACAGGCTAAGGGCAACTGTATCTGGCCTTTTAATCCTGCCATTTCAGTTTTCTATAGACGCAGAACTAAGAGTAAAGAGCTGGAGATTCGGGGTCACAGCTCAGCTACTGCCTGCCTGTACAGCAAAGGGAGCTGTGTCAAACCGTCACCCCATCCCTTGCTTGCTTAATTCCAAACTGATCTGAAAGACAAGACCCCATGGACAGGTTGGAGCTATGGCTCTTCAGAAATAGCCCCTCAGAGAGGAGGAGGATCCTGGGAAGAACCCCCACCTTCCAGAGCGCTTCGTACTGCCAGAGCCCCCAGATTTCTGCAAGTAGGCAGCAGACATTGCTCCTGCCAGCCCTCACAGAGGGTGCTCTGGGCGTGCACGCCAGAATCTGCACTTGCGCCAGAAGACATCTTACTCGTCACCTTCCTCAAGGCAACCCTCGGAGCCAGGGAGGCCCACAACTACTTCCAGTTTACGTGTAGAGAAACCAAGGCTTGGGTTTCTCTCTGAAACCCCCAATACCATCAGCTCGTCAGTGACAAAGCAGAACCCAACCCAGCGCTCTTTGGCTGGGCAAGAACGTGTGGATGTGTGTGTGCACCTGGTTCCTGTTTACACATGTATTGTGACCTAATATGGCCAGTATTTACCTCAAGGATGGCTATTAGGGTTACTTGGGATTGTTTTGTGGAAGCACTAGGCAGTGCCTATTATATGAGAAAAGCCGCCAGAGAATGAGATCTGTCACCACAGCCAGTCTGAACTGGGGGTAATAAAGGTAGAAAACAAGAGGAACATGTTAGCTCGATGTAGTGTGAGGGCCCAGTGAGCTGCTGGGTTAGTATGGTTTGCACAGGGCCCTTATGGAGCACTAGACTGTCATCCACAGGTCCCTAAACCTCCCTTAGCAGGACACCCACAGCGCCCGTCCTCCCTTCAGATGGCAACCAGCGGAAACCTCACTGGGGGGGACCCTCGAGTTGTTCCTAAATAAGGGTCTTAGGGAATTTCCAGGGTCCTTTGGAGAGCTCTTCAGTGGGGTCAGGTGAGACTGTGCAGCTGGGATCACACCCGCTCCCATGAGCTCAAGTCTGGGCCAAGAGCACAGTAAATCCAGGCAGCTGCCATTACACCTAAAATAGCTACTTTCTGACTGCTGTCAACAAAGTGTTTCTGAAGTGTTGGGAATTCAAACTTTCCTAGAGCGTAGCTGTTTAAGAAATCTATTCATATGTCAGCATTTTTAAAAACTCTGTTTGCACAAACAAAATAAAAATGGACTGACAAACACAGGGAATAGACTGGTGGTTGCCGTAGGGAGGAGGGTTGGAGGGTGGTGATATTGGGGAAGGGGAAGAAATTCAGTATGTCAGATACCTTGGTCTGGGTCACGGCTACATGAGGGCACACACACGTCAAGATTCACCAAGCAGTACGCTAAGATCTGTGCATTTTATCATACCTCAAAAAAATTGTTTTTAATACTTATTGGTACTTCTGCATTAAAAGCAACTATAAAAGTCTTATTAAAGTTTCCACTTTAAATGCACAATTTTGTCTCGTTTAATTAGAAGGAATTTTTACAGAAAAGGCAAATGCCAATATTCGAAAACTACTTTCCATTACACAGACTCCAAAGAATGCTGCTACGTGAGTAAGCGTCATGGTCCTGTTTGATGCCATCGTCCCACAGTGAGCGCCAGCCGCATGGCTTAGGAGCCAAGTCGATCGACCCAGATGTGTGCCTGCAGTCTCTGCCTAGCCACTGCCCTCCCCCTTGGTTCACAGGCATGTCATGGTAACACCCATCTCCACATATCTGCCGAGAAAGGACAAGGCGTTAAGTGGAGCAGCCTGCCAACTCGACTCCCTAGCTACAGAAAGCCAGTGTTGTCAGTTGTGACCCATTAATACATTATTCATGCCACACAAAAAAAGGAACTGTACAGGCAATGATCTTCCAAAGAAAGTCTTTAAGGCATCTATGACAACTTCTGGGAATTTAGTGTTTAGTTCATATCTTGTCAAACAATCGGCTGTCCACTAAATTACCTCCACAGGATGAGAATGTGGTTCCCAAATCCCTACAGAAAGCTCCTCTCTGCTTCCTCCCCTCCCCAGGTGAGTGTGGGGGCTTGGACGCTCCCCACTAGGGGCGGCTGTGCTTGCCAGTCCCATGCCTGGTTCCTCTGTAGCTTGTCCAGGCGAAAGCAATCCCAGGGCCGGGAAGCAGGCTTCTTTTCCGCAGCAACTTCACAGTCTCGAAATGCCAAGCTCCAAGCGGGTCTGTCGTGGAAGCAGTACATTTACTACCCATGCTCCTGTCACCTGGGGAGTAGTTTGCCTTTCAGGTCGAAGCACGTACACAGTTCAGTAGTGTTCTTTTTCTCCAGATAAAAGAAGCCTAGATGGAGACCAAGGCTCTCCCGCCTCCCAAGACTTTCCCTTCACTTCATGCCTACAAACAAGATTAGCACAATACCGCTCAAGACACCAGGGGGGACATGAATTGGGAGTGGTGGTGGACCCACAGCATGTCGAGCCCCACGCAGGGACCCACTCAGGGAGAAGAGTGGGAAGCTGAACAGGGTGGTCAGAAATGACTCAGGGCTCTGAGGTAGAGGACTGACAGTCACACAGACCCCACTCCTGGAGAGAACACGGCAGGCGAACTGAGCAGTCGATTCCAGCCTCAACTAAACTCGTAATTGGGGTTGACTGCCCAGGCAATGAGCTCCAAGGGGAGCACACCTCGTCTAATGCATCATTCAGTGAGACACCACTAAAATGAGAACTGAAAAGCAAAACTCCTAAGTGTAGGCACTTAAGTTTGTGGGAAATTCCTGTGTTAGAGATAATAGGAAGTTAGTTTTAGCCATTTGATTTATATATAACACGTGGTTTGTACCTTTGTCTTAAAAAAAAAGAAAAGACTGTTAGGAATACACTGTATAATAAATCTGATGAGAATCAAAAGGCAGTTTAAAAGCTAATTCTGCATAACAATGTTGACTGATACAGCGAATTATATTTCCTAAGTATATTCTTCCTGTTCTATTCATTCACAGTTGGCAACTTTCTAAATGAATAAAATTTGAGTTTTTGCTATTAGTATTTAAGCTATGGATTAAAATTTAACAAGAACAGCTAGACAGTTCTGTAGTCGAGTCCTGACAACCTGGAGAGCGAGAGCATGTAAGATCCCAGCCAGGGCAGTGCAGTACGAGGGGGTCTCAGCAGGGAGCTTCCGTTCAGGGAACCTGCTGGGTGCAGCCCGGCCCATGCAGCATGGTAAGGGGCCTAACACTGTGGACAGTGTTTTTTCTGGATCTACAAGCAGACACCCTGAAGCCAATGTAGAACTCAACAAAATGTTCCCCCAATCCACAGCTGCTCAGTACCATAACCATCCATGGACTCTGTTGAGAAAAAGCTTGACTGAATATACTTTAAGAGTCTTAAAACACAATTTTAAGCGTTTGAGTGCAGTCAGAGGTAAGACTGTCACTAGAGTTGGAATGGACGGGCAGGGGCAGGACAATGAACCAAACCTGACCGAATTCCTGCCCTCCTTTCTACATCATGAACATCGGAAAAACAAGTATAAAGTACCGATCACCTTGAGTCACAATAATTACCTTACTTTCCAATTAAAGAATCAAGCCACCTAATAACTAAGCCCCGCTCCCTCATGGCCCCATCCAGGCCACCAAAAATGGAAACTAACCACATGGTTAAGTGTCTGCCAAGATTAGTTGTTTTCTATTAAAAATTCTGTATGAAATGTGCCACAGTCTTTAGGGAATAGGGGAACTCTTCTGGTTAACTGTTTTAAACATTGTGCACAAGCTCATATTAACATGAAAAGCATATATATCTTATAAATCACAGAAATATTTTTTTAAAAAGCACTCTGGTTTATCAGCTTATTTTACACATATACTAGGCAACAGAATGTATAAACCTATAGCAACACTGAGGACATACCACTATCCCAAGAAACAAAAAAACCAGCTGTTGCAAAAAAACGTTTAGTCCCTTTTACACATATACCCACACTCCATTAATGCAAAAAAAAAATGTAGTGGTCATTAAACATCTAAGAAAAATACATATGATTGAGATTATTAATCTCTGAGTATAACTGCACACATATTGTTCATCTCAAGAGTTCTTCTGGGTTTTTTTTAAAGCAGTGGTAGTTTTTCTTTAACTGTGCATTTTGTAAAAACTGGCCAAACCTTCAAAAGAAAAGAAGTTTAACACCTCAGGGTTAATATATGTACTAGCAGCGATGAGGCCCAAGGAACTCTGGGGCCTCGTGCAGCAAACAGGCCAGAGCCTCCAGCTGCTGGTTCTTATGGGGCAGGCAAGTCACACAGAACTGGGACCTGGGACCAACAGGGCTCGCTGTAACTGGGGACGGTGTCCATAAGAAGCACTCACGTCAAGCAGGGGGACCTGCCAGACTGAAGCTGGAGACTCCCCTTCTCATTACCGGGCCTGTGTGACTCTCTTGGTCCAAACGACACTCTGTGGGAGTTTTCCCTTTAAGACAGTGTGAGCTGAGGTCCAGTCAACTGATCATTCAAATCACTGATGCATGGATGTGTGAGGGCATTTTCGAATACGGATTTTTAAGCAGGAATCACCAATAATGCAGCTATAGAAAAAGTGCAGCACAAGGCAAGTGCGCCCTCCCTCAAGCCCCCGGCGGCAGAGCGGCTGAGGGAGGGCTCCATGGGCAGGACACGGCAAGACGAGAATGCGACAGCTGCCAGGTGTCAGGCTGCCAAAGGGCACTCCTGACACCCGAGTAGCATGAATACTGGTAAAGCTTTCAGTTGTTAAGGCCACGATTTTCAGCTCTCATCTTTGAACCCTGTTTAAAAAGATTTCACCTTTTTTAAAGGGGTAGCTCACTAAAAATACAGCTTAGCTTTTCAAATAAAACAAAAAAACTTCAGGGCAAGAGGATCCTATAATCTTTATGAAAACACTGTGCAGAAAAGTCCACAGCCACTTCCCCTAGAGTAAAGCCAGCTCTCATGAAGCAGCCAGATGCCAACTTCCTACTGTCAGGCTGCATGAATGCTCTGACTCTGAGACGGACACTCAGCTACTAGAAGAGAAAATCGTTTCTGAAGTGTCCTTGTATGTTGCTAGCAGATTGGGGTCTGATTCCTACCACATTAACCACTTAGGCTAAAAAGCCAGGTCAGATGGTGAGACATCTAGTGAACCCGATCACATTGTACACACTCAACAATCACACAGAAAATGTGGAATGGGATCTATCACACCATGGTCCTTAGCTGTTCCAGTCTGTTGCCACTGGAAGACGACTGCCAGCTCCCGCTCTGGGGGCGTCGGGCTGGTGAGCGGAGCAGCTGCTGGGGAAGTGACTGGGAATGTGGCCTGGCCCCTCCTGGGGGCTAAGAGACCCCACCCAAAGTCAGGACATCAAAGCAAATGTTGCAAACTCGCACGGGCTTGTTCAGATCAAACTTTATAATGGGAATCTCCTTGGTCGAGCATTTATGGCAAAGAAGACGTCCGCAATGACGACTGTGGAAGCAAAGAAAGAAGTGTGAGGGGCACAAAGGAGCAGGTTCCCTGCATGTGAACATGGCCACAGCAGTGCCCTTGGCGGACAACAGCCCACAACCGGCCGCGTTCCACCAATGTGTGGGTAATCTGTAGTCCATGCACACAGCAGTCACATCAGTAAGTCAATTAGAGTGACACTGGAGAAGGCTTTTCTTTTAAGGCTCAAGAGCGGCTCAGCAATAGCCAAAGAACTGTCTCTTTGTAGGGGGAGCAGCTCAGCTCCCGGTAGAGCAGCCGGTGGTGGGGCAAGCAAGCATCCTTCCCGTAAGGGCAGCAGTACAGCTCAGCCTCACCACAAGCCAAGCGCCTGGGACCCAGGAACCCCAGCATTCGTCAGGGAAGCCTCAGTCTGCATGCCCCTGCCCTCCCAACATCACTACATCTGCGAACAGTCCTGTCATCTCATCACCCTGTGGGCTCAGCTTTTACCCAGGACTGTGCGGGGCCCTGGCAAGTTCATGGCTCTGCTCGGACAAAGCAGAGGCAATGACATCAACAGGAGTCCCCTTGCTCCCCCGGCCAGTGATGTGGGGGCTCTTACCAATGATGTTTGCGAGTTGTGACCCCGAACTTGGCAGTGCACTCGTAGCAGTTGGAGCCGTCACACCACGGGGGCTCCTTGGACAGCATGTCTGTAATACAGGCAGAAGACTAGTTCCCATCAGTGTCTGTGCCAAGCAAGCCTTGGCGCTTTGAAGAACAGACCAGTGAATAAAGCAACATGTTGCAGTGACATGAGGGATGAAGGAGCAATGTATCCTCAGTGGGTCAGAGAGAGCGTCACAGGGGACACGGAGAACGTGCACTGGCAGGGGAGAAGGAACCGCTGTTCAGGCTGTGAGACAGCACGCGTCAGGGTGGGCAGGGGCTCCGCGCAGTGGAGGGTGGCTGGGATGTAAGACAGCAGCAGAGAGCACAGGCCGATCGCCAGGAAGACTGGCAGGGACCTAATGAGAAGGGGTACAGGGAGCAGGGGGCCAAGACGAGAGAACTTGAGGGGGCAGAATCTGTACGATTTGGTGACTGAGTAGGAGCGAGGGGTGTGAGAGGGAGGCAGGAAGCAGGAAGGAAACAGGCATGATTCCCAGGTTTCTGGTTGGCGTGACTGAGTCTCTGGTGGGACCACATGCAAAGAGGAACCAAAAGAGAAAGAACCAGAGTGGATGAGAAACTCAGTGTTGAGTCTGCAAAGCTGTACGAACTGAGTTGGGGAGTTGTCAGTGTAGCTAACAGAACAACAGTGAGCGCTAACTACCTGCCAGGCACTGTTCTGAGTGCTCCACACACAAGCAGGCTGGGCCCCCAGGGAGGAAGCAGCACACGGCCCAGTCACGGCTGAGCCACAGGCCAGCACTGCCTGAGCTCTTAGAAGGCCGGCCACGTGCGCGGCAAAGAGCAAACTAGGTTCCCATATACAGCACTGTGCTTCAGCGCTGGCTCAGCTACAGACCAGCTTTGTGACCCTGGGCATGTCACCTACATCATGATCTCTGGCTACTAAGTATTGATGAGCACGTTTCCCATACAGCAGGGTTAATAACCTGTTCTTCCTCCACTGTGGGTAATGTACCCAAGGCATTCTGACACCGCCACCTCAGTGGGGTAAAGACTCACACATATGAGATGAAGCAGAAGGCCATTCTGAAGGAGGCAGAGAATCTTAATCAGCTGAAGGATGGAGGGTGTACAAATAAGCAGCCAGGAACCATGGTAAGGGTGACCAGCTTGGAATTCATGGCTTTCGGGACCAGGGGAAGTGGGAAACCAAAAGTGGCCCCAAAGCAGAGCGCTCTGGGGAGAGACTGCTAACAGTGACCCTCCCATCACTGCTAAAGGCCCTTCGTAGCATTTGTACAGTAGGTCCTACATGGTACCTGGAAAACTACTAGTCAGATTTTGGAGCAAGTCATCATGAGATTCAAAGATCACAAACACATCCAGACAATCACCACTGTAACAGGGCTGGCACTCAAAGAGCAAAAAGTGGGCCACTCACCTAACAGTCTAAACAGCAGTTGCTTGGTGGCAACCTGGTAGTTGAAAATGTTGACTCCTTGGTTATTATTCACCCCGAGGCGAGCCCCAGATCGGACGGCAGCGCGGCACAGGCTGGCATTCCCCTTCATGTATGCTGAGAGAAGCACTGGAAGACAGAGCGCAGGCGGCGCTGCTTCCGGCCTCGGTCCCCCTCTCCCTCCCTCCCCACCTACTCTCCCTGACCCCTTCCCTTTGGTGACTGCTAGATACTTCAAATCCTTTCATTTAATTCTTTAAATGATTCAGTAAGATAAGGATTATTCTTTCAAATAGGAAACAGGCACAGAGAGGTCACAAAACTGAGCCAATGTCGCCCCACTAGAATGTGACAGAGCTAGGTATCTGCAACCAGGTCTGTGTAATTCAGAAGCCTGGCCACAAAGTGCCTGCCCAGCCGCCTGCTCCTGGACAGTGCTGCCCCAGGGAGTACGTGCTGTGTCCAGCGGCTCACTCCCGGCGCTGACTCCTCTACAGCTCAGGCTCATTGCTGCTGGCTTAAAAAACACGTTCAAATATCAAAGCCAAGAACTCTTCCCAAGACCAAGAGTTGATGACAAAACATCTGGTCCTGTGCTAAGGTTCAGGATGGGACCAAACCTTGGTGGCTGCATTTCTGCCAAAGGCCGTGGAGGCTCTGCCGGGCATGAGGGTAAATGCATGGGAACACCGTAGCAGCAAAGCAAGTAGACAGCCCTGGGCTAGGAAAACAGAGATCTGGGTTTTATCTGATTCCCTCACTGGGAAGATGAGGACACACTACACACACTACTTACCTTATAGGGTTGTTGTGAATATTCAGCAAGAAAATAAATGCAAAAGTACATAAAAAAAAAGGAAAGCTGCACAAATTAACCTAGCTAATTGGAGCAAGACCATGAGAGGCTACTTTATTAACCTCTCAATGATGCCAGCTCGTCTGTATAGAACCTGCCACTTTCTCAAAGCTTGTCATCACAAACTGCAGCATACTTCCTCCTTCTGGAGCATCTGGGAGGTGGTTCTGTTTTCTCTCTCTCCTGGGGTTTGGGAGCTTGCGCAGGGCCTCAGCTAACTGGGTAAAAGCAGAGGAGGGTAATGAAAACAGGCAGGCAGGCCTGTGTGGGCAAGGGTAAGGCTTTGGAGCACTGGCTATACGGTAGATACACTTGTACCTAAAATCAGACCCTGCCAAACTCCACGGCAGAGCTTTGTGACAGATGCACACAGAGCCTAGCCACAACACACTGAGCTGAAGAGCCTTAAATAATGCCATGGGTGCCAGCACTCCTGTTTTTCCAGGAAGCAAAGAAAGCAAGTGAGACAGGACATACAAATACCTTATTACATACCTGTGTTTCCTTCCGCATCTGGTTTATCCAGAGGATACTCAGGCATGCACTCCAAGAAGAGATCAAAGATGGCTGCTGCATTCTCTTTGCCATATTGCCCCAAAATGTGCAGTGGTGACTGGCCTCTAATGAAGTAAGTTGGAAAAGTTAGGTAAATACCTGCCATGGCCATCAGGCACAAAAGAAATGCAATTTTCTGAACTCTGTGACACTGGATAAATCTAAAGGACACCTAATGGGCCACAAAAGTTCTTCTAACAAGCATTATTCAAAAAGAAAAATGGCAGGCAGATCGAGTGCCCCGGTGGCCCATTCCACAGCACACACCTGGGGCCAGTGCAAGGCGCCAGCGACTGGCAGCTCCGAGGGGCAGCCAGGTGGCAGGAGCCCAGCCTCTGCCAGGACCACGCACACTCACCTTAGATTAAAGGCTTCGGCATCCACAGTGCACTCTGTCAGGAGGACCCGGATATTGGTGAGTCGACCGTGTGTGACAGCAAGATGAAGAGCTAGGGAGCAAATCCTCTTACTGTGCAAGCCCAGAAGCACATGCAGAACCTCCCTCCAAGTAGGGCTCAGCCAGAACAGCCACTATCCAATCACAAAGCCATCCTTTCCAGTCTTCACCCCGCAAGAATGAGTCATAAATGAAATCGCCTAAGACTCTGCTTTCTGCTTCTGTAGTTATCCAAAGATGAGATCTAATGGTTTCACAAGAAGCTACTTTTAGGTTTCTAGTTACCATTCAGATTGGGAGGCTGCCCAGGGCCCAGTCAATGGCAGATTAGATGCCCAGCTCAGATCATTTCTTGTTACAGCTCTGCTCCTATAAAAGCCAACCTCCCTAAGGGGGAGGATACCCAGGGGTGCAGCGCACCTCCACCCCTAGAAGGGAGGGACTGCTTAAGGCTCTCAGCACCGGACTCAGGGGAGTGACTGGCAATTACCATTATTTCCATTCTCATCCACGGCAGCAAAATCCACTCCATTCTCCAAGAGGACTGAGCAGATGGTGGGCAGGTCCTGCTGGGCAGCGAGGTGGAGAGCAGTCTGGCGGTGCTTGGTCAATTCATTTACTCTGGCTCCTGCAAGAAGCTGTTGAAGTTGATTACATGAGCAGCCTCTTCACCACAACCAACCAAGGTCTCACTGAATGGGGCCAAGCCTGCCTATCTTCTGACATCCACAGAATCCACGCTGCTGATGAAGTTTGGAGCACTGAGGGCCTCACACACAATCCTGGAAAGGTGTAAGCCAGCAAAACGTGTCCTGAGAGCAAACTGGCAATTACCAAAATGTTAAAAAAGCCAATCCTTAGGACACAGAAATTCTACTTTCTGAGACTTCAGTATATAAAACTACACAAGGACTGAAGAGATGTTCACTGCACTATGTAAGGATGTCTACTGCTTGTAATAGTAAAACCAGATTACAAAAAGGATTGTTATGAAAATTATAATATATACAAACAAAAGAATAGGTAGCCATTAAGATGATAAATATTTATGGCTTAACATGGAAGGATGTTTACAATATGGTAAGTTTTAAAAAGGGCAAGTTAGAAGACAGTATGACAGAATGATTCCATTTGAAAAAGAAAGAGGAGAAATGTATACACATACAAACACATTCTGTAAAAGCCTATCCACCAACCTCAGAGGAGACATGGGGGTGAAATGGAGACACTATCTGCTTGACATCCTCATGTGCTTCAGTTTTTCCACATTAAACATGTACTATTTTCATTTTTTAAATATTTTTTACAAGAAAATAAATAATTACAGAAGGACCTTACAGAAGGCAGGAAGGACCTTTAAATAATATCTTGTCTATTCACTTAGTATTTGACGTTCATTCATCATACACTTCCTGACAAAGTTTCAAAAACAGTTGGTGTTAATGGATAAGAATCTGCGGTTTGTACTCAGAACCCAATTCGCTTCTCATGATGTCTGAGGGCACCCTGGGTTCCTTTGTCTGTGTGGGCAGGTGTTCTGCCTCTGGGAAAATCTAGGCACTCGTTAGCTGCTCTGCTTCTGACCCTGAGTTCCAAGTCCCAGCCACCCAAACCTCTGGACGCCCAATCAAATCATGAATAGGTCCAGACAGCACATTCAGAGGGGTAGTCAGGGTCACTTGTGCTGTGCGAGGGAGCATAGCTAACTCCAAGGCTGGTTAACTGCGGGGAGGGGAAAGGCTTGGGAAAAGGTACTGTTTCAGTGTGAAGAGGTTTCAACACTAAGTTGTACCAATTCACAGAGGAAGGCCTGCATGGCCACTGTTTAGAACATCAGCAGTTTCTAGGGACTCCTATCACCTTTAAGGTCAGGTCTTACCAAGGCAGAGGCGTGACCTTGGTGAAGGGGCCGTGATCCTCAAACCCGTTTGGGCTCTCAGGGTGGCAGCAGACTGGCAAACACATGGCCTGATGCCCTACTACAATGAGACCCACCTCTGTCTTCTCAGCTGTTTCCCCCGCATCCAGTCCATGCCTGGCATCCATCAGGTCCATCTCCTCAATCATTCTTCACCCATCCCTCACTGTCACTGACTCCCCTAGGCCTCTTCACTGCTGGCCTTGCCCCCACACCCACATGTCCCACCCCCAACGTAAATGTCTTCTGCTCCAAAACATGTCAAGTCATGGAGATTTTGCTAAAATGTAGTTTTCAAACAAACAAACAGACAAACAAACGAAAGGCAAGGCACCAAAGGCTGGTCAAGTGCGCAGAGGCCAGTTCTGCAGCATGCACCTGGGGACAGGAGGGACCAGCACCTGCCGGCTCCTGGGAGTTGGCCGGGCCACAGGGAGCCCTGCTCTTAGCTGTGGATTATGCTCTGAGCTCAAACATAACGGTTTCAAACATGACACCCCACAATTTGGTCTCTACCTGCCTTTAACCACATCTCCTCCTACTTCCTACTAAAATTTCAACCAAACTTTTCTACTTAAAACACACCACAAGGAAGATGGTGGCATGAGAGGTGAGACAGAGAATTCCTCCCAAAACCACAAATAGTGTGAAAATATAGTTAATACAACTAGTCCTAAAAAAAAAAACATGAAAGAAGGCTGCAACAGACTGCATACAGACCTCATGAACAGAGCACACCTCACAAAACAAGGTAATGAAAGAAAGCCTTGATCCGGCGGGACCAGGCCCTTCCCCCACCCCAGCTCACCAGCAAGAGGAAGAGAAACGGAGCAGGGAAGGGGTGGAAACCTAAGACTGCTGAACACCCAGCCCTGAAGGTCTGCTTTGGAGCAGAAACCTACATTGTGTGGTGCTCTGGAGGTTGGTGGGGTTGGGGAACTGGGACAGGTGCAGTGCCTGAGGGAGTGCCATTCCGGCCGTTTGTGAAGGACAGGGATCCAAATCTGGCCGCTCTGGGACAAAGGAAAGGCAGGTGGTCAGACAGGCTTCCTAGCAGAGAGAGGGCTGCTGAAGGGCGATGTTTGCACGGAGCATGCTGCGCAGGAGAAGGGAGAGGTGGACAATGTTGTCTGAGTGCACTCTACACAGCAGGTTGGAAATTTTGAGGAGATTCAGGTGCTCCAGCCCCTTGGCAACCTATGCAGCTCCAAGGCCCCCACTGTGACACGCAGCATGCTGCGCATTACTCCTGGTCTGCCAGCACCAGCTTGCAAACTGGCAGTCCCTGTCCAGGTGTCAGGCCAGCCAGAGGGAGGCCCCGCCTACAAGAGCAAGAGATGCCAAGCACAGAGGCTTACACCTGTGTGCTCGGCCCACTGGCTCTGATACTGGAGACAGGCACAGCAGCTGGGAATCAGGACACAGATCTTTCCGCACCCGCGCACCCCCCTCCCCCGCCCCTGGCACCAGCGGCACTCCCACATGACCCCCAACCTGACTCTAGGGGCTGAGCAGCTCCAGAGACTAGACTTTCTGGGCACTAGAGGGCACCACATAGAAATATGAAACTTCCAAGGAACCTAGTTCAGACCAAAACCTCACAAACCCCAAAAAGGGGCCAAATGAAACTCAACTCACCAATCTTCCTGAAAGAGAGTTTAAAATAAAAATCATAAAGATGCTCATGGAGCTACAGAAAAATATTCAAGAACTCAGAGATGAATTTAAGATGGAGATTCAATCATTAAGAAATTCTGTATCTGAAATGAAACATAAAATGGAGGGATTTAAAAGCAGATTAGATGTAGTAGAAGGGACGATAAATGGAACAGAAATTAGAGAAGAGGAATACAAAGAAGGTGAGGCACAGAGAGAAAAAAAGGATCTCTAAGAATGAAAGAATATTTAGAGAACTGTGTGACCAATCCAAACGGAACAATATCCACATTACAGGGGTACCAGAAGAAGACAGAGAAAAAGGGATAGAAAGTGTTATTGAGGAGGTGATAGTCTCTCAAGCCAATGGAGGCATACAGATCTCCCAACACAAGGGGCCCAAGGAAGACAACATCAGGACATATAATAATTAAAAGGGCAAAGATCAGGGACAAAGACAGACTTTTAAAAGCAGCTAGAGAGAGAAAAAAGATCACAAACAAAGGGAAACCCATCAGGCTATCATCAGATTTCTCAACAGAAACCTTACGGGCCAGAAGGGAGTGGCATGATATATTTAATGCAATAAAGCAGAAAGGCCTCAAACCAAGAATACTCTACCCAGCAAGGTTATCATTTAAATATGAAGGAGGGATTAAACAATTTCCAGATAAGCAAAAGCTGAGAGAATTTACCTCCTACAAACCATCTCTACAGTGCATTTTGGAGGGACTGCTATAGATGGAAGTATTCCTAAGGCCAAATAGATGTCACCAGGGGAAATAAAACCACAGCAAAGTAGAACAATTAATTACTAAGCAGATGCAAAATCAAATGAACTACACCCAAAGTCAATCAAGGGATAGACAAAGAGTACAGAATACGATACCTAAAATATAAAGAATGGAGGAGGAATGAAAAGGAAGGAAAAAAAGAACATTTAGGTTATGTTTGTAATAGCATATGAAGTGAGTTAAATTGCACTGTTACATAGTAAGGGAATTACCCTTGAACCTTTGGTAACCACAAATCTAAAGCTGGCAATGGCAGTTAAGTACATACCTTTCGATAATCACCCTAAATGTAAATGGTCTGAATGCACGAATCAAAAGACACAGAGTACTGAATGGATAAAAAAACAAGACCCATCTATATGCTGCCTAAAAGAGACTCCCTCCAAACCCAAAGACATACACAGACTGAAAGTAAAGGGATGGAAAAAGATATTTCATGCAACTAATAGGGAGAAAAAAGCAGGAGTTGTAGTACTTGTATCAGATAAATTAGACTTCAAAACAAAGAAAGTAACAAGAGACAAAGAAGGACATTACATAATGATAAAGGGGTCATTCCAATAACAGGATATAACTATTACGAATATCTATGTACCCAATACAGGATTCACCTACATATGTGAAAAAAATACTAACAGAATTAAAGGGGTAAACAGACTGCAATGCATTCACTTTAGGACACTTCAACACACCATTCACTCCAAAGGACAGATCAACCAGACAGGAAATAAGTAAAGAGACAGAGGCACTGAACAACGTATTAGAACAGATGGACCTAACAGACATCTACAGAACACTTCATCCAAACGCAACAGGATAAACATTTTTCTCAAATGCACATGGAACATTTTCAAGAATAGATCATATACTAGGACACAAAAAGAGCCTCAGTAAATTCAAAAAGATTTAAATTATAAAACCAGCTTCTCAGATCACAAACATATGAAACTAGAAATAAATTACACAAAGAAAACAAAAAAGCCCACAAACACATGGAGGCTTACCATGCTCCTTAATAACCAATGGATCAATGACCAAATAAAAACAGATCAAGTAATATATGGTGAAAAGTGACAACAATAATTCAACACCGCAAAATCTGTGGGACACAGCAATGGCTGTGCTAAGAGGGAAGTACATTGCAATACAGGCCTACCTCAGGAAAGAAGAACAATCCCAAATGAACAGTCTAAACTCAGAATTAACGAAACTAGAAAAGGAAGAACAAATGAGGCCCAAAGTCAGTAGAAGGAGGGGCATAATAAAGATTGGAGCAGAAATAAATAAATTGAGAAGAATAAAACAATAGAAAGAATCAATGAAAGCAGGAGCTGGTTCTTTGAGAAAATAAGCAAAATATGTAAACCCCTAGCCAGACTTACCAAGAAAAAAAGAGTCTATGCACATAAACAGAATCAGAAATGAGAAAGGAAAAACCACTGCAGACACCACAGAAATACAAAGAATTATTAGAGATACTATGAAAAATTATATGTTAGCAAACTGGATAACCTAGAAGAAATGGTTACAACCTTCCAAAGCTGACCCAGGAAGAAACAGAAACTCTGAATGGACCAATTACCAGCAAGGAAATTGAATTGGTAATCAAAAATCTACCTAAGAGCAAAACGCCTGGACCAGATGGTTTTACTGCTGAATTTTATCAAACAATTAGTGAAGACCTAATACCCATCCTCATTAAAGTTTTCCAAAAAGTAGAAGAGGAGGGAATACTCCCAAACTCATTCTACGAGGGCAACATCACTCTAATACCAAAACCAGGCAAAGACACCACAAAAAAAGAAAATTACAGACCAATATGCCTGATGAACATAGATGCAAAAATACCCAACAAAATATTAGCAAACCGAATTAAAAAATACATCAAAAAGATCATCCATCATGATGAAGTGGGATTCATCTCAGGGATGCAAGGATGGTACAACATCTGAAAATCCATCAACATCATTCACCACATCAACAAAAAGAAGGACAAAAACCACATGATTACCTCTATAGATGCTGAAAAAGCATTCGACAAAATTCAACATCCATTCATGATAAAAACTCTCAACAAAATGGGTATAGACGGCAAGTACCTCAACATAATAAAGGCCATATATGAAAAACCCACAGCCAACATTATACTTAACAGTGAGAAGTTGAAAGCTTTTCCCTTAAGATCAGGAACAAGACAAGGATGCCCACTCTCCCCACTTCTATTCAACATAGTACTGGAGGTCCTAGCCACAGCAATCAGACAACACAAAGAAATAAAAGGCATCCAGACTGGCAAGGAGGAAGTTAAACTGTCCCTGTTTGCAGGTGACATGATATTGTACATAAAAAACCCTTAGGAATCCACTCCAAAACTACTAGATCTAATATCTGAATTCAGCAAAGTTGCAGGATAAAAAATTAATATGCAGAAATCTGTGGCATTCCTATATACTAACAATGAACAAGCAGAAAGGGAAATTAGGAAAACAATTCCATTCACAATTGCATCAAAAAGAATAAAATACTTAGGAATAAACCTAACCAAGGAAGTGAAAGACTTATACTCTGAAAACTACAACACACTCATGAAAGAAATTAAAGAAGATACCAATAAATGGAAACACATCCCATGCTCATGGATAGGAAGAATTAATGTCAAAATGGCCATCCTGCCTAAAGCACCCTACAGATTCAATGCAATCCCTATCAAAATACTAACAGCATTCTTCAATGAACTAGAGCAAATAGTTAAAAAATTCATATGGAACTACAAAAAACCCTGAATAGCCAAAGGAATCCTGAGAAGGAAGAATAAAGCGGGGGGAATTATGCTCCCTGACTTCAAGCTCTAAAGCAAAGCTGCAGTAATCAAGACAATTTGGAACTGGCACAAGAAGAGACCCATAGACCAATGGAACAGACTAGAGAGCCCAGATATAAACCCAAGCATTTGGGGCCATTAATATATGATTAAGGAGCCATGATATACAATGGGGAAATGACAGCCTTTTCAACAGCTGGTGTTGGCAAAACTGGGCAGCTACATGTAAGAGAATGAAACTGGATTATTGTCTAACTCCAGACACAAAAGTAAACTCAAAATGGATCAAAGACCTGAATGTAAGTCATGAAACCATAAAACTCTTAGAAAATAACATGGGCAAAAATCCCTTGGACACAAACATGAGCAACTTCATGAACATATCTCCCCAGGCAAGGGAAACAAAGGCAAAAATGAACAAGTGGGACCATATCAAACTAAAAAGCTTCTGTACAGTAAAGGACACCATCAGTAGAACAAAAAGACATCCTACGGTATGGGGGAATATATTCATAAATGACATATCCAATAAGGGGTTGACAGCCAAATTATATAAAGAGCTCACGCACCTCAACAAACAACAAGCAAATAAGCCAATTAAAAAATGGGCAGAGGAGCTGAACAGACACTTCTCCGAAGAAGAAATTCAGATGGCCAACAGGCACATTAAAAGATGCTCCACATCACTAATCATTAGAGAAATGCAAATTTAAACCCCAAAGAGGTATCACCTCACACCAGTTAGGATAACCAACATGCAAAAGACAAACAAGAACAAACGCTGGCGAGGATGTGGAGAAAGGGGAACCCTCCTACACTGCTGGGGGAATGTAAACTAGTTCAACCATTGTGGAAAGTAGTATGGAGGTTCCTCAAAAAACTCAAAATAGAAATACCATTTGACCCAGGAATTCCACTCCCAGGAATTTACCCTAAGAATGCAGGAGCCCACTTTCAAAAAGACATGCACCCGTATGTTTATCACAGCACTATTTACAATAGGCAAGAAATGGAAACAACCTAAGTGTCCATCAGTAGATGAGTGGATAAAGAAGAAGTAGTACATATACACAATGGAATATTATTCAGCCATAAGAAGAAAACAAATCCTACCATTTGCAACAACATGGATGGAGCTAGATGGTATTATGCTCAGTGAAATAAGCCAGGCGGAGAAAGACAAGTATCAAATGATTTCACTCATCTGTGGAGTATAAGAACAAAGAAAAAACTGAAGGAACACAACAGCAGCAGACTCACAGAACCCAAGAATGGACTCACAGTTACCAAAGGGAAAGGGACTGGGGAGGATGGGTGGTAAGGGAGGGATAAGGGGAAAAGGAGGCATTACGATTATCCCATACAATGTAGAGGCGGGGGACACGGGGAAAGCAGTATAACAGAGGGATGACAAGTAGTGATTCTATAGCATCTTACTATGCTGATGGACAGTGACTGTAGTGGGGTATGTTGTGGGGACTTACTTGATAACAGGGGGAATCCAGTAACCATAATGTTGTTCATGTAATTGTACATTAATGATAGCAAAAAATATATATATATATATATATATTCATTGTAGAAAACACACACACACACAAAAAGTGGTTAATGGCAAATTTTATGTTATTTGCATTTTACTATAATAAAAATTGGAAATGAAAAAAATAAGGAAACACACCACATGTACTTTCTAGTCCCCACATCTTTGCTCAGACCCTTCCCCTGCCAGGGTGGCACTATGTTGTATTGGAAAATGCAGGTTTTGGAGTCAAATAGAAATGGCTAAATTTCCAGCTAAACTATTGAGTAGCTAATAATCTTGGGGAAAACAAAAACTCTTTCTGAGCGTAAATCTTCTCCTTTGTAAAATGTAAAAGATTTCCTATATCCCTCTGAGTGTTTTTGAGTATTAAGAGGTATACTTTCAACGTCAGTCTTGGTGATGATTTTTTGGATCTGACTCCAAAAGCAAAGGCAACAAAAGCAAAAATAAACAAGTGGGGCTACAAACTACAGAGCTTCTGCACAGGAAAGGAAATCATCAAGAAAATGAAAAGGCAACATACTGAATAGGAGAAAATACTTGCAACTCATACATCTAATGAAGTATTATTGCCCAAAATATATAAAGAACTCATACGACTCAATAGCAAAAAAAGAAAGATTAAAAATTGGAGAGGGCCTGAAGAACCATTTTTCCAAGACGTACAGACAGATACAGACATACAGATGGCCAAGAGGCACGTGAAAAGATGCCCAACATTTTTCATCACCAGGAAAATACAAATCAAAACCATAATGAGGAATCATGTCACATCTGTCAGAATGGCTATCATCAAAAGACAAGAAATAACAGACACTAGTTAGAATAAAAGGAACCCTCGTGCACTGTTGGTAAGAATGTAAATTAGTACAGCCAATATGGAAAAATAGCATGGCGATTCTTCAAAATGTTAAAAATAGAACTACATTTGATTCAGCAGTCCCACTTCTGGGTGTTTATCAAACAAAAACATTAATTCAAAAAGATATCTGTACCCCAATGTTCAATGCAGCATTATTTATTATAGTAGCCAAGATAATGGGAGCAACCTAATGTCCACTGACGGATGAGTGGATACAGAAGATGGGGTATATATACAGTATACTTCATTTTATCGTGCTTCACTTTACTGTTCTTGGCAAATACTGCATTTTTTTACATATTGAAGTTTGTTGCAACCCTGCATTGGGAAGTCTTTCAGGGCTATTTTTCCAACATTTGCTCACTTCTTGTCTCTGTGTTACATTTTGGTAATTCTCAGAGTATTTCAAACTTTTTCATTATTATATTTGTTATTGTGATCAGTGATTACACCTCACTAAAATCTCAGATTACAGTGAGTGTTTTTAGCATAAAGTATTTTTCAATTAAGATTGGATACATTGTTTTTTAGACATAATGCTACTGCAAACTTAATGGACTAACATATTATATAAACATAACTTTTATATGCACTGGGAAACCAAAAAATTCATCCAACTCACTTTATTGTAAAACTTGCTTTACTGCAGTGGTCTAGAACCAAACTCACAATATATCTGAGGTATGCCAGTATATTTTGGAATATTATACCGCCATAAAAAAAGAATGAAATCTTGCCACCTCCAACAACATGCATGTATCTGGAGGGCATTATGCTAAGTGAAGTAAATTAGAGAAAGATAAATACTGTATGATCTCACTTATATATGAAACTTAAAAAACAAACACACACCAAGTTCACAGATACAGAGAACAGACTGATAGTTGCCAGAGGCAGGTATTAAGGGGTGGGCAAAATGGGTGAAGGGGGTCAGAAAGTACGAATTTCCAGTTAGAAAATAAGTTCATGGGGATACAATGCATAGGGTGACTATAGTGAATAATAATTTACTGTTTATTTGAAAGTTGCCAAAAGAATAAAATTTAAAAATCCTCACAAGAAAAAAGAATTTTTAACTATGTATATGGTGATGGAAGTTAATTAGACTTATGGCGATCGTTTTACAGTATATACAAATAAATTAGTATGTTGTACAGCAAAACTATATGTTATTGTACCTCAGTAAAGAAAAAAGAAAGAGAGACAGGTCACTGGAAAGCACCACTGAATGCCTGACAGTAGGCAGACCACAGATGTGGATCTCCCTCCTATCAAGGCCCCCACCCTTCCTCTGCCATCCAAGTCCTGATTTCACCCCAGCACCTGCCTGCCCAAGTGGATCCTGGGCACTAAGGACATGCTGCCCAGTGACATATGTGCTTCCCCAAGTGTACTGGCTTAGCTCCCCAAATGTGCACTGGCCTTTCTTAATACCTGGGAAACATCTGTGATGAGAGGTCCCACACACTTTACGACATGCTTTTGTCTATGTTACAAACAATACGTTTCTGCAACACTTACCAAATTGCGGACAATAATCTCTGAGCCTGCTTGGACAGCGAGGTGCAAAGGGGTCAACTTAGAAGCATCCTGGACTCTAGAATTCACATTAGCGTGGACACTAATCAGGAAAAGGACACTTTCAATGTCAGAGTTCTGAACTGCCACATGAAGAAAATTCCGGCCCTTGTTGTCCACCTACAGCAACAAGAACCAAAATGTTAGTGGGCTCTCCCTTACAAGGGCACCTGCAAGCCATGGTGCCCACCGGAGAGGTGGTGGTGCTGTTCTTCCCTTGGTTCCAGGAAGCTCCCTCCCAAGAGCCAGCACTAAGCGCGCACCCCCCCACACACACACAGCACACCCACTGTACATATCTGTGCCCAGTCACATCCCTGTGGTCGGGGAAGGGAGCACTGGTCCAAGGTGCCCTGGCATCCTCCTGCAGCAGGAACTGGACTTGGAAACCAAGAAAGAGAAGTTGAAGGACAGGAAAAGGAAGGCACCAAAATACTGGAAGGCTAGGGAAAAGGCAGAGCAAGGCAGAGGAGACGAGCTTTGGGAGCCAACTGCTGTGGCTGTAACAAGCACCCAGCATCCTGACACCACGCCTCCAATGGCAGCCTGACCCCTGAGCAGCCAAGCAAACCGCCAGGAATTTTCAGGAAGATTCCTCTTTTACTGAGCTACCACAATGGGGAAGGCAGCCAACAAACAGTATGTTACAGACTTTGCTCCACTGATGTAAAGCAGACAAAGGGTCACTCCAACCAAACCACAGAGGACACTGTAGTCTGGGAACTGTCATACCAGTATGAGTGCTCAGGGAGAAGTGGGGGAAACACCAACAAGCTACACACCCCACATTCACTCACACGCCCACAGCATGCGCTGGTGTCACAAGCAGTGTGTCTGCAAAGGTGTTCGATCAACAGTATCAGTTTCACACTAGACGGAGAGGAGATGCGAGATGACTACCTTCACTCATGAACATGTTACACTATCTGAGCGCGAGTGAGGTTAACACCTACATAATTCAGTCCCACTTAAGCAAATGCTGAAGAAAAGAGATGTATAGAAGCCTGAAACACTGAGCAATAGTTTTCAACTATGTTAGGATTTCATTTTTTTCAGGTCTCAAGTTTCCATTTTGCCTTCATAAATGGCCACTCATAAATCTTGGCAGTACTCTAAGGGCTGGATGGAATTCAAGCGCCTGAATCTGGACTATCTGAATGACCCATCCCAGTCCCTGCCTCAGATCCTCTGTGGTCATCGCCAACCCCAACAGGGCACTGACCAGATTTAGCAGCCGGTAAAGAATCACAAAGAAGGACGACTGAGCCTACTAAACTGAATGGTAACAACTCTACAACACTCAGAAACCTGTCTCATCAGACCAAAAGCTCAAGTTCAATTTATATCTTTTTAGGACATTCACTACTAGGGCAATTAAACAACCGGAGAAGGGCAAAGGGTGGCCTCAGCTGCATGTGCCACAGAATTCCTAGAACGGGCCCGGCCACCTCAGCTTCGTTCTCATGTGGCACCAGCAGGTGGCTGACATACATACAGGGCAGAGCAGTCCAATCTCATCCAGCGCTGTCAGCACATCTGAATGGCCAAATTTTAAGAAAGAGTATAATGTCAGATCAAATGTCTTTATATAGAAGAGCCCTGTTCAGCTGGTGGTGTTTGCTCAGTGTCCACGTAACAGGTCTCTGCAGAGCACAGGGCACTGTGGAGAACGTTGGGTGCGGCTCCCTCACCTGCTCAGCCGCACCGGACTCCCGCTTTAGGATGGCCTCGGCTGCCTTGTTGTTCTTGTAAGTCATGGCGCAGGCAAAAGGGGTCAGCCCTTGTCTGTCTCGTACATTCAAGTGGATGTCAGGGTGGGAGATCAGTAACTGAATGATGACACCGTGCTGGTTGCTGATGGCCACATGGACAGGCGTTCTTCCTTCTGCATCCTATGGGGCCAAGGGAGATTCAAAGCTCAAATGAAAGTAAAACTCGGGAAAAATATGACAGGTGATAACTTCTAAATCAAACTTGGTTCTGAGAATCAATACTGCTGCCCCGTGTTTGCAATTGGCTTTTAAAGAGGCCAAACACAGAGATGACTGACAGCCTCTCCCCATTACCCCATGTGCCAGTGACCCAGGGCACAAACACATTTGGTTTAGACGATCTGTAGTCAACTTCACCTCTTAAGTTACACCACTCCTTACTGGCAACAGGGCAGCATACATAAATCTTCATAGGCTAGAACACTAAAAAGCATCAAGGAACAAACTCGAGGTACTCAACTAAGCTACCGGAACATGCTCCGAATCACAGTGCTCAACTGGAAACTAGAACAAAGTCTCAATGGAAATCTATAACTAACAGGGATAGAAGGCAATGAAAAGTTGATTGAACAATCCTCCTCAACCTGTAAAAAGGGCAAAGGCATGGTTCCGGAAAGTAGGGATCCATATCCGGCTGCTCTGAGACAAAAGAAAGGTGGGCAGTCTGAGAGACTTCATAACAGCAAGAGGGCTGCTAAAGGGGCAAGGATTGCACATAGCTTACTGCTCAGGAGAAAAGACAGGTAAACAAAATTGTCTGGGTGCACTCTGCCCAGCAGGTTGGGAATTTTCACGATCTTCAGGAACTCCAGCTCCCTGCCCGGCTACAGAAGTCCAAGGACCCCCTCTGTGATATGCAGCCTACTGACCCTTTCTCCCAGCCAGCCCCACCTGGCTCACAAACTGGCAAACCCTACCCTGGTGTGAGGCCAGCCAGAGGGAAGCCCTGTCTACAGCAATTACAAACGCAAAGCACAGAGGCTTATACCTCTGTGCTCGGCCCACTAGTTCTGGCAGTGGAGACAGGCATAGCAGCTGAGAAGTACCCCCCAGACACCAATACCGCTCCCCTGCAACCCCCGACATTGCTTCGGGGGCTCAGCACCTCCAGAGAGTAGAGCTTCTGGGCACTAGAGGATCCCATATACAAATATGAAATGCCAAAGGAACGTGGTCCAAAGTAAAATTATGAATACAGCCCCTGAGAAAAATTCAAATGAAATCGACCTCATGTATCTACTTAAAAGGGATTTCAAAATAAAAATCGTTCAAATGCTCATGAAGGTACAGAAAGATATTCAAGAACTCAGGGATGAATTCCGGTTGGAGATAAAATCATTACGGAACACAGTATCAGAAATGAAACATATGATGGAAAGTTTTAAAAGCAGATTAGATACAGTGGAGGAGACAATAAATGAAATAGGAATTAGAGAAGAGGAATACAAAGAAGCTGAGACACAGAGAGAAAAAAGGATCTCTAAGAATGAAAAAGTATTGAGAGAACTGTGTGACCAATCCAAATGGAACAATATCTACATTATAGGGGTACCAGAAGAAGAAGAGAGAGAAAAAGGGATAGAAAGTGTCTTTGAGGAGGTAATTGCTGAAAACTTCCCCAATCTGGGGGAGGAGATAGTCTCTCAGGCCATGGAAGTGCACAGATCTCCCAACACAAGGGACCCAAGGAAGACAACATCAAGACATATAGTAATTAAAATGGCAAAGATCAAAGGATAAGGGCACACTATTAAAGCAGCCAGAGAGAGAAGTAAAATCACATACAAAGGAAAGCCCATCAGGCTATCATCAGACTTCTCAACAGAAATCTTACAGGCCAGAGGGAGTGCCATGATGTATTTAATGAAATGAAGCAGAAGGGCCTCGAACCAAGAATACTTTATTCGGCAAGGTTATCATTTAAATTTGAAGGAGGGATTAAGCAATTTCCAGATAAGCAAAAGCTGAGAGAATTTACCTCCCACAAACCATCTCTACCGTGTGTTTTGGAGGGACTGCTGTAGATGAAAGTGTTCCTACGGTTTAATAGCTGTCACCAGAGGTAATAAAACCACAGTAAAGAAAGTAGAACAGCTAATTACTAAGCAAATGCAAAACTAAATCAACTATCCCCAAAGTCAATCAAGGGATAGACAAAGAGTACAGAATATGATACCTAATACATAAAGAATGGAGGAGGAAGAAAAAGGAGGAGAAAAAAAAAAAGAACCTTTAGATTGTGTTTGTAATAGCATATTAAGTGAGTTAAGTTAGACTCTTAGATAGTAAGGAAGTGAACCTTGAACCTTTGGTAACCACGAATCTAAAGCCTGCAATGGCAATAAGTACATATCGATAATCACCCTAAATGTAAATGGACTGAATGCACCAATCAAAAGACATAGAGTCACTGAATGGATGAAAAAACAAGACCCATCTATGTGCTGCCTACAAGAGACTCACTTTAAAGCCAAAGACATACACAGACTGAAAGTAAAGGGATGGAAAAAGATATTTCATGCGAGTAATAGTGAGAAAAAGCAGGAGTTGCAGTACTTGTATCAGACAAAATAGACTGCAAAACAAAGAAAGTCACAAGAGACAAAGAAGGACATTACATAATGATAAAGGGGTCAATCCAATAAGAAGATATAACCATTATAAATATCTATGCACCCAACACAGGAGCACCTACATATGTGAAACAAATACTAACAGAATTAAAAGGGGAAATAGAATGCAATGCATTCATTCTAGATTTCAACACTCCACTCACTCCAAAGGGCAGATCAACCAGACAGAAAATAAGGACACAGAAGCACTGAACAATACATTAGAACAGATGGACTTAACAGACATCTACAGAACTCGACACTCAAAAGCAGCAGAATACACATTCTTCTCAAGTGCACATGGAACATTTTCAAGAATAGATCATATCCTAGGCCACAAAAAGCTTCAGTAAATTCGGAAGACTGAAGTTGTACCAACCAGTTTCTCAGACCACAAAGGTATGAAACTAGAAATAAGTTATGCAAAGAAAATGAAAAATCCCACAAACACATGGAGGCTTCACAACATGCTCCTAAATAACCAATGGATCAATGACCAAATAAAAACAGAGATCAAGCAATATATGGAGACAAATGACAACAATAATTCAACACTGCAAAATCTATGGGATGCAGTGAAGGCCGTGCTAAGAGGAAAGCATATTGCAATACAGGCCCACCTCGGAAAGAACAATCCTGTATGAACAGTCTAAACTCACAATTAACGAAACTAGAAAAAGAAGAAAAAATGAGGCCCAAAGTCAGTAGAAGGAGGGACATAATAAAGATTAAAGCAGAAATAAATAAAATTGAGAAGAATAAAACAATAGAAAGAATCAATTAAAGCAGGAGCTGGTACTTCGAGAAAATAAACAAAATAGATAAACCCCTAGCCAGACTTATCAAGAAAAAAAGAGAGTCTACACACATAAACAGAATCAGAAATGAGAAAGGAAAAATCACTACGGACACCACAGAAATACAAAGAATTATTAGAAATTACTATGAAAATTATATGCTAACAAACTGGATAACTTAGAAGAAATGGACAACTTTCTAGAAAAATACAACCTTCCAAGGCTGACACAGAAACAGAAAATATGAACAGGCGAATTACCAGCAACGAAATTGAATTGGTAATCAAAAAACTTCCTAAGAGCAAAACGCCTGGACCCAATGGTTTCGCTGCTGAATTTTATCAAACACTTAGTGACCTAATACCCATCCTCCTTAAAGTTTTCCAAAAAGTAGAAGAAAAGGGAATACTTCCAAACTCATTCTATGAGGCCAGCATCACTCTAATACCAAAACCAGGCAAAGACACCACAAAAAAATAAAATTACAGACCAATATCCCTGATCAACATAGATGCAAAAATACTCAACAAAATATTAGCAAACCAAATAAAAAAATACATCAAAAATATCATCCATCATGATCAAGTAGGATTTATTCCAGGGATGCAAGGATGGTAAAACATTCGAAAAACCATCAACATCATCCATTACATCAACAAAAAGAAGGACGAAAACCACATAATCATCTTCATAGATGCTGAAAAAGCATATGACAAAATTCAACACCCATTCAAGATAAAAACTCTCAACAATATGGGTATAGAGGGCAAGTACCTCAACAAAATAAAGGCCATATATGACAAACCCACAGCAAACATTATTCTTAACAGTGAGAAGTTGAAAGCTTTACCCTTAAGATCAGGAATAGGAGAAGGATGTCCAGTCTCCCCACTTCTATTCAACATAGTACTGGAGGTCCTAGCCACAGCAATCAGACAACACAAAGAAATAAAAGGCATCCAGATTGGCAAGGAAGAAGTTAAACTGTCCCTGTTTGCAGGTGACATGATATTGTACATAAAAAACCCTAAAAAATCCACTCCAAAACTATTAGATCTAATATCTGAATTCAGCAAAGTTGCAGGATACAAAATTAATACGCAGAAATCTGTGGCATTCCTATATACTAACAATGAACTAGCAGAATGAGAAATCAGGAAAACAATTCCATTCACAATTGCATCAAAAAGAACAAAAAACCTAGGAATAAACCTAACCAAGGAAGTGAAAGACTTATACTCTGAAAACTACAACACACACATGAAAGAAATTAAAGACGATACCAATAAATGGAAACACATCCTATGCTCACAGATTGGAAGAATTAATATTGTCAAAATGGCCATCCTGCCTAAAGCAATCTACAGATTTAATGCAATTCCTATCAAAATACCAACAGCATTCTTCAATGAACTAGAGCAAATAGTTCAAAAATTCATATGGAACCACAAAAGACCCCGAATAGCCTAAGCAATCCTGAGAAGGAAGAATAAAGCAGGGGGAATTATGCTCCCCTACTTCCAACTCTACTACAAAGCCACAGTAATCAAGACAATTTGGTACTGGCACAAGAACAGACACATAGACCACTGGAACAGACCATAGAGAGCCCTGATATAAACTCAACCATATATGGTCAATTAATATATGATAAAGGAGCCATGGACATACAATGGGGAAATGACAGCCTCTTCAACAACTGGGGTTGGCAAAACTGGACAGCTACATGCAAGATAATGAAACTAGATTATTGTTTAACCCCATACACAAAAGTAAACTCAAAATGGATCAAAGACCTGAATGTAAGTCATGAAACCATAAAACTTCTGGAAGACAACATAGGCAAAAATCTTCTGAATATAAGCATGAGCAACTTCTTCCTGAACTCATCTCCTCGAGCAAGGGAAACAAAAGCAAAAATGAACACATGGGACTACATCAAACTAAAAAGTTTCTGTATGGCAAAGGACACCATCAACATAACAAAAAGGCATCCTACAGTATGGGAGAATATATTTGTAAATGACATATCCGACAAGGGGTTAACATACAAAATATGTAAAGAACTCATACACCCCAACACCCAAAAAGCAAATAACCCGATTAAAAAATGAGCAGAGGATATGAGGAGACAATTCTCCAAAAAAGAATTTCAGATGGCCAATAGACACATGAAAAGATGCTCCATATCACTGATCATCAGGGAAATGCAAATTAAAACCACAATGAGATATCACCTCACACCAGTAAGGATGGCCAGCATCGAAAAGACTATGAACAACAAATGCTGGTGAGGATGAGGAGAAAGGGGAATCCTCCTACACTGCTGGTGGGAATGTAAACTAGTCCAACCATTGTGAAAAGCAATATGGAGGTTCCTCAAAAAACTAAAAATAGAAATACCATTCGACCTGGAATCCTACTCCTTGGAATTTACCCAAAGAATACAACTTCTCAGATTCAAAAAGACATATGCACCCCTATGTTTACTGCAGCACTATTTACAATAGCCAAGATATGGAAGCAACCTAACTGTCCATCAGTAGATGAATGGATAAAGAAGATGTGGTACATATACAATGGAATACTATTCAGCCATAAGAAAGAAACAAATCCTAGTATTTGCAACAACATGGATGGAGCTGGAGGATATTATGCTCAGTGAAATAAGCCAGGCAGAGAAAGACAAGTGCCAAATGATTTCCCTCATTTGTGGAGTACAGCAACACAGCAAAATTGAAGTAACAAAATAGCAGTAGACTCACAGACTCCAAGAAAGGACTTAGTGGTTACCAACGGGGAGGGGTTGTGGGAGGGCGGGTGGGGAGGGAGGGAGAAGGGGATTGAGGGGTATTATGTTTAGTACACATGGTGTGGGGGTTACAGGGAAAACAGTGTAGCAGAGAAGGCAAACAGTGAATCTGTGGCATCTTACTACACTAATAGATAGTGACTGCATTGGGCTATGGGTGTGGAGTTGATAATATGGGTAAAAGTAGTCACCACATTGTTTTTTCATGTGAAACCTTCATAAGAGTGTATATCAATAATACCTTAATAAAAAAAAAAGGGCAAAGGCACAAAGAAGAAAAGTCTTAACCTGACGTCATTAAAATTACAAGGCAGGCCATATGACCCAGAGAAAAGTCACCTCATCTGTCTGTACCTTAGCCCCATTCATGGTACTTCAGAGGCCTGGGACCAGATATCTGCAAGGCCCCTTGCCATAAGAGGAGATTTCTCTAATTCTGGGGTTACCACTTATCTTTTGGAAAAGAGAAACTCTCCATACCTGTGCATTTACATTGGCACCGAACTCCAGAAGACACTGTACCGTCTCTTCCAGCCCCCAGGAGGCTGCCAAATGCAAGGGGGTCTGACCATCTCTGGCCTCCTCCTCTCCTTCTCCATTAGCACCGGGTTGTCTGGGACTATTCACATCACAGCCACTGAAAGGAAGGGGAGCAGAAAGAGACAGGCTTTGAGAGCCATGTTTCTACCTCACTTTTAGGCATGCTGATAAATGGAGAACAGCAGCCTCATCCAGCCCAACAGAAAAGCTGCAGCCGCCAGGGGGCTGCTGTCCTTGGTCCTCGGCCTCAAACACTGGTGTCAGTTCCACTCCCACAGATTTTTCTGCAATTGGTCTTGGGGGCTGCCTGGGCATCCGAACTCTTAAATGCTCTCCAGGGGATCTGCATGCACATACAGTTAGAGAACCGCTGCTCTAAAGATTTCCTGAATGAACCCTGTCTCCTGCACCTGGTGCACTCTGTGAAGCCATGGAGCCTCATGCAGTTCCTACACCTTGGGGCTCTGCAGAGGCCATGTGGTCTCCTCCACCTCAGCCTCCTCGCTTCACTGTGTGAACGGGTCTGACTTCAAGAGCCTATGCAGCTCCCAGAGCAGGAAACTAGCTACCTTTTAGATTCTTTGAGCTGGGCATACAAGCCCCTCCCCTCACAAGTGAATTAAGTCCTTAGCTGACTTCATCTGAAAGAACAGTGACCCTCTGATAGCCTCAATTATGAAAGTCAAGCCAGCTCCAGACATATCAAGACTGTAGTTGGATTAAACGAGAAAAGAGCCAGTTTGCAATAAGCAAACTGAATAAGATCTGAAGAGATACTTAGGCTTCTCAGACCTGCGAATAAGAAAGCAGGCGGTGGACTCATTGTTTTCATCAATGGCTCTGTGCAGGAGTGTCTGAAGGCACCCACTCGGGCCTGGGCCCCAGCATGTGGCATCACAACCATGTCTGACCTGCAGGAAAACACAGGTTACTCACCAACACTTCCTAACAAAGGTAAAAACTTTTATCACCATCTCTGAGCTCTACACACATCATCAGATCCCTTTTTCAGCCAAGAGAGGTTGATAATTAACTACTAATTATTTCAAATCTGTATCATTCATTAGTTTTATAAACATTGATTAAAATCTGCCCTGTGCAAGTTCTTGCACTAGGTTCTGTGGGATAGGTTTAGGAAATACAAGAAAGACATGTATAATCAGTGCCCTCTAGAGTTATAGAGTTGTGTTCTAGAAGGGACAGAAAACACACAAGCACACGCATACACGCACACTCTTTAAGTCCCCAGTAACACATACCTACAACTAACAGGTCATCTCAATATTAACTCGGTAAAAACCCCAGGTGCAAAATGCCTTAAGGTCACACTTCAGGCCCTTCAGAAAGCTAAATGAGAACTTCCAGGGTTACCTCCACTTTGGGGGCCTATCTTCTGAACAAGGGAGACAAACCTGAGATCAGGGGATTTATCACTATGGAGACATCAAGGGTGGCCCACATCAAATTAACCCTCCTCAAGAGAAGACTCCTGAGGAAATGCCTCTGCTCTCTTATTTCTTGGCAGCTTTTCTAATAAGTGTTTAAAAAAGTGTTAGCCAAGATTACGTCTAACTGCAAGTTGCTTTACTGTGACATTCAACTGCTTGTCCTTGATACAATTTGTTGCTTGGCAGACCTCTTGCTCCTCACGATTGCTATGTATGCACCAAATATCTCAGACACAAAATATCCCGTGTAAACAGGCTAAAGCTGAGCGTGTCTTACGAGAGTGGATGCGATGTCCTCCAGATTATTTGCCAATGCCAGCCACAGTGGGGGGTTCCCCTTCTCATCAGGCACAGACATGTCAGCTCCTCGGGTGCATATGGCATCCACTACAAGTGGAAGCTGATTTCTGATGGCCAGCTGAAGGGCAGTCTCCCCGTCCTGAGTCCTGTTAGGACATGCACACCAAAGCCAACATTTGCAGCTGGAGCCGAATGATAAAAGGCTCCGTTCTGGGCATCCCAGAGGCCAGAATCCACTGTTACCTGCAACACACTTCACTCACATTCATTAGTATTTTTTCAGAGAAATCAAGAGCATCTGTCCTTCCTGCCTTTTAAAAAAATAGCCATGCCATCCTCCTGCACCCAGAAGATGACTGATCAAAATCCCAGGATACTAAAATCTTATTGGCATCGAGCTGCTTGTTAACAGCAGCTTAATAAAATGCCACCCCAACCTCCTTGACAAAACACCTGTTTCAGTCATTCAGGGTTACTGGACATTGTCAGTAAAGATAAATTCCTTTGAAAACACAAAAACAATAAAAATATAACTGTGTTTTTCTCCCTCGAGCCTTTTTGATAGCTCATTTGTTGGAATGTCCTTCGTAATCCCTACTTCAGCAATTGGTTTTGGACTGTCCCTTTTCATGAGATTTGTGTACTACTGGGCACTGGTCCTGAAAGGTTCAACATGAGCTAAGTACAATCCTCTTTGCCATCCCACTGTCATTATCTGTTCAATTACAACACTGCATTTGTTTTTTTTCAGAGTGACTCTTTCCCTTCCTTTATTTAACAAGGGACAAAAACATTTTCTATAAGCAAGGCTATGCTTCTGAGCCACTGCAACTACATGTGACCTGGTATAGTGGTGTAGAGCGCTGGGCCAGCCCACCTGACATTTATATCCGCCTGGTGCTCCAGCAGGAACAGTGCACTCTTGCTGTCCTGCCGCTGCATGGCCATGTGCAGCAGGGTCTGCCCATCGGACATGGTGTCATTAATGCAAGCCCCGGAGCCCAGCAGCTGGGCTGCAATCGTGTGCATGCCTGGGAAACAAACAAGTCCTGATTAACATATGCTCAGCTTTTCCCACCTCCTCAGCACCTTACTACAACAAACACACCCTCTCAACTTCTCAAGGCAAGCTGTTTTCCACTGGATATTACAGGCTTAATCCCAACAGAAAGGTTATTTTGCAACCAGATAATTAGCTCCAGCCCCTCCATACCTCCCTCTCTCTCATCCACCCTCTGGCAAATGTCTGTCTACAGACATCAACAGCCTCTAGCATGCCTTACCCGTCCACAATGCCAGGCCCAGCACAGTCTGGTCTCGGGAGTCCTTGAGGCTGAAGTCCGGAATAATTTGCAAGTTGTTGGTGGCATGAAGAGCATTAGCTGTATTTTTTAAAAGGAAAACAACATCTGATTTCACCATCCCATGGATCACATTTAAAGTATTCAGGAGAGTAAGAGCTCAGTTGCAAACTGACTACAATACGATTATTTCTACACAAAGAGAATTGATAAATCTTTTTATGGGGAGTGGAAGCTCAGAATCTGGTATTTTGGAGCAAAGTTTATGGCGAAATGAGTATTTTTAAAGCTTAAAACATTGAATCTTCTTCACAAAAGGAAAACAGACTCCATTACAGAAACACACATTAATGACTTAATTCCCGAAAAGAGGATCAAAACAATGAATGCCCTGGCATTGTTTTCGTAATACACAATTCCTACCATCTTACAGCTCCTGTGAGGACCAAGCAAAAGGCACGTTCTACTAAAATCCCTTTCTTCCACAAGCCTCGGGCCAAAAACTGCTGGCCCTACAAGGATGCAGGAGTGAGCAAAACAAATTGCAAGCCAGGCAAGGGAAAACCTGAGGGTGACTCGCTGAGGGAAATGGGCCTCCCCGACACAGTTGCTTCCCTGGCCCCTCTTTCCAGCTCCTCTCATGGTTCACTTGCCAGAGAGGCCCAGAGACAGATGAGAGGACTGACCAGATGGCAGAAGACCTGCCACCGCAGAATTCTCAAAGACAGTGCTCGCAGCGAGGCAAAACTGTGCTTGACCCGCACTGCAACCGTCTGGGAAACACCCCTAAGTGAGAGCGTAATCAAAGGTTCTAACACCTCAGCCCGATGGGTGAGATGGGCAGGAGCCATCCCAGAAGTGCACACGGGGAAACACAGTAGTTGGGAGCCAGACTCTCTGCTTACCTAGTTTGACATGAAAGGATTTTTTGACTAAGAAAACACACCAATGGAAGAAACATCAACTCTATAATTAACTACTCAAAAACACTGTTCAAAGGTCTAAGTGATGGGCAGTAATTCCCAACTACTTACCTTTTTGCTCCAGGATGACAGACACCACATCTGGATGATTATAGGCAATCGCCATGTGCAGTGGTGTCTGCAGATAGACACTGTCCACTGAGCCGGTCAGGGATGCAGCCTCCTTTGGCACAGGCAGAGCTTCCTCCGTCTGCAGGTTTGGGTTGGCACCTTGCTGCAGGAGCTCTGCAGTGAGGTTGGCCAGGCCATGCCGACAGGCTGTGTGCAGTGGAGTTTCTCCCTGAACAGAAACAAATGGCCCAAAGCAGAGCACTTTCAGGCTGGGCCTTGCCTTCCCAGAGAGCACGAGAGCCTAAGTACTGGGCCTCAGGTCTCCAGTGGCCGTCACAGCCGGCTCATCCTGTCCCCAACTGACCTCCATGACTTCTCTACTCCTCCAGGTCCCAGCTCCTTCCCCTTCACCTGTGCCACCCTTGGTATCTTCAATGCCTTCCCGAGCACCCTGGCTCATCGCCTGCATTTCCATTACCTTAACCACCTTTCATTTTGTTTTTATGATCATTTTGCTACTTATAAAAATGACATTATGAAACAACAGCAGACAACCTCCAAGTGTCACTAAAATAAGCCCTGTAGACACTGCAAGAGTGTCACAATCCCAGCCCTGGGGACAAGCAGTACTACTGGCCCACCACTTTGTAGCCAGCCCCAGCCAGCCACCGAGGCTGTTTCTTTGACCTGCTCATATCAGCCTCATCTTTAATTCTGATGAAGACTTCCTTTCCCTACTTTTTAAAATTAAAAACATTTTAAATTGGTATTACAGGTACTCGATTCAATATTCAAAAGGTACAAGATCATACAGTAGAAAAAAGTTTCCTCTCACGTCCGGCTTCCACCACTCAACCATTCTCCCCTCAAGGAACCATTACCACCAATTCCATGTTTCCTTCAGCGGCAGAATATTCAGACATACACATATGTGTATGTAAGTGTGAGTACATGTATATTCACAGTGGACCTTTCACCTAAACAAATGGAAACCAATTCAACACACTGTTCTACATTTTGCTCTTACCAAAGTTATACATCACCATTATTTAGTCAAAGAACTCTACAAGCTTTGTGAAAAACAGCAAGAACCCTCCTCCTTTTCCTAAAATTAAATTCTCTTTTCCCAAAGGGAACCACTATGAACTCATTCAGCTGGGTTTTTGTAATCTCCATATTTCTGATTAACCAGTTTTTATTGTTGCCTCTTGATTTTCCAGGTTCAGGCCTTCTCTGTGGGACCTGTCAGGTGGCATCACTGTGTGATAAGGTTCCGGATTCAGCTCTTCTGCCCCTTTCCCCCTGCACGCACCCTCCCCAGAGAGCTGTACCTAACTGTAGAGAGAGCCCTCGCAAGGATCCCTGCTCCTTGGGGCTATCTCTGCTCCAGCCCTTCTCTCCGACACAGTCACATCCTCACTGGGTATGCTTATCTACTCCCAGGGCCTCTACCAGTATCCGCAAGCAGGAGACTCTCAAACCCACATGGCCAGCCCTGCTGCTGCATCCCATCTTCCCACTGCCTGCTAGATGTCCCTGCCTGAATGTTGGAAAAGGAGTTCAACAATCACAAAATTGAATTCATTCTCTCCATGGCGATGCTTCCTCCTGGCCAACTCTCTCTCTTCAGAAGCATACTGCAACAGTTTTAACACCTCTCTTGCCACACTTCTGAGAGTCATTAGCAGAAATGTCCACTGATGTACTTCAGCAATTCCTCTGAAACCTGTCCCTTTGGATTCAAATCCAACATCAGAGGGCAAGATAAGTCACTGTTTGTCTAGATGATCCCCACCAGCTCCAACCTGGACCTCAGTGGTATACCTACCACACCAGTCATCCCAGAAGCTTTCTGAACTCAAAAATGATCACACTGCTTTGTCTACCTAAAACCCATCTACAGACCTTCTCTTCCCACGGGATTAAGTCCAAAGACCTTAAACAAGCATTCCAGACCCTTCTCCAAAGTCACTATTATTTACTTTCAAGTCAGGTCTTCTCTACCCCTCTACATCTTTGGTTTCACCCAGTTTTGCTATGAAGAGTATCGGAGAACAGCTAGTGGACAATGTGGGCTAAATGGAGGATTTTTTAGAGTTGGGAGATGGTAGAGCATGTCTGTATGATATTAGAAATAAATAGTGGGCAAATTGATGATACAGGAGAGACAGATAGAGGCACAGACCCATAATGGTAGGAGCAAAGTCAAGAAACCAGCCACTCAGTGCAGAGAGAGATGGGCCATCATTCTAGCTGGAGAGCAGGCCATGCAGGCCATGGTATGTTTATGTATAGACAAATTAGTAGATTTAATGATGGAGAAGAACTGCCCTGCCCTCTCCCATGTGCTTCCAAGACACTTTGATATACCTCACAAACCAAGCTTGTTGTTTACGGCCCTGCTCGGAGCTACTGAGAGCGTGTGCACCCATGAATTCTAGTACCCGAGTCTTTATACTGGCTGTTACTTACGAGTCACTCAGCATCTCAGAAGCCTTAAGGTTCTTTCCCCTGAAATGAGGGATTTATCCATAAAATGTGTCTAACACTTACTACTTCCAGGTCCATTGTGAGAATTAAAAGGGATAATATCCTTAAAGCTCCTAGCATAAAGTAACAGTAAAATAAATGTGATCTTAAAAATAAGCACATCCTCCCTGTCTGAAAATAATACAGTAAAAATACCTATCATTTAGTATCTAATGTACCAGATATTAGGCTAATAAGCACTTAAATATATCATTTATTTTTATCTTAACCACATCTGATGAAACCAATATTAATCCCATTTTACAGATGAGGAAAACCGAAACTCAGAGAGGCCAAGTACCTTGCCTGAGACCACACAGGATGAGATTGAAAATGGGAAATCTGGTAATCCCACGAGTGTCCAACCCTAACGGCAGGGCTCTCCCCGACACTCTACAGTCTACCTTGTTTCAGATACAGACTAAATAAGCATTTACAAAGGAAAAACTCAGCAAATGGGAGGCTATTATGGTAGATTTTTGTGTACATTCGTTAATCTCTTTTAGATCATGAAGCTCTCAGTATCTAGTTTAGAACCTGATACACTATGAATGCTTAGGAAATGGTTACTGAATGAATCAATCAACCAATATTTGAGGATAAAAGGATCTGTTTCACTCTGGTTTTTTAACTATGTGCATCTATTATTTTGACATAAATTTAAAAAAGAATCTATTCTATTTTTTCCCACACTTCCAGTACTGCCATTTCTTCCTGACCAAAACCGCTTCCCCTGGCTGCCCTGTCACACTTACCCACTTGTTTCTGTGGTTGACGTGGGCACCATTGGTTGCCAGGAAAAGAGCTGCTGCCTCATTTCCTGCTTCTGCTGCCCGCTGTAGTAAGCAATTTCCTAGAAGAAAATGGCATATTCATTCTCTATTTGCATAACAATGAGGGCAGGTTCCACACTGCACCACACCCTGCCCTTCCCCACCACCTTCCACACTAACAAGCCCACACCAGAAGCAGGTACCATGCACGTTCACACAGGCAGTCTGTATTTGGACGCAGAAACCAGGATGGCTCTAGGCACAGCAGAACTTGGCCCGGAAGTCTGCAGACATTCATTCTTCCCTGGGTTTACCATCAGCCACCACCAAGGACCAGAGGTAAGTTATGTCTCTTTACTGAGGTTGCCTTAAAACACGTTATTCAATAGCAGTGCCACCGACATCTTGGGCCAGATAATTCTTTGGTGTGAGGGGCTGCCCTGAACCCTGTCAATTTAGCAGTATCCTTGGCTTCTGCCCACTAGATGCCAGTAGTACCCCCAACCTTGTTGTAACGATCAAAAATGTCTATATGCCAAATATCCCTGGGAGAGAAGGTGGTGGTGGGGCCATCCCTGTCTAAGAACCTCAGGGCCAGAGGACCATTTTGAAGCCACTGTAAGCTCAAGTTGTACCAGAAGCTGCCGTTAAATATTTCAGTTTTAGTCCCAGGGCCCTAAAATATGTTTGTTCTTGGCTTAAAAATGTTTTGCTTAACACTAACACCCTTTCCTAAATAAAAACCTTAGAAAAAATTTTTTCCTTCCTTTCCTCTTGAAATGGTTTTATCCCTGAAGCAGTGTTTCTCTTTCTATTAATATCCATTTCCTTTTTGGATAAACACAAAATTTCATGTTCTACAGCTATAGTATTTGAAAACTTAAAACACCAGGACTAAAAACAAGATAAAGCAATGGGACAAAGCACTGTTTTGTTTTCATACCATTTTTTTCTTTTCCCTCAGAGAAAGTGATTTCACCCCTGGTTGAGAGTCATTCTCACTTGGAAACTCCTAATGAGAGTCCCATTTCCACCTCTGGAGTCATTTCAGTACACACAAAGACCTAAGTCTTGTAGATCTTACATAGCAAAGACAACCTGTGACTGCTAAGACATTACTGAAATGCTGAGAAACAGTGGACTACGGTTATTATGTCTATAATGAAAAATGGAACAAGGAAAAAGTAACGATACTGAACTGAATAATCAAATACATGAAGTAAAATTAACAAAACTAGCAAGAAAAATGGACAGATCCATAGTCAAAGTGAAAAAATTAATATACTTCCCAGAAATCAAGCAGTCTAAGAGTTAATAAGTTAACAAATAAGATTTGAAAGCATAATGAACAAGATTGATTTAATGGGTGGAAACAGAGAATGCTACATCCTACAATTAAAGAATGTATATTCTTTTAAAGTACATGTCAAACTTTTATAAAAACTGATCTGCACAAGTCTAACATTCAAGTCCTACATATCCAAGAACCAGTTTCTTACATGCCACACTCTTATATAATACGATGAAATTAGAAATCAGTAAAATCATGGCCAGTAACCAACATACATTTGTAAATTAAAAGTAATTTAGCAACAATCTCACTCCCAGAGGGTCTTTTGCCTACAATACAATTCTTCCCGTCCTGTAGCACCACTGCTTTTACTTTTATGTCACCCAGAGGATCACTCCATTTGACCTCTAAAGTAAATTATTAACTTCCTTTAGGGAAAGAGCTGTTTAATATACATCCTTTTCTGGCCAATTCCCCTCATCATAGGCACCTACCTATGCTTTATACATTGCTAGTGAATTATATGGTGTCCTTCTCCTTAAAATACCCTTTGTTTTATTTAATCAGAAGAAGGAAATAGTCACATTAAAACAGTGGTTCTCAAAGTGTGGTCTATGGACTCCCAGGGGTTCCTGAGGGCCTTTCAGGGGACCCATGAGGTCAAAACTATTCTCATAGTAATACTACTTGATGTTATATGCTTTTCCCCTGTGCTGACATTTGCACTGATGGTACAAAAGCAATGGTGGATCAAACTGGGGAGCCTTAACAGAAATGAAGGAAGAGGCCCCAAAACGTACTTGTAGTCTTTTATCTGCAACTGTAAGTTTCACAGCTTCTCAACATTGACTTTTCTGATGAGATCAGTAGTAATATTAGTAAACGTGATTCTAAAGTAAATGAACATTTGGAAGATCTGCATAACTCAGTAAACCAGTATTTTCCAAATGACTAAGGCATGTTGTTACAAAGTCATGCATGGAGAAAAGATCCATCCACTCAAAGCATAAATGAACCATAGGTTTTTCATATAACAGAGTATAAAAAATTCATTGATAGGGTTTCAGATTCTACATTGCAACTGTTCTTAAATAAACTATCACTTGGTGAATTTTGCTTGCTCTAGTGTCAAAGAAACACATCTCACAATTATCTGAAAAAGCTCTTTAAATACCCCTCCCTTTTCCAACTACATAAGTGTGTGCGGCTGTGCTTTCTCCATATGCTTTATTCAAAACAATGGTATCTCAAAAGATTGAAAACAGATGCAGGTTTAAGAAACCAGTCACTCTTCCAACTAAATTTTCTTTTGGAAGTTAGTCTTCATAGTGTATGTTAACATGTAATAGTTTGTTACTACTACTATTAGATCAATTAATACATCATTTAAAATTTCTCAGTTTTAATTTCTAATAATATCAAAGATATAACGCATCTAAACAAAAGCGCTTTGAGATATAATTTTTAAGAGGGGTAAAAGGAGTTTCGAGTCCAAAAAGTCTGAAATTCACTGCTTTAAAGAAGTGAAAATGTTTTGGCTTGGAGTATGGCTATATTTTTTGAAGCAAAAGAATAAAAAAAAAAACTGACTCTTTTGCTATAGCTAATTCTTAAGTACAAAATAGTTCTCATGACAGTGTGCCATTTAGTTTCTAAATTTTTGGTAAAAACACTGACATAGTATTTCACGGAGCCTCCAGACCAGAGCTTCAGCACCTGGGGACCTGAGCTTTACCTGTTACCACATCAGGGGCACTGGTGTGGCTGCCTCGCTGAATGAGTCTGGCCGCAAAGCTGTTTTCATCAAATGAAGTCCCATTTACCACCGGGAGGTCTTCGAAGGGGTTCACAGAGTGGTCGGAAGACACAGTAATATACTGCACTGCCAGCCACAGAGCTGTGCTGCCCTCATGGTCTTTCAGTTCCAAATCTAATCTGAAATAAGGAAGCAATGTGAACAGCAAACATGATCTCCTTCACATGCTCTGTACTGCCAATGCTTCATCCTCTTTATACTTTTTGAATGACAATTTTTATTTTGCTTTTACCTATTAAGACTGGTAACACTGAAAGACAATTATTAAAACAATTCTTTTTCACAAACAATTCCACCCTCACAATTGCTTTTTCATTTCTCCATGTCCCTCTACGTACTGTTTCCACTGCAGCAACTGATTGAACACATATTCATTCCTGGCCATGATGGCCAAGTGTAAGGGAGTCCTGCAAGATGAAAAAGAAGAGCTGTCAGTCCAAGACAGGCCCATTCAGGACTACTCATAGCAGAAGGTGACTAGAATCCTAGGTAGAACCACCATCAAACAAGATATTCCACATTTCTACAATAGTGTCTTTCTCTATCCTGGCAAACAGTTTTCCAAAACTGTGACCAAGCTGCAAAGAATGAAAATGCATTTGCTTATATGTTACCATTTATTCAGAGGCCAAAAAGACAAGAATCATTAAAGAAAAAGATATAAAATACTCTCCAATTATAAACTGACCCTTACAGAATATATTCTTGTTTTTAAAACAGTAGCTTCTCCATCGGTATGCACTGATCCCGTACCTATCCTTCATAATGCTGAAAAGAAGTTTCTTTCTTCCCATAGTTCTTTGTTATACTCAAACACATTCAGAGTGGCAATGGGCAGGAAATGACTGAAATGGCATTTAACTGTTCCTCATAGCTTTTATTTAGTGCCTTGAGGGAGACTGCCAATGCAGATCACAGGGACCCACAGGCTGGCATCTATCTCAGAGGTCCAGACTGCCGGAGTTTATTACAGTTGGGGGGAAAAAATTAAAGAATTAACAGAAGAAAAGAAAGGATGCCATTATTTTGGGAGATACATAATTATCACATGATACTGAGAGTTCCTGGAGACCCACCTTATTTGAGTACTTTAACCATCATATAAATTGTCTTCCTATTCTGACAGCTTCACAGAACTCTGTTATTCTTTTGAGGGGGTTTTCAAAGGTATAAAATGATAAGCTGCTATGATGAAAAGTAGGTGGCACTCGGTGATTCAGGTGACTTAACACCCCTTTGTGGCCTCCCACACTGCTCTCCCAAAGATAAGCAGCCCTTTCTTAGATTCTAAACCACAGGGAATCCTCAACTAATATTTGTGGGAAGGGGCAAAGGGGACATGACTACTGTCAAATATGAAAGGGCTGTGCTGTGGAAGTAGATGACAAACTGTGCAGACAGCTGTCTAAAGTGGAATTATTTACAAGAAGGCAGAACTGGGTTTAGAACAGAGACTTTCCCAACAATTAGAACTCACTTAACTAAAACAGATTGCCCTGAGACAGTGCACTCCTCTTCTTCAAAGTGTCCACGGAACTATAAGAAAGATGGTGGAAGAATGCTCCTTTGGAGGAGTTGGACTAGATGACCACTCTGAAAGTGATAGGAATCGCTTAAAAATCCAAGGTCCTGATTATGGATTCAAGATAGTGGCGTGAGAGGTGAGATGGAGATGGAGAGCTCCTCCCAAAACCACAAACAGTACAAAAATATAGTTAATTAATACAACTAACCTTAAAACAGCAACAAGAAAGAAGGCTGAACCAGATTGCAAACAGACTCACGATGAGAGCAGACCTCACGAAACATGGTAAAGTAGGAAAGCCTTAATCCAGTAGGACCCAAGCCCTTCCCCCACCCCAGCTCACCAGAGGGAGGAAGAGAAATAGAGCGGGGCAGGGGGTGGAAGCCTGGGACTGCTGAACACCTAGCCCTGGAGATCTGCTTTGTGAGCAGAATCCTATAGTGTGTGGTGCTCTGGACGTTGGGGAGCTCAGACAGGTGGAGTGCTTTGAGAAATTGACATTCCAGCTGTTTCTGGAGGAAGGGAATCCACACCCGGCTGCTCTGTGTCTGAGGAAAGGCAGGCAGTCTGAGAGGCTTCCTAGCAGCTAGAGGGCTGCTGAAGGGGTGGGGTTTGCACAGAGCTTGCTGTGCGGGAGAAGGGGGAGCTGGACAAGGTTGTCTGGGAATGCTATGCCCAGCTGGTTGGGAACTTTGAAGAGTTTTAGGTGCTCCATCCCGCTGGCTGCCTACTCAGCTCCAAAGCCCCCCACTGTGACACGCAGCCTGCTGCACCTTCCTCTTAACCAGCAGGCACTGGTTCACAAACTAGCAGTCACTGCGCTGCCGTCAGGCCAGCCTGAGGGAGGCCCTGCCTACCAGAGCTGGAGACACAAAGCACAGAGGTTTACACGTGTGTGCTCGGCCCACTGGCTCTGACACCACAGACAGGAATCAGGAAACAGATCTTTCCTCCTGCCAGCCACCAGCTCTGCTCCCCTACAACCCCCAACCTCACCCTAGGGGCTGAGCAGCTCCAGGGACTGGAGTTTCTGCACACTAGTGGGCACCACACAGAAATATGAAACGACAAAAGAATATGGTTCAGACCTAAAACTCACAAACCCCAGAAAGACGGCCAAATGAAACTGAACTCACCAATCTTCCTGAAAGAGAGTACAAAATAAAAACTATAAACATGCTTATGGAGTTACAGAAAAATATTCAAGAACTCAGGAATGAATTTAAAACGGAGATTCAATCATTAAGAAATTCCATATCTGAAATGAAACATACAATGGAGGGATTTAAAAGCAGATTAGATGTAGTAGAAGAGACAGTAAATGTAATAGAAATTAGAGAAGAGGAATACAAAGAAGCTGAGGCACAGAGAGAAAAAAGGATCTCTAAGAATGAAAAAATATTGAGAGAACTGTGTGACCTATCCAAACGGAACAATAGCCACATTATAGGTGCAGAAGAAGAAGAGAGAAAAAGGGATAGAAAGTGTCATTAAGGAGGTAATTGCTGAAAACTTCTCCAATCTGGGGAAGGAGATAATCTCTCAAGCCATGGAGGTGCACCGATCTCCCAACACAAGGGACCCAAGGAAGACAACATCAGGACATATAATAATTAAAATGGCAAAGATCAAGGATAAAGACAGACTTTTAAAAGCAGCTAGAGAGAGAAAAAAGATCACATACAAAGGAAAACCCATCAGGCTATCAACGGACTTCTCAACAGAAACCTTACAGGCCAGAAGAGAGTGGCATGATATATTTAATGCAATGAAGCAGAAGGGCGTTGAACCAAGAACACTTTACCCAGCAAGGTTATCATTTAAATTTTAAGGAGGGATTAAACAATTTTCAGATAAGCAAAAGCTGACAGAATTTACCTCCCACAAACAACCTCTACAGTGCATTTTGGAGGGACTCCTACGGAAGTATTCCTAAGGCTAAAGAGATGTCACCCAAGGGATGACAAAGAGTACAGAATATGATTCATAACATACAAAGAATGGAGGAGGAAGAAAAAGGAGGAAAAAAAAAAGAACCTTTAGGTTGTGTTTGTAACAGTATATGAACTAAGTTAAATTAGACTGTTAGATAGTAAGGGAATTGCCCTTAAACCTTTGGTAACCACGAATCTAAACCCTGCAATGGCAGTAAGTACATACCTATCAATAATCACCCTAAATGTAAATGGTCTGAATGCACCAATCAAAAGACATAGAGTTACTGAATGGATAAAAAAACAAGACCCATCTATATCCTGCCTAAAAGAGACTCACTTCAAACCCAAAGACATACACAGACTGAAAGTAAAGGGATGGAAAAAGATATTTCATGCGAGTAATAGTGAGAAAAAGCAGGAGTTGCAGTACTTGTATCAGACAAAATAGACTGCAAAACAAAGAAAGTCACAAGAGACAAAGAAGGACATTACATAATGATAAAAGGGTCAGTCCAACAAGAGGATATAACTATTATATATATCTATGCACCCAGCACAGGATCACCTACACATGTGAAACAGATACTAACAGAATTATATGGGGAAATAGAATGCAATGCATTCATTTTAGGAGACTTCAACACACCACTCACTCTAAAGGACATATCAACCAGACAGAAAATAAGTAAAGAGGCAGAGGCACTCAACAACATATTAGAACAGATGGACCTATCGGACATCTACAGAACATTCCATCCAAAAGCAACAGGATACACATTCTTCTCAAGTGCACATGGAACATTTTCAAGAATAGATCATATATTAGACCACAAAAAGAACCTCAGTAAATTCAAAAAGACTGAAACTGTACCAACCAGCTTCTCAGATCACAAAGGTATGAAACTAGAAATAAATTACACAAAGAAACCCAAAAAGCCCACAAACACATGGAGGCTTAATAACATGCTCCTAAATAATCAATGGATCAATGACCAAATAAAAACAGAGATCAAGCAATATATGGAGACATATGACAACAATAATTCAACACTGCAAAATCTGTGGGATGCAGCAAAGGCCGTGCTAAGAGGGAAATATATTGCAATACAGTTCTACCTCAGGAAAGAAGAACAATCCTGTATGAACAGTCTAAACTCACAATTAACAAAACTAGAAAAGGTAGAACAAATGAGGCCCAAAGTCAGTAGAAGGAAGGACATCATAAAGATTAAAGCAGAAATAAATAAAATTGAGAAGAATAAAACAATAGAAAGAATCAATGAAAGCAGGAGCTGGCTCTTTGAGAAAATAAAATAGATAAACCCTTAGCCAGACTTATCAAGAAAAAAAGAGTCTACACACATAAACAGAATCAGAAATGAGAAAGGAAAAATCACTACAGACACCACACAAATACAAAGAATTATGAGAGAATACTATGAAAAATTATATGCTAACAAACTGGATAATCTAGAGGAAATGGACAACTTTCTAGAAAAATACAACCTCCCAAGGCTGACCCAGGAAGAAACAGAAAATCTGAATAGACCAATTACCAGCAAAGAAATTGACTTGGTAATCAAAAAACTACCTAAGAACAAAACTCCTGAACCAGATGGTTTCACTACTGAATTTTATCAAACATTTAGTGAAGACCTAATACCCATCCTCCTTATAGTTTTCCAAAAAGTAGAAGAGGAGGGAATACTCCCAACCTCATTCTACGAGGCCAACATCACTCTAATACCAAAACCAGGAAAAAACACCACAAAAAAAGAAAATTACAGACCAATATCCCTAATGAACATAGATGCAAAAATACACAACAAAATATTAGCAAACCGAATTAAAAAACACATCAAAAAGATCATCCATCATGATTAAGTGGGATACATTCCAGGGATGCAAAGATGGCACAACATTCTAAAATCCATCAACATCATCCACCACATCAACAAAAAGAAGGACAAAAACCACATGATGATCTCCATAGATGCTGAAAAAGCATTCGACAAAATTCAACATTCATTCATGATAAAAACTCTCAACTAAATGGGTATAGAGGGCAAGTACCTCAACATAATAAAGGCCATATATGACAATCCCACAGCCAACATTTTACTTAACAGCGAGAAGCTGAAAGCTTTTCCCTTAAGATCGGGAACAATACAAGGATGCCCAGTCTCCCCACTTTTATTCAACATAGTACTGGAGGTCCTAGCCATGGCAATCAGACAACACAAAGAAATAAAAGGCATCCAGATTGGCAGGATGAAGTTAAACTGTCCCTGTTTGCAGATGACATGATATTGTACATAAAAACCCTAAAGAATTCACTCCAAAACTATTAGATCTAATATCTGAATTCAGCAAAGTTGTGGGATACAAAATAAATACGCAGAAATCTGTGGCATTCCTATACACTAACGATGAATTAGCAGAAAGAGAAATGAGGAAAACAATTCCATTCACAATCGCATCCAAATGAATAAAATACCTAGGACTAAACCTAACCAAGGGAGTGAAAGACCTATACCCTGAAAACTACAAAATACTCTTAGAGAAATTAAAGAGGACACTAATAAATGGAAATCCATCCCATGCTCTTGGCTAGGAAGAATTAATATTGTCAAAATTGCCATCCTGCCTAAAGCAATCTACAGATTCAATGCAATCCCTATCAAAATACCAACAGCATTCTTCAACCAACTAGAGCAAATAGTTCTAAAATTCATATGGAACCACAAAAGACCCCGAATAGCCTAAGCAATCCTGAGAAGGAAGAATAAAGCAGGGGGAATTATGCTCCCTGACTTCAAGGTCTAGTACAAAGCTACAGTAACCAAGACAATTTGGTACTGGCACAAGAACAGACACATAGACCACTGGAACAGAATAGAGAGCCCAGATATAAACCCAAGCACATACGGTCAATTAATATACGATAAAGGAGCCATGGATATACAATGGGGAAATGACAGCCTCTTCAACAGCTGGTGTTGGCAAAACTGGACAGCTACATGTAAGAGTATGAAACTGGATTACTGTCTAACCCCATACACAAAAGTAACCTCAAAATGGAACAAAGACCTGAATGTAAGTCAGGAAACCATAAAACTCTTAGAAAAAAATTTGGCAAAAATCTCTTGGACATAAACATGAGCAACTTCTTCATGAGCATATCTCCCCGGCCAAGGGAAACAAAAGCAAAAATGAACAAATGGGACTATATCAAACTAAAAAGCTTTTGTACAGCCAAGGATACCATCAGTAGAACAAAAAGACATCTTACAGTATGGGAGAATATATTCATAAATGACATATCCGATAAGGGGTTGATATCCAAATTATATAAAGAGCTCAGGCACCTCAACAAACAAAAAGCAAATAAGCCAATTAAAAAATGGGCAGAGGAGCTGAACAGACACTTCTCCAAAGAAGAAATTCAGATGGCCAACAGACACATGAAAAGATGCTCCACATCGCTAATTGTCAGAGAAATGCAAATTAAAACCACAATGAGATATCACCTCACACCAGTAAGGATGGCCAGCATTGAAAAGACTAAGAACAACAAATGCTGGTGAGGATGCAGAGAAAGGGGAACCCTCCTACACTGCTGGTGGGAATGTAAGCTAGTTCAACCATTGTGGAAAGCAATATGGAGGTTCCTCAAAAAACTAAAAATACAAATACCATTTGACCTGGGAATCCCACTCCTTGGAATTTACCCAAAGAATACAACCTCTCAGATTCAAAAAGACATATGCACCCCTATGTTTATTGCAGCACTATTTACAATAGCCAAGAAATGGAAGCAACCTAAGTGTCCATCAGTAGATGAATGGATAAAGAAGATGTGGTACATATACACAATGGAATATTATTCAGCCATAAGAAGAAAACACATCCTACCATTTGCAACAACATGGATGGAGCTAGAGGGTATTATGCTCAGTGAAATAAGCCAAGCCGAAAAAGACAAGTATCAAATGATTTCACTCATCTGTGGAGTATAAGAACAAAGAAAAAACTGAGGGAACAAAACAGCAGCAGACTCACAGAACCCAAGAATGGACTAACAGTTACCAAAGGGAAAGGGACTGGGGAAGATGGGTGGGAAGGGAGGGATAAGGGGGAAAAAGGGCTATTACAGTTAGCATACATAACATAGTGGGGGTGGGGTGGGGTGGGGGGATACAGAGAAGGCAGTATAACACAGAGAAGACAAGTAGTGATTCTATAACATCCTACTACGCTGATGGACAGTGACTGCAATGGGGTATGTGGTGGGGTTGATAATAGGGGGAGTCTAGTGACCATAGTGTTGCTCATGTAATTGTATATTAATAATAACAAAAAAAAAAAAAGAAAAAAATCCACAGTCCTCAGTTACCCAGGATGGAAATGGCTTTCTCAAATGCCTCTGGCCTTTACTGTCCCTCACATTTGCCTAACAAATCAATATTTGCGACTTCAATCAAAATCAGACTGAATAATGCAAAACTAAAGAACATGAAGTCCCAGTTTGCCGGTTACATGCCACAGTAAAGTAACATTCTGGGGCCAGCGCTAAGTGGGGCCCGTCTCCTCCCACCTTACCTGCCCTTGCTGTCCTGCATGTTGGGGTTGGCTCCAGCGTGGAGGAGGGCTTCTGCGATCTGTGCCATCTCAGACATCACATCTGCTGAGTGCATCTTTGAACTGTACAATGCTACAAGGTGCAATGGTGTCTCCTGGGCATCCAATGTAGCAGCATTGACATGGGCACCACTCTTAATGAGGAAGGTGGCAGCAAAGAGATCTCCTTAAAAAGAAACAGTAGGAGAAATGGTCACATACGACAACACCCTGGGCAAGCTATTCAGGAGAATGCTTCTCCAGAAGGTACCAGTCAATAATTGCAAAGAAGAGGAGTAGCAAGGTGTGTCTGGAGTGGGACCTCTTGGGACACCTGTGAAGGGAAACTCACAAGACCATGGGGTGACATATCCGAATTGAAAATGCTTCAATTTCTGAAAACCTGTTGTCATCTGTCCTGCCCCCTTGCCTCAGCATTACTTCACTATTTAGGTATACCAGGCCTCTATCCTTCTAAAGGCCTCTTGCGGTCATCAACTCTCAAAAGGGTTCCAGGATTCCTCCCCAACACAATTTATAGCCATCTCTTATTTCCTGACCACAGTCTGTACCTAAGCAATGCTCACCCCCAACTGCTATATACAGGTTCCTGTTCAGAGTAAGACCATGTCTGATTGCTTTATTATTATTACAGATTTAAATTTTTTCTCTATCTCATTATATATAAACATTAAGTCTTAAGAAGTTTACAACTGATTATCTGAACAAAGAATCTGTACACATTACTGCTTACAAAAAATTCATAAGGTAAGTTAACTTGTAAAAACAGAAATTCTTTTTAAGTCCCCTCCATTGCCCTCTTGGAGCATTATAGGCAGAAGAGTCTTTCTGCAACTATTTACAAATACAAAATTAAGACTCAATAACTTACATAAAATCCAATAATGTCAATAGCTCAAACAATCCATCTTAGATTATCCAATGCTCTGTATGAGAACAAAAAACTATCCTGACATTTTGACAAAAGGCCAAGAATTAAGTTTATGTAAAAATATGAAAGGCATACAATTCTGAAAATACTGTCGGCAAAGAAAAACTAACTCTAGACTGGCTCTATGAATACACGGTTCAATTTAGAACCAAGCAATCTGAAGAGTGGTAATTTAATGGTAAAAGCATTTGTGAAAAGCAATTAAAGTGTATTTGTCAAGCTAACTTGGTGGATGGTAGGGATTAAGCAATTAAGTTTGTTGTAAGATTACTTAAAGTTTATCCTTAGATTTAATTCGGTTTATAATTTAAAACATGCCAAAACACTCACTATAGAAAAAGTTAACGTTTCTTAAGAAAATAATAATAATAATGCTTCCTAAAATTATGATTTATTAAAGAAATATCCAGTTATAAATGTATAATGCTTACTTTGAGGCTTCCGCCTACCTGGGTGAAGCAACTGTTTCCATCAGTGGCCTCGAGATGGCACCAATTAGCTCGGAGCCCGGAAGTCTCAGACTCACCCTCCCCTTGACAGTCCACCTGGCTGACAGGTGTGCCAGAATGTGTACCTACGTCACCCCAAGAGCTCCTCTGGCATTCAGAGGTACTTTCTATAGATTCTGTCTTCATTTTACTAAGGTCTACAGGGTGATTTCTTACAAATCACATCCTTCTTCAGCCGGAAGACCCCCCAAATGCAGAGCAGCAACCTCCCTGATTTCTCTGGTCCCATGACCACTGACCGCACTTTTCTTAAATTTGTTGGAGGTCTTGGGACAGATGCCAAGTTGTTGGAGGTGCCTCACAACTTCTTTGTTATATCGATCATAGGCAGTGGTGTGGATCCCTAGTTTGTTTTTAATTCTGTTAATGTAGGTGCACACTCTTTTGAATTGCAACTTCCAGATGATGAATTTCTCTTACAAAGCCACTTATGAGAAGTTTTCTTTTATATCTTGTAACATCATTTCACCTTCTTCAACAATACTTCTGCAGTGTGAACATCCAGAATGGGGCTTAGGATTTCAGGAGTGGCAAAGCTCTCGTCTGTAAGTTGTATTCCTATGCTCATTTTCATCTGAATATCTAGGTTTCATGTGGTCTTCAGTGGACATGGAATTTCAAAATCATCTAGTTGTTACCACTTCCCATCTGCTCTGTACTTTCTATCAAGGGACCATCTTGCTGGAGAATGTGAACTCTGGCACTGAAGTGGCTAGGCCATGACAGGAGCCTCAGATGCGGTTTAGAACACGTCTGATTTGTTTTTGTACCCACCACTGTCTTATATAAAACCGGCACCAGGTAAATGTTAAGAAAGAAAATGGATTGGCTGGATGAGGCCACTGTTAGGTTCCATTTTAACAGACTGGCTCTAATTCCAATCAATTATGACCTGAGGTAATTTAAGGCTTCCCTATGCAGCCCCTGCTGAAATATTTTCGTTCTTCTGATCCCATTTTTTCTTGGGAGGTGGGGAATGGCACAATCTTTACCAACACTATATGCCAAGAACCAAAGCTTAGATTTCTTTACAAGAGGATGTCAGTAGAGCACTGAAATGCCTATCAGGGGACTGGGATGGATCAGGTCTTTGCTATCCATATAGACATACATAGTAGGGTTCTTAGTAGGGCCATATATGTAGTATGAACAAACCCCACAGAGATTCAGTCTTGGAGAGAATACGTAAAAACAAAATACTAGCAATATAATAAAATATCCTAGAGAAAGCCACTTATATTCTGGAAGTAGAAAGAAAATTGAGAATTATTAGGACAGAGAGCCTTAAGATGAAAAGTCCAATATATAAAATACTGGAAAAGAGGTTTGGCATCTCTTCCATATCAAGAGAGAAACAGACAGTAAAGCTAAAACAAGACAGGTTGATGAAAAACTTATAAACTATAAATATGGAAGATAAACTGGACAATACTGCACATAGGAGTAAGGGTAAACCTATCAATGGTTGGATTCAGATGGAAGGCAAAAAAAAAAATTTATATCTTAAGCCCTCTTAAAACAATTACAGCATTTAGATTTACTTTAGTAATGACAGCCAAAGTTTTTTTTCCCTTATACATGTATGCACCCCCCACAGAAAGTTATTTAGAAATTATTGAAAACTGATGATGTTTTACATTAAAAGAAAGTTAGCCTGTGGGCATACAACCTAGAGAAAAAAGACAACTGCCATCAAAAGAGCAGAAAAAGGGAAGAAACAGAAAAGAGTCAAAGTGCAGTTACACAGATTCTGTCAATAAAACTTCGAATACATTTTAGAAACATTTCCATAAAAACAGCTAAAATAAAAAGTGATGCTTGAAAGTTTGTTACTCTGCCACCTGATTTACTGACTCTGCCAGGTAAACAAGGCATTACTACAATGACCTGCCCACATAAAAATATTCCTAACAACACAGTTAACATTTAAAAAAAGTCCACATACAATTTTTCTTTCAATGCAGCTTCCCGACAGAAGTTTTGTTCAGGAATAGCCAGTAACTTTCATTATTTAATTAACACAAACTGTATCTCATGCTGCTCCAGTTGGTAGCGTCATAATTAAAAAGGGGCATCTGATTTAAGAGACCCATTATTGGTACTGATTATGAAGGAAAATAAGCACAAGAAGAACGAGACTTTGAAAAGCAAGGATTCATCTCGCCCAGATCTGGCTAATCAGAGGAGAGAGCATCCCTCTGCCGTATGCAGACTCCAGTGGAATCATCCAGACACTAGCTGCCTAGTTCCTTCTCACACAAACTGATCTGTATACTTGGTTATTAGTATGATCACTGACTATTTTCGTTATAGATTCTAACATGTGTCCAGAACGAGACTAAAATCTCACGTTAAAAATCTTCACTCTTATTATAATGAACTTGTAGTTAAATTTAAGTATATTACTCAATTTAACCATTTGGGTAGGTCAACAGGCTGGCTGCTCCAACTGAAGAGGGAAGAGTGAAGAAGATTCCTGCAGAACCGGAGCTGGTTATGGCACTGTGACTCAGGCCAGGTAGGAGCCGGGGTAGGCAGGAGCCACCGGCTGACCCTACCACATGGTGGTCACTGCGTTGGGTGCACTACAAACGGTCTCTCGTTCCCCCAACAACCAGGAAAACAGAAGTGATTCTCACTTTACAGATGAGGGAAAGGAGACTCCAGAGTGGTTAAGTGACTTGTCCAAGGCCACAGAGTAAATGGATGAGCCAGGACTCAAACCTGGGTCCATCCAAGTTCCAATCCCAGTGCTCTGTCCACCACACCATGCCACACTGCAAAGTTAGAAATGACCAAGTTTACCACATCCACAGGGCAGTCCACAGGTTTGCAGCAACTGATAAATTCAGATTGGTAGATTAAATTGTCTGAAAATAAGCATCAGAAATGCATCACCAATTCTTGGCATTCTTGTAACTAAGCAATCACCAAAATATTTAATAACTCGTCAAAGATGTTTTTTCATCCCACATAAGAATTTAACTCCTTAAGAGGAAAGAAACGTAATTCTAAGACTGTTTTTTTTTTTAGCAACAAGAGTATTTGTTTCCAAAATAAACATCTTAGACACTAACCAGTATGGGAAGAATAATTCCCTATGTGGTGGAAACTTTCCCCACTGAACACACAACCCGGTGCTAAGCACCCAGAGGCTTTGCATGGCGCAGAGTGGTGCTTGGGAAAACACATCTGCTCTTGACACTGACATACTCTGAGGATTTCCTTCCCAGTGATGAATAAAATTTTCCTCTCCATCAGCCAACAAACTTAACACTCTAACACATGGCTTAGAGGGATATTTATATTAAAACGTTTGCCCAAAAAGGACAAAGTCACGGCTACAAGACCATATTTGAAGTAACTACATTCCACCAACTAGAAGCAACTGTGAATGGCAGATGTGTAGCAGACAATAATAGTATAGGAATGCAGAATTGGAAGGGCAAATATACATGATTAAGATGTAGGGAAACCAGTATACTCTGTCTTTGATAGCCATATGTAAACAAAAAAGTGGTCATGGCCAAGGACATCAATCATGTCATCTATCCCCCTACAAAATTATGGCTTTGACATTTTTGAAAGCATCATTCCATACCAGAACTCTACTTCTGCATAGCTTCGCACTCCATCAAAGAAGACCAAAACACAGTCAGCAGGCAGGATACATTTGAGACGTAAGAATTAATAAGGCCATGGGAAAAACAAAAGATGAGTATGGTTTTCCCCTGAAAAATTAATTCACTAAGATTAAAATGTTTTTATTTTTTCTATCACTTCCATATCTCTCTGCTACTAATGACAATGTACTCAAAACATAGCTACAATTTCAAGTAAGTTTCCTAGAACAAAATGAAACTTCATCACTTTGCCATGATAGAAGAGAAGTCTAGTCTGTAGAAGTGAAAACTCTGAATTCAAGAATATGTTTAAACAGTCATAGTTTTGATACTTTCCCTGTCTTACAGTAACCTATACAAGTAAAGTCTTCCTAGCACAAGTCCTGGAGAAAGTGATAGAATGAATACACAAACATACCAACTGCTTACAAGTAAAAGGTAGTTCTTTTGAAAGTCTATCATTCTAGCCTTTCTTCTGGGGGCCCTGTTGACACTACAAAGAGCCTAACCAACAAGGCATATAGGCAACAGCTCTTCAGTCCTGCCACTGACAGACTCATCACAAATTCTGAATCATGCTTCCTGCAAAGACAGACTTAAGAAGCCTTTAAGAATTTGTGAAACTGGGTCAATCTTCAAAATTAATTGGATTAAAGTAAAATTGCCCACAAAGAAAAATATAAAATACACTTCTTCCTACCTCTTTGGATTCCTTTATGTAACAAGCTCCAACCATTCTTGTCTACCATATCCACGTCAGCTTTGTGACTAACCAGTGTGGTGGCAATACTTTCTAGTCGTCGTGAAAGGGCCAAATCTAAAGCAAGATCTCCATTCTGGTCCACTTCATTCAGCTTCCCAGGGAGCTGCACAGATAAATTTGTAAATTAGCACCCAGCCAGTTGAGAATACAATGGATTTTAATCTCCCCACCTTGACTCTTAAATATCATCTGTTATATAAATGTCAAATTTTGGTGCTTTAACCCTGCTTACTCCCCAAATTCAACTGAATGCACAAACTTCTCTCAAACCTCCTCAGGGCACATGCCTTTCAGGGGCACGGAATTACTGGGGATCACAGAGCAGATGCAAACAGTGGAAGACAGCACAAGGACCAAGGGGGAAATGCAGATGATGCTGCAGAAACACAAGTACCAGGCAGAGGTTCAGAGGGCCGGATGGGGAACAGCTAACAATTTCCTTAATGACTGTGGCTTAACTATCCAATTCTCCTAGCAGATTAACGTTTCCCCAACACACTGTATAAAACATACTGCACTCGCATCTGCCAGGAGCCACTGTGCTTCTTCTAAGGCAGGGCAGCAGGCAGAGTAACAGCCCCCAAAGATGTCCATGTCCTAATCCCTGGAACCTGTGAACATGTCACCTTACACAATGAAAGGCAATTTGCAGATGTAATTAAGGCTTGAGACAGCGTGTACTGGATTACCCAGGAGGGTCCAATCTATGAAATCACAAGTCCTTAAATGTGAAACAGGGAAGCAGAAGAGCAGGTCAGAGAAGGTTTAGGTCAGAATAGGTCCTTCACAAGAAGGACAAACCTGCCATCACTGGCTTTGAAGACCGAAGAAGGGGGCATTCAGTTAAGGAATGTGGTGGCCTCTAGAAGCTGAGAATGGCTTTCAACTTAAAGCAAGAAAATGGGACACTGGTCTGATAATCACAAGAACTGAATTCTGCCAACAACCCAAACAAGTGGGAAAGGACTGTCCCCTATAGAGCCTCAAGAAAGGAACAGTCTGCAGACAACTTGGTCTTAGACAGGTTTTGTCTGTACTGGACTTTTAACCTACAAAACTGTAAGATGATGCATGTGTGGTGATTTAAGCCACTAGGTGTGCGGTAATTTCTTATAGCAGCAAAAGAAAACTAAAACTGATCTTGGTAGCTAGAAGTTGGGTACTACTGTGACAACCACCTTAAAATGTGGAAGCAGCTTCGGAATTGGGCAATGGGAAGGGGCTGGAAGAATTTGAGGAGCATGACAGAAAAACCTCAGACTGCCTTAACAAACTACTAGTATAAATATGTGCCTTCCAGACTGTGCCGGTGATGGCTCAGAAGGAAGTGAGAAGCATTACAGAGAAAAACAAGCCAAGTATAGTTTTGGAAAAAGTATGAAAAATGGAAAAAACAGCTACAGTACCTGTGAATCCATTTCAATTAGATAAAGGAAGACCACATCTTCTCTCTCCACTCTGATAGCTTTATGTAAGGGGTACTCGGTCTTGGACTTGATCATTTTGTATAACAACTGGGCACTCATGCTGCTGAAGTCCTCCTTTCGCAAGTCATCCTGAGGATTAAAAAGACAGTGAAAAGCAGAATGGATTCAATATATCAACAAGAACAACTGACATTTATTAAGAAGCCCTTACAATGTCTCTGGCCCTGCTTTAAAGAGCTTAACATTTCCCAACTCACTAAGGTCTCACAAAACCCCTATGAGATAGGTACTATTATCATCCCCGTTTTACAGATGAGAATAAAATCTAAAGGGCTAAAAAACTTGCCCAAGTTTGCATAGTGAGTAAATGGTCAAGCTGAGATGGGCAGCCAAAAGGCCCACCTCCCCAGGCTGTGCCCTGGGCCGCAGCACTACTGTGCCTCTTGGTGAGGGTAAAGCCCAGCAACACTGAACCCCAACAGGACGCAGCAGTGAGGAGCCCCCCACATGGGGAGAGTCCCGTTCCTACAAACACACGGAGATGGCAATTATAGAACCAATGGGGACTTCCGCAAAGTCACTCTGCTGAATGACAGTTCATCTCTATTGTTGTAGGCATATCTCTGAAGTTCTACGTATTTTAACAGAAAGATTAGGTTATAAAATGCACTGGCCATGATTTTCTTTAAAAAGGCTGATGGAAATTTAACAGTATTCTTCAGCAAGGAGAAAGCAGGGAAGGCTCTGAGGTGGTGTGCCCGCCCTCCTGGCTCAGTGCAGCTCTGCAGCTCGCAGGTGAAGTCAGGTGGCCCTTCATTCCAAGTCTACTCTTGGCCTGATGGATCTTCCGCCCCCTATTTCAAAATCAGAACTATGGGAAATTTAGAGCCAAAACAATCTCACAGATCACTATCTAATGCAACTTTCTAGCCTGCAACTTTGTATTAAGAGAAAACTAGGGACCACACAGGTAACTTTCCACAGAACTGGGGCCCAAGCCCAGGTCTTCTGATTTCCAGTGAGGGCGCTCTGTCCACACCCCTTCATCACTCACTCACCCAATGACTTGCAATAATTTCTGCACAGTAGTTCATCAACGTGCTGGCATTCAGTTCCTCTGCGGTCTGGTAGAAGCGAATACAGTTCCTGACATTCACGAGAGACATAACACCCTTCTCACATCTACAAAAGAATATTAACAATGAACACTATTAGGACTATATTCATAAATTAGCAAACCAAAGCAGTCGTCTGTGTACTAGCTGGCTATGTCCAATAACGATAAAGTGTAAAGTTAAGCAAAGTAGTAACATGAGCTACCTTATTTTAAAAGTACCAGAATTTCATTAAGATATTATATTGCTCTTTCAGGTCAGAATCAAAACAACCTGTAAACATGTTAACTCCCAACTACCTAAAAAGCAATCATATGAAACTCACTCATCTGTACACAGGCATCTGTAAAATCAAACACACAATGGATTAAATTCAGTCCTTTAATATTTAATTGTACAAGGGCCCATTTGCAATTCCCACTAGCGCAACTCCATTATGCAACCAGTGTGACTTACAGAGAGCTCAATGCCTCAACAAATTAACACCTCCTTAAAAGCCCTCCCCAAAGGTGAACTGTATGGTATGTGAATTGTAACTCAGTAAAGCTGTTTTAATTTAAAAGCCCACTTAAAAAACATATCATGTACAGAAAGGATTAAGTTAAGCCTCAAACCACAGTCCAACAACACAGAGAGAAACTGGCTACACTGGCAACAAGAGTTACAGCAGCAAGACTCTCACAAGCGCTGGAAGAGCACCAGCTCACTCAGGGAGGAGCAGGCTGCACCCAGGCGAGCAGGCCTCTGGCAGCACACACCCCAGCCTAGAAGACACAGCGCCGGAAGACCCAGGCTTCTGCCAGCCCACAACTTCCGGGAACCTGAGTGAGCCTCCACAGAACTGGGCCTGGGGAGGAGGCCAGCGGCGTGGTCCTTCCATCTCCCTGCAAATCAGGCTCATGGCCAAGGGCAGCACAGAGGCTTACTAAGGTGTCGGCAGTAGTCCCTGATGGCCTGCGCTGCTTCCTCTGTCCCAAAGTCCCATGAAAACCCTTTTCTGATCACAAGAATACAATGTAGTGATGACAGCAAAATGAACTGAGAGGTAAGACAGACCTGAGTTGAGATCCCCTGAATTTTAGAGGCCATATCTCCTCTTCTGTAAAATGAGGATAATACTCAATTCAGAGGTGTAGACAATATCTGTGTTTTTCAAGACAAAGGAAAACTAAACTTTGCAGGGTATGAGGTACATAACAGGAATGCTAGGAAGCTTGAGGTCTTTCTCAAGGAAGTTGCATAATTTAATAGCTAATATAAATGGGTTTCAGTACTGTTATACATAAGAATAACTGACTGGCTAACAGATAATTCCCATTTTTAACAGGTGAAGTTTAGTTAACAGAAGGGGAGAAAGACAATGGGAGTGGCAGAAGGGGGAAGAAAGGAGGAAGGTCATGAGAAAGACCTGGGAAGAATGAGGAACCAACTTTCAGAACCTCCCAAATAAGACCATAGGCTAAGAGCAAGAATAATCTTGGAGTCATCTCTCCATCTAGCAGTAAATGTAGGCATATTTTATTCCAAGGCCTATACTTAAGTGCTTTGTTGTTTTTTTTTTTTTTTTTTTGGTATCATTAATATACAATTACATGAGCAACACTGTGGTTATTAGATTCCCCCCATTATCAAGCCTCCACCACAGACCCCATTACAGTCACTGTCCATCAGCATAGTAAGATGCTAGAGTCACTACTTGTCCTCTCTGCTATACTGCCATTCCCGTGCCCACCCCCTATATTACGTGTGCTAATCATAATGCCCCTTATCTCCCTTCTCCCTCCCTTCCTGCCCCCCCCCAGTCCCTTTCCCTTTGGCAACTGTTAGTCCATTCTTGGGTTCTGTGAGTATGCTGCTGTTTTATTCCTTCAGTTTTTGCTTTGTTCTTATGCTCCACAAATTAGTGAAATCATTTGGTACTTGTCTTTCTCCACATGGCTTATTTCACTGAGCATAATACCCTTTAGCTCCATCCATGTTATTGTAAATGGTAGTTTTCCTCTTATGGCTGAATATTATTCGATTGGGTATATGTATCACATCTTCTGTATCCATTCATCCACTGATAGACACTTAGGTTGCTTCCATTTCTTAGCTATTGTAAATAGTGCTGAGATAAACATAAGGGTGCATGTGTCTTTTTGAAAGTGGGCTCTTGCATTCTTAGGGTAAATTCCTAGGAGTGGAATTCCTGGGTCAAATGGTATTTCTATTTTGAGTTTTTTGAGGAACCTCCATACTGCTTTCCACAATGGTTGAACTAGTTTACATTCCCACCAGCAGTGTAGGAGGCCTCCCCTTTCTTCGTATCCTTGCCAGCATTTGCTGTCCTATTCTTTTCTATGTTGGCCATCCTAACTGGTGTGAGGTGGTATCTCATTGTGGTTTTAATTTGCATTTCCCTGACAATGATGTGGAGCATCTTTTCATGTGCCTGTTGGCCATCTGAATTTCTTCTTTGGAGAAGTGTCTGTTCATATCCTCTGCCCATTTTTTAATAGGGTTATTTACTTTTTGGGTGTTGAGGCATGTGAGTTCTTTATATATTTTGGATGTTAAGCCCTTGTTGGATATGTCATTTACAAATATACTCTCCCATACTGTAGGATGTCCTTTTGTTCTGCTGATGGTGTCCTTTGCTGTACAGAAGCTTTTTAGCATGATGTAGTCCCATTTCCTCATTTTTTATTTTGTTTCCCTTGCCCGAGATGTGTTCAGGAAAAAGTTGCTCATGTTTATATTCAAGAGATTTTTGCCTATGTTTTCTACTAAGAGTTTTACGGTTTCATGACTTACATTCAGGTCTTTGATCCATTTTGAGTTTACTTTGTGTATTGGGTTAGACAATAATCCAGTTTCATTCTCTTGCATGTAGCTGTCCAGTTTTGCCAACACCAGTTGTTGAAGAGGCTGTCATTTACCCATTGTATGTCCATGGCCCCTTTATCATGTATTAATTGACCATATATGCTTGGGTTTATATCTGGGCTCTCTAGTCTGTTCCAGTGGTCTATGGATGTGTTCTTGTGCCAGTACCAAATTGTCTTGATTACTGTGGCTTTGTAGTAGAGTTTGAAGTCAGGTAGCATAATTCCCCCTGCTTTATTCTTCCTTCTCAGGATTGCTTTGGCTATTCGGGGTCTTTTGTGGTTCCATATGAATTTTAGAACTATTTGCTCTAGTTCGTTGAAGAATGCTGTTGGTATTTTGATAGGGATTGCACTGAATCTGTAGATTGCTTTAGGCAGGATAGACATTTTGACAATATTAATTCTTTCTATCCATGAGCACAGGATGTGTTTCCATTTACTGGTATCTTCTTTAATTTGTCTCATGAGTGTAATGCTGTAGTTTTCAGAGTATAGGTCTTTCACTTCCTTGGTCTAGGTATTTTATTCTTTTTGATGCAATTGTGAATGGAATTGTTTTCTTGATTTCTCTGTCTGCTAGTTCATTGGTACTGTACAGGAATGCCACAGATTTCTGTGTATTGATTTTGTATGTCACAACTTTGCTGAATTCAGATATTAGATCTACTAGTTTGGGAGTGGATTCTTTAGGGTGTTTTATCTACACTATCATGCCATCTGCAAACAGGGACAGTTTAACTTCTTCCTTGCCAATCTGGATGCCTTTTATTTCTTTGTGTTGTCTGATTTCCGTGGCTAGGACCTCCAGAACTATGTTGAATAAAATTGGGGAGAGTGGGCATCCTTGTCTTGTTCCCAATCTTAAAGGAAAAGCTTTCAGCTTCTCGCTGTTAAGTATAATGTTGGCTGTGGGTAAGTGCTTTGTTTTTAAGTAACTCAGCTGACCTAGTGTAAAAAAGTATCTTTTTAACAAATTAAATAAAATTGTTATAACATATAAATAAGTTACCACCAGGATGAGTAACAATGATATATTTCTGAGCGTCCGTCTGTACCCCTAGTTTCCCCAAACTTGTACCATACCACAGCAATGTTTGACAAAGTCACACTGACCTCAGCTACAAAATCAGAGGATTCCAGGAGAAAGGTCCTCTTTTCAGATATGTGAAGCTTCTTTCACAGTGACAAATACCCATGGTTTTGTCATTCTAATGTCCTAACACTTAGTATCATCTGAGGGAGCATTTTACAAAGCACTTTTACTGACAAATGCTGAGAGCCTGAAAATTCCATAGTACCCCTTTCTATTGCCAAGTGACACTGTACCAAGATACTCAGCTGTGTTTCATGCAGACAGATGTTTTGCTACAGCTGGCAGACACTTCCTCTTCACTAAACTCTGGGATCCCCAGGGTGCCATTCACTATTTGGATCACTGGCTGTAAATAGTAACTTAAATGACACAACTGAAGAACATGTAATCTTATTTAAAACTACAGATTCTCAATTCCTATCTTCTCTTTGAAACTTAGGAAGACTGACCAACTTTCTTTCCTCTGAAAGGGGTTTTATTGTTGTTAATGTATGTTTTAAATATTAGAGCAGATATACAAAATCAATAAACCTAAGTTTTATGTATAAAATCAAGCATATATTTAAGGGTCCCAAAAAACTCTTGTCTAGTTTTGGTATCAGTCTCATGTGTCTGAATATGAGACACAGAAAAATTGCTGAAAGGATAAAAAACAAAAGGTTACCAGTGGTTGAATTACAGGTTACTTAAGTTTTTTTCTTTAAGATATCATTCTACATTTTCCAAATACCACACACTAAACATGTACTTTATAATAAGGAAAAAAAATTATTACATTAACTGTCAATTTTTAGTATACACTAATTCTGTTCTTTATAAAGAGAGAGTATCTTTGTGATAATACTTATCTAAAAAACTTCCTTTTTATCAAATTGGTGACAGCACTGCCAAACCACCAAGATCCCAACATTACAAAAACAAGGGACACTTGCTTTACATTTAAATGCACAGATTTGTGTCGGAGCCCTTTCACTTAACTATCTCAAATGTGTAATTTCTCCCGCAGACAGCAGTGGGCACTCTGTCACCTTTTAAAAGCCAACATTTGAATCTACTCCTGGGTCTCTTCCATCTCAGCTCTTTGAACAAAGCCATGACAGATAACAACTTAATACCCACATCCAACAATACAAAACGGAGCATCTGGTAATGTTGACAATTATGAAGCCTAACCAGTCAATAAACAACAAACATTTTAATTAAAGAATCCATTACACAGATTACAATTATCTAACTACTCCAACCCCAGGGCATTTTTATCAAAGCAATTTAATTTATAAGCAAGTCAGATAAGCTCAGGAAATCTGGAAAAAAAAGATATAAATCACTTTCAATCTAATTAAAATCATTCTCATTTCCCTCTCAGGTGAAAACTCACCAAAACAAACGAGTTAACTGCAAGGCCTTGACAGTAAAGTTAGCTTTGCTAACCTAATACTATATACACATGTGCCTACAAATCTGGTGGGTTTTTGTTTTGTTACTGGATTTAGGTATTAAAATGCATGCAAGCCCACATCAGTCATAGATAATTAGCAGTAACCTGTGTACTGACTCATGGGGCACAGCTGGCCATCCCATGGGAAACATAAGCCCCACAGGATAAAACAGAGCAAGCAGCTCTAGGCAGCAGTCTGTCTTGACTCTCTGAGGGCAACATAACAGACAGTGTCTTGACCACTGAAACTATCCCTCACCCACCCAGAGAATAGCCATTCCTTTGGCACCAGGAGAATATAAAAGATCACTGAATGATGTAAAAAGATACTCCCATCAACCAAACTGACTTCCAAAGGCCACATCTCCAACATAAACTAAAGGGCAATTTGCCCGATATCATTTAGTGAATGTTTTCTGTTGTTCTAAAAGGCCAACTTGGGAGAGCGACAGAAAATGCAATATAAAAAAACATAGGTATGGGTGGGAAGGGAGGGACAAGGGGGAAAAAGGGGCATTACGATTAGCAGATGTAATGTTAGGGGGGCACGGGGCGGGCTGTACAACCCAGAGAAGACAAGTAGTGACTCTACAGCATCTCACTATGCTGATGGACAGTGACTGTAATGGGGTTGGTGGGGGGCCTGATGAAGGGGGTAGTGTAACCACCATAATATTGCTCATTTAATTGTAGATTAATGATATCAAAATAAACTTAAAAAAAAACATAGGTATCTCCATGGAAACCTAAAAAGCTTTAACAAATGAAGTGAAATCTCAGAAACACTGGCTATGAAGCTTAATGAGCCATAATGTCTAGTCTCATGGTGTGCTTCCAACAGAGAAAATATGCCCAAGAACTTCATCCAGGTACATATATCAGAAAGTAGAATGGAATGTCAAAGGAAATGGTATGAGAGGGAAAGCTGAGGGTTTGGACATTGGGTTATATTATTTCACATTTAGTTTATCAGTTCACACAATTATGTAATCTCAGTTAATAAACCAGTGAATTGAATGAGCATGTACCTAAAAACTTTGGCAAAATTAGCTTACAAGATAACATAAAGCAAGGGAGAGAAAATTCTCTCCCTACTATCACCTTTAAAAGAACACCTTGCAAAAGTTATTTACATTAGCAGAAGAAGCTGTTTTCCCAGAGCTTGGAATAATTAAAGCTCAGCCACCACCATCTGAGGTGCTTGAATATATCTGCTGTGACTTGCCTCTCCCTAAGGAGCCGTAGCTGAAACCGATTAGCGAGTTTCATCAACTCAGTCAGGAACACATCATCTTCTCTGAACTCCAACTCATCTGTGTAGATCCAGCGAAGCATAGTCATTGTCACTTCAGGGTTAGCATCTGGTTAAAGAAAGAGAGAAAATGAAAAGAGCACCAGTGACACATTTAGGCATTCTTAAGGACCCCTAAAATTTGAGGCTAACAAAGTAAATGTGCTATATCAACTTAAAAGAATATCACACAGTCATTAAAAAGGGTGGTTAAACATTCTGGGCAGCGTCTGACTCCAGAAAAGCATTGTTTTGCAAGGGGCAGTAGGTGGGAGCAATGATCCTACTAAAGATGTAAGTCAAACTGAAGGAAATATTTTAAACATATGAGACAAAGAGTTTATATTCTAACAAAAAAATCTTACAAAAAGTGAAAAGATGGATATTTAATGGAAAAATGGGCAATGGATATAAACAGGTAATTCACAAGATAAATAAAGATGGCCAAAAAACCTCACCAATAGCTAAATACAAGTTTAAGCTGGAATACATTTTGGTCTTACAGACTAGCAACAATTCTTAAAAGTATACAACCTTTTACAAAACAACTAAAAACGTAGATTATTATCCAAAGAAAAATAACTGAGCATACAGAGAAATACATGTACTAAGAAAGTCAGCACAGATTTATTTTTAAGAATGAAAAATTGGAACAAAAATCTTAAGAGTATAACAACAGAGAATTCATTAAATTATAGGATATACAAACATCAGGAAATTTTGTACCAATTAAAATGATTTATATATATATTCAACATAAGATATTCACTACCATGCAGGTTAAAAAAAAAAGCAAGCTAAAAATACATATATTAAATTATCTCATTTTTTGTTAGATATATTTGTGTGTGCATATGTATTTATGAGCATGTATATACATACATACATATCACACACACACTTGTATCTGGTTCCCATCCAACTACACCTGAAACAAATATAATATGATGACAACTATACTTCAATTTAAAAAAATTTTTTTAGGATTATAAATATATTTAAAGTAAAAACAAAAAAACAAAAATGAGGGAAACAACAGCCTCTTCAACAGCTGGTGTTGGCAAAACTGGACAGCTACATATAAGAGAATGAAACTGGATTACTGTCTAGCCCCATACACAAAAGTAAACTCAAAATAGATCAAAGACCTGAATGTAAGTCATGAAATCATAAAACTCTTAGAAAAAAATATAGGCAAAAATCTCTTGGACATAAACATGAGCAACTTCTTCATGAACATGTCTCCCGGGCAAGAGAAACAAAAGCAAAAATGAACAAATGGGATTATATCAAACTAAAAAGCTTCTGTACAGCAAGGGATACCATCAGTAGAACAAAAAGACATCCTACAGTATGGGAGAATATATTCATAAATGACATATCTGATAAGGGGTTGACATCCAAATTATATAAAGAGCTTATACACCTCAACAAACAAAAAGCAAATAAGCCAATTAAAAAATGGGCAGAGGAGCTGAACAGACACTTCTCCAACGAAGAAATTCAGATGGTCAACAGGCACATGAAAAGATGCTACACATCACAAGTCATCAGAGAAATGCAAATTAAAACCACAATGAGATATCACCTCACACCAGTTAGAATGGGCGCCATCCAAAAGACAAACAAAAACAAATGTTGGCAAGGATGGGGAGAAAGGGAACCCTCCTACACTGCTGGTGGAAATATAAATTACTACAACCATTGTGGAAAGCAGTATGGAGGTTCCTCAAAAAACTCAAAATAGAAATACCATTTGACCCAGAAATTCCACTCCTAGGAATTTACCCTAAGAATGCAGCAGCCCAGTTTCAAAAAGACATGCACCTGTATGTTTATCACAGACCTATTTACAATAGCCAAGAAATGGAAGTAATCTAAGTGTCCATCAGTAGATAAATGGATAAAGAAGATGTGGTACATATACACAATGGAATATTATTCAGCCATAAGAAGAAAACACATCCTTCCATTTGCAACAACATGGATGGAGCTAGAGGGTATTATGCTCAGTGAAATAAGCCAGGCAGAGAAAGACAAGTACCAAATAATTTCACTCATCTGTGGAGTATAAGCACAAAGAAAAAACTGAAGAAACAGAACAGCAGCAGACTCAAAAAAACCCAAGAATGGACTAACAGTTACCAAAGGGAAAGGGACTGGGGAAGATGGGTGGGAAGGGAGGGATAAGAGGGAAAAGGGGCATTACAATTAGCAGATATAATGTAGCAGGGGTGGGGTTGGGGTGGGGGGCATGGGGAAGGCAGTATAGCACAGAGAAGACAAGTAGTGATTCTATAGCATCCTTCTACGCTGATGGACAGTGACTGCAATGGGGTATGTGGTGGGGACTTGACAATAGGGGGAGTCTAGTAACCATAATGTTGTTCATGTAATTGTATATTAATAATAGCAAAAAAAAAAATGATGCTAATGATAGTTCTTCAGACTGAAGGGAAATGATACCAGAGGGAAATCTGATCTCAAAGAATGAAGAAAGGGTGAACAACAGAAATAGAAATACCTGAGTAAATATAAATAACATTTCATTCTCTTAAGTTTGCTAAAGTATGTATGACTATTAAGAGCAAAATCTAAAACACTGGAATTTTTAACATACGTACATGTAAAACATATGAAAACTAGAACATAAAGGTCAATGGTGGAAGTGTTAAAGGGACCTATACGGTTGCAAGGTTTTTACATTTTATATGATGTAGTACAAATAGACTATAAATAGGTTATAAATATACTATAAAAGGTTAATGGTAGACAGAGAGAGAGGAGAGCAGTAGTTCTCAACCAGGGCTGATTTTGCACCACCAAGGGACATCTGGCAATGTCTGAAAATATTTTCAGCTGTCAAAACTGGGGCACTGCTCCTGGCATCCACTAGGCAGAGGCCAGGGACACTGCTGTGTACTCTATAATGCCCAGGCCAGCTCCCACAACAAAGAACTACTTAGCCCAAAATATTAATAGTGCTGAGGTTGAGGAACTTTGCTCTAAATCACCACTACATACAAAGAGTTACAATAAAAAACCAAGAGATAAATGGAACACTAAGCACTCAACTATCCATAAGGAGGCAAGAAAATGAGACTACAGGAGAAAAAAGAGGGGAAAAAAAACAGAATGGTAGCCTTCATTATAAAAATAGTCACATTAAATATTACTGGTCTAAACACTTCAGTTGAAGAGATAAAAAATCAAAACGTCATTATCTGCTGCCTGCAAGCACACACTTTAAATATAAAGACATAGAGAAGTTGAAAGTAGAAAAATAGGAAAAGATATACCATGCAAATAGTAAGCATAAGAAGGCTGGAGTGACTATTTAATACCAGATAAAACAGACTTAAAGCCAGATATAAAAGTTATCACTTCAAAATGATAAAAGCCACAATTCACCAGGAAGTATAGTAACTATAAATATGTATGTGTATAATGCAAATGTCTAAAATAAATGAAGCAGAAACTGACAGAACTAAATAGAGAACTTTTAAGAATTCCAAAATTATAGGAAAAGCTAATACCTACCTTTAAGGAACTGATAGCGCTAGATATAAAAGAAAATATAAAAAAACAAAGCTGGGGGGATTATGCTCCCTGACTTCAAGCTCTACTACAAAGCTACAGTAATCCAGACAATTTGGTACTGGGACAAGAATAGACTCATAGATAAATGGAACAGAATAGAGAACCCAGATACAAACCCACAGATATATGGTCAATTAATACATGATAAAAGAGTCATGAATATACAACGGAGAAAAGACAGCCTCTTCAAGAACCTCTTAGGTGTTGGCAAAACTGGACAGCTAAATGTAAGAGAATCAAACTGGATTACTGTCTAACTTTATACACAAAAGTAAACTCAAAATGGATCAAACACATGAATGTTAAGTCATAAGACCATAAATCTCTTAGAAGAAAGCAAAAATCTCTTGAATATAAGCATAAGCAACTTTTTCTGGGACACATCTCCTCAGGCAAGGGAAACAAAATAAAAAATGAACAAGGGCAAGTACATCAAACTAAAGAGCTTCTGTAATTTAAGGACACCATCAGCAGAACAAAAGGCATCCTACAGTATGGGAGAATATATTCATAAATGACTCATCTGATAAGGGGTTTACATCCAAATTATACATAAAGAACTCATATGCCTCAACACCCAAAAAACAAATAACCTGACTAAAAATGGGTGGAGGACCTGAACAGACACTTCTCTAAAGAAGAAATACAAATGGCCAACAAGCACATGAAAAGGTGCTCCACACTGCTAATCATCAAATCAAAACCACAGTGAGATATCACCTCACACCAGTTAGGATGGCCAATATCCAAAGGACAAGAACTAACAAATGCTGGTGAGGATGCAGACAAGTGGGAACCCTCCTACACTGTTGGTGGGAACGCAATCGGTGCAGCCTTGTGGAAAGCTGTATGGAGGTTCCTCAAAAAGCTAAGAATAGAAATACCATTTGACCCAGTAATTCCACTCCTAGGAATTTACCCTAGAAAAGTAAGCCAGGAAGATAAAGACAAATACCAAATAAGATTTCACTTATTTGTGGAACATAAAAACAAAGCAGAAGAGAAGGAACAAAACAGCAATAGACTCATAGACACTGAGAAGTGACTAGTGGTTACCACAGGGGAGTGGGTGGAGGCGGGTTGGGGAGAGCTGGGAGTGGAGGCAGGTAGAGGGGAGAGGTGGGGACTGTTGAACCACTGTGATGTACATTTGGTAAAAACAAAACAAAACAAAAACCCTAAAAATAGAAGTATCATTTGACCAAGTAATTCCACTCCTAAGAATTACCCGAAGAAAAAATGCCTGATTCAGAAAGATATATGCAGCTCTTGTCCCCTCCTGGCCTGAGCTGGGAGCTCTGTCCTCTCACTTTACTTCTAAATAAAAGCCTGTACCTTGCTATCCTACCTTGAGTGTTTGTGAAGCTCATTCTTCAGCTTCATGAACAAGAACCCCGTCATCATAACCTTTTAATCTTAACCTTTTCCCAACCTTTCAGGGGCGCCTCTTCTCTGGGGCAGCCCATGCTCCCCTTTCTCCAAGTGTGCTCCTTTTTGCCTTAAATAAACTTCTCACTTAAACGCATTGTCTCTGCGCCTTTCCAGTGAATATCAACTTCTGTCTGGAAGCCTAGTGATCAAGACCGCCTTGCCTTTAATGTGGGCTGAGCCACACTGATTAAAATGCAATTGCAGGACTTCTGGGAAGATGGTGGCGTGAGCATGGCAGTGGAAATCTCCTCCCAAAACCATATATATTTGTGAAACTACAACAAATACAACTATTCCTAAAAGAGAGACCAGAAGATACAGTACAACAGCCAGGCTACAGCTACATCTGCGAGAACTCAGCACCTCACGAAGCGGGTAAGATACAAAGCTGCGACCCGGCGGGACCCGAGCCCTCCCCCACCCCAGCGCACCTGTGGGAGGAAAAGAATCAGAGTTGGGAGGGAGTAGAAGAACAGGCCCGCGAAATAACCAGCCCTAGTGATCTGCGCCAGGAGCACAGACACACATCACATGGTGTATTGGAGATTAGAGAAATAGAAGGGCAGGATCCGAGATGGAGACTGCAAGTGGGTCCCCTCAGCCGGCTCCCCTGGCACAAAAGAAAAGCAGGCGCTTTTTTAAAAGTCTTAAAGAGACAAAGGCCCAACAGTGGAACAAAATCGTCCCGGCGCACTCAGCCCAGCAGGCTGGAAATCTTGAGGAATTTCAGAACCCCTAACCGGCTGACGGGTAAAGCAGCCCCAAAGCCTCTCACAGGGAAGAGCAGCCTGCCATTCGTTCCCCCCCTCCCCGGTTGGTGCTGCAAAGTGTCCGGTGGATCCACAACAGCTGTGGAACAGTGGGAGAGCGGCCCAGCCCACAGCAACCACACAATCTCCTCCCAGTGAGCAAGCACCTAACTGGGAAGGGCCAAAGAACCCAGAGCAAGGTCTGGAAGGCACCAGGGGGACCAGAACGCACCCGGCATGACTGCAAACCCCCGCAGTGCCATAGGCTAGGCTGAGGGCAGCCCCGCACACAGGCAGCACAGGGGATTATCCCAGAGACTGCCTCCCGGTGTGTGGGTAACCAGCTCAGGCTCCGGAGAAGGGCAAGAAGAACAACAAGCAGGAAGGGACTTTGTTCACCTAGCTGACACACGTGGCACCTGCCTGTGACCACTTCTATCGCCATGAAAAGACAGAAGAATATGCTCCAGACAAAGATCACCCAGACAACCCCAGAGAGAGGGCCTAGTGGGATATCTCTAAACAATGTTCCTGAAAAAGAATTCAGAATAAAAGTCATAACCATGCTGTTGGATCTACAGAGAAATATCCAAGAGCTCAGGGAGGAAGTCAGGAGAGACAATACATAAATGAGACAAGCGACTGACGGGCTTAAGAGCAGACTGGACGAGGTGCAAGAGACTGTTAATGGAATAGAAATCAGCGAACAGGAGTACAGAGAAGCTGAGGCAGACAGACATAAAAGGATCTCTAGGAATGAAAGAATATTAAGAGAACTGTGTGACCAACCCAAACAGAACAATATTCACATTATAGGAGTACCAGAAGAAGAAGAGAGAGAAAAAGGGATAGAAAGTGTCTTTGAAGAAATAATAGCTGAAAACTTCCCCAAGCTGGGGAAGGAAATAGTTTCTCAGACCACGGAAGCCCACAGATCGCCCAACACAAGGGACCCTGGGAAGACAACACCAAGACACATAATAATTAAAATCGCAAAGATCTAAGACAAGGACAGAGTATTAAAGGAGGCCACAGAGAGAAAAAAGATCACCTACAAAGGAAAACCCATCAGACTTCTCAACAGAAACCTTACAGGCCAGAAGAGAATGGCATGATATATTTAACGTAATGAAACAGAAGGGCCTTGAACCAAGAATACTGTATCCAGCACGATTATCATTTAAATTTTAGGGAGGGATTAAAAAATTCCCAGACAAACGAAAGTTGAGGGAATTTGCCTCCCACAAACCACCTCTACATGCTATCTTAAAGGGACTGCTCTAGATGGAAGCACTTCTAGGCTAAAAAGATGTCACCAGAGAAAATAAAATCATAGCAAAGAAAGCAAACCATCCAAATACTAACTAAAGCAAAAAGTAAAATCAACTACCCATCAAAACAGTCAAAGGAAATGTAAAAGAGTACAGTAAAACACCTAGCATATAAAGAATGGAGGAGGAAGAATAAGAAGGGAGAGAAATAAAGAATCATCAGACTGTGTTTATAATAGCTTAACAAGAGACTTAAGTTAGACTGTTAGATAGTAAAGAGGCAACCCTTGAACCTTTGGTAACGATGACTCTAAAGCTGGCAATGGCAATAAGTATATATCTATCGATAATCACCCTAAACGTAAATGGACTGAATGCACCAATCAAAAGACACAGAGTAATAGAATGGATAAAAAAGCAAGACCCATCTAAATGTTGCTTACAAGAGACTCACCTCAAACCCAAATATATAAACAGACTAAAAGTGAAGGGATGGAAAAAGATATTTCATGCAAACAGGAGAGAAAAGCAGGTGTTGCAGTACCTGTATCAGACAAAATAGACTTCAAAACAAAGAAAGTAGCAAGATATAATAAAGAAGGACATTACATAATGATAAAGGGGCCAGTCCAACAAGAAGATATAACCATTATAAATATATATGCACCCAACACAGGAGCGCCAGCATATGTGAGACAAATACTAACAGAATTAAAGGAGGAAATAGACAGCAGTGCATTCATTTTAGGAGACTTCAACACTCCACTCACTCTAAAGGACAGATCAACCAGACAAAAAATAAGTAAAGACACAGAGGCACTGAACAACACACTAGAACAGATGGATCTAACAGACATCTACAGAACTCTACACCCAAAAGCAGCAGGATACACATTCTTCTCAAGTGCACATGGAACATTTTCCAGAATAGACCACATACTAGGCCACAAAAAGAACCTCAGTAATTTCAAAAATATTGAAATTCTACCAACCAACTTTTCAGATCACAAAGGTATAAAACTAGAAATAAATGGTACAAAGAAAACAAAAAATCTCACAAACACATGGAGCTCAACAACATGCTCCTAAATAATCAATGGATCAACAATGAAATTAAAACAGAGATCAAACAATATATGGAGACTAATGACAACAACAACACAAAGCCACAACGTCTGTAGGACACAGCAAAGACAGTTCTAAGAGGAAAGTATATTACAAGCCAGGCCTACTTAAAGAAGGAATAACAATCCCACAGGAATAGTCTAAAGTCACAATTATTGAAATTGGAAAAAGAAGAGCAAATGAGGTCCAAAGTCACCAGAAGGAGGGACACAATAAAGATTAGAGAATAAATAAAATTGAAAATAATAAAACAATAGAAAAAAATGACTGAAACCAAGAGCTGGTTCTTTGAAAAAATAAACAAAACAGATAAACCCCTAGCCAGACTGATTAAGATAAAAAGAGAATTTATACACATAAACAGAATCAGAAATGAGAAAGGAATTATAATGACGGACCCTACAGAAATACAAAGAATTATTAGACAATACTATGAAAATCTTTATGCTAACATGCTGGAAAACCTAGAAGAAATGGACAACTTCTTGGAAAAATACAACTTTCCAAGACTGACCAAGGAAGAAACAGAAAACCTAAACAGACCAATTACAAGCAACGAAACTGAATGGGTAATCAGAAAACTACCCAAGAACAAAAATCCCAGGGCCAGATGGATTCACCACTGAATTTTACCAGACATATAGAGAAGAAATATTACCCATTCTCCTTAAAGTTTTCCAAAAAGTAGAAGAAGAGGGAATACTCCCAAACTCATTCTACGAGGCCAACATCACTCTAATACCAAAACCAGGCAAAGACCCCACCAAAAAAGAAAACTACAGATCAATATCCCTGATGAACATAGATGCAAAAATACCCAACAAAATATTAGCAAACCAAATTCAAAAATACATCAAGAGGATCATACACCACGATCAAGCGGGATTCATCTCAGGGATGCAAGGATGGTACAAGATTCGAAAATCCATCAACATCATCCACCACATCAACAAAAAGAAGAACAAAAACCACATGATCATCTCCACAGATGCTGAAAAAGCGTCTGACAAAATTCAACATCTATTCATGATAAAAACTCTCAACAAAATGGGTATAGAGGGCAAGTACCTCAACATCATAAAGGCCATATATGACAAACCCACAGGCAATATCATACTTAACAGTGAGAAGCTGAATGCTTTTCCTTTAAGATTGGGAACAAGACAAGGATGCCCACTCTCCCTACTTTTATTCAACATAGTTCTGGAGGTCCTAGCCATGGCAATCAGACAACACAAAGAAATAAAAGGCATCCAAATTGGTAAGGAAGAAGTAAAACTGTCCCTGTTTGCAGATGACATGATATTGTACATAAAAAACCCTAAAGACTCCAATCCAAAACTACTAGAACTAATATCTGAATTCAGCAAAGTTGCAGGATACAAAATTAATACACAGAAATCTGTTGCTTTCCTATACATGAATGATGAGCTAACAGAAAGAGAAATCAGAAAAACAATTCCATTCACAATTGTATCAAAAAAAATAAAATACCTAGGAATAAACCTAGCAAAGGAAGTGAAAGACGTATACCCTGAAAACTACAAACACTCCTAAGAGAAATTAAAGAGGACACTAACAAATGGAAATTCATCCCGTGCTCTTGGCTAGGAAGAATAAATATTGTCAAAATGACTATACTACCTAAAGCAATCTACAGATTCAATGCAATCCCTATCAAAATACCAACAGCATTCTTCAATGAACTGGAACAAATAGTTCTAAAATTCATATGGAACCACAATAGACGCCGAATAGCCAAAGCAATCCTGAGAAGGAAGAATAAAATGGGGAATTACGCTCCCAGAGTGCAAGCTCTACTACAAAGCCACAGTAATCAAGACAATTTGGTATTGGCACAAGAACAGACCCATAGACCAGTGGAACAGAATAGAGAGTCCAGACATTAACCCAAACATATACAGTCAATTAATATACAATAAAGGAGCCATGGATATACATTGGGGAAACGATAGCCTCTTCAACAGCTGGTGTTGGCAAAACTGGACAGCTACATGTAAGAGAATGAAACTGGATTACTGTCTAACCCCATACACAAAACTAAATTGGAAATGGATCAAAGACCTGAATGTAAGTCATGAAACCATAAAACTCTTACAAAAAAACATAGGCATAAATCTCTTGGACGCAAACATGAGCAACTTCTTCATGAATATATCTCCCCAGGCAAGGGAAACAAAAGCAAAAATGAACAAGTGGGACTATATCAAGCTGAAAAGCTTCTGTACAGCAAAGGACACCATCAGTAGAACAAAAAGACATCCTACAGTATGGGAGAATATATTCATAAATAACATATCCGATAAGGGGTTGACATCCAAAATATATAAAGAACTCATGCACCTTAACAAACAAAAAGCAAATAATCCAATTAAGAAATGGGCAGAGGACATGAATAGACACTTCTCCAAAGAAGAAATTCAGATGGCCAACAGGCACATGAAAAGATGCTCCACATCGCTAATCATCAGAGAAATGCAGATTAAAACCACAATGAGATATCACCTCACACCAGTGAGGATGGCCAACATCCAAAACACAAACAACAACAAATGTTGGCGAGGATGTGGAGAAAGGGGAACCCTCCTACATGCTGGTGGGAATGCAAATTAGTTCAACCATTGTGGAAGGGAGTATGGAGGTTGCTCAAAAACCTGAAAATAGAAATACCATTTGACCCAGGAATTCCACTCCCGGGAATTTACCCTAAGAATGCATCAGCCCAGTTTGAAAAAGACAGATGTACCCCTATGTTTATCGCAGCACTATTTACAATAGCCTAGAAATGGAAGCAACCTAAGTGTCCATCAGCAGATGAATGAATAAAGAAGACGTGGTACATATACACAACGGAATATCATTCAGCCATAAGAAGAAAACAAATCCTACCATTTGCAACAACATGGATGGAGCTAGATGGTATTATGCTCAGTGAAATAAGCCAGGCGGAGAAAGACAAGTATCAAATGATTTCACTCATATGTCGAGTATCAGAGCAAAGAAAAAAAATGAAGGAACAAAACAGCAGCAGACTCACAGATCCCAAGAATGGACTAACAGTTACCAAAGGGAAAGGGACTGGGGAGGATGGGTGGGAAGGGAGGGACACTGGGGAAAAAGGGGCATTACGATTAGTAGACATAATGTAGGGGGGGGCACAAGGAGGGCTGTACAACTCAGAGAAGACAAGTAGTGAATTTATAGCATCTCACTACGCTGGTGGACAGTGACTGTAATGGGGTATGTGGGGGGGACTTGATGAAGTGGGGAGCTTAGTAACCATAATGTTGCACATGTAATTGTAGATTAATGATACAAAAAAAAAGACATTTGCAACCCTATGTGTACTGTTGCAGTATTTGCAATAGCCAAGATATGGAAGCAGTCTAAGTGTCCATCGATAGATGAATGGATAAGAAGATGTGGTACATATACAATGGAATATTATTCAGGCATAGAGAGAAAAGAAACCCTGGCATTTGCAACAACATGGATGGATCTAAAGGGTATTATGCTCTGTGAAATAAGCCAGGCAGAGAAAGACAAGTACTGTGTGGTTTCATTTATTTGTGTAATATAAAAACAAAGCAAAAGAGAAGGAACAAAAGAGCAGTAGACTCATAGACAGATAAGTGTCTAGTGGTTACCAAAGGTTGGGGTGGGTGCAGTGGGGAGGGAGAGGCAGACAAACGACCACAATTCGCAATCACAATGTGTTGATCAGGGGGACTGTTGAACTACTGTGATGTACATTTGCAAACAAGATAAGATTGTATATAAACAACACTTTAATGAATAAATAAAAATTAAAAAAAGAAAATATAGATATAGAAGGTCAGAACAATATTATCTAACTTGATCTGAAACTTAAAGAACACTACTTCCAACAACTGCAAAACACTTTCAAGTGCACATATATTCACCAAGACAGACCATTTGCTGAGACATAAAACAAGTCCCCATAAATTTAAAAGGATCAAAATCATATAAAATATCTTCTGACAATAAAAGAATTAAGTTATAAATCAGTAACAATAAAGTATCTAGAAAAACCCCAGATATCTGCAAATTAAGCAACATACTTCTAAGTAATTCATGGATGAAAGAAGAAATCACAAGGAAAATCAGAACATATTCTAAACTAAATGATAATACAATATATCAAAATTCACAGGACGCAGCTACAGCAGTGCTGAGAGAAACTCAGAGCTTTAAATCTTTATATTAGAAAAGAATAAATCTAAAATAAATGATCTAAGGTTCTACTTTAAGAAACTAAGGGGAGAAAAGTAAATCCAAAGTAATTGGAAGAAAGGAAAAGGCAGAAGTCAGTAATAGAGAAAATTAACAAAGCTGAAAGTTGATTCTTTGGAAAAGTTTCAAACTTCTAACTATACTGATCAGGAAGAAGAAAGAACATACATCACCAATACTAGGAATGAAAAAGGAGTTACTGCTACAGACATTAAAAGGATAAAAAAGCTAGACAACTTTATACTAGCAAATTGAACAACTTAGATAAAATGAACAAATTTCTGAAAATACAACTTTCCAAAACTGATACACAAGAAAAAAAAATTAAACATCTCTATATACATTAAAGAAATTTATCGAAATACCTTCCCCAAAAGGCAACTCCAGACTCAGATGATTTCATTGGTGTATTCTATCAAACATTCAAGAAAAAAACAGTAACACCAATCTTACAAAATTTTTCAGAAAATAGAAAATCAGGGATCACCACCAATCTCATTTTATGAGGCCTATGTAATCTAACAGCAAAATTTGACAAAGACATTACAAACCAATAACCTTCATGATTACTGGTGTAAAAGTCCTTAACAAAATATTAGCAAATAGGATCCCACAATGTATATAAAAAGGATAATACGTAATGACCACAGAGGGTTTATTCCAGGAATGCAAGGTTAGTTTAACATTTGAAAAATCAATGTAATTCACTACACTAGCATCAGAAAAGAGAAAAACTATACCATCACGTCAATAGATACAAGAGAAAGTGCTTGCAAAATTCAAAATCGATTCATATAATGTCTCAAAGAACTAGGAATATTCAAACTGATAAATCATGTCTACAAAAAAACCTAAAATTAACATTCATATATAACAAAGTTGTCATTGTTTCTCCCTGAGATTAGGAACAAGGCAAGAATGCTTGTTTTCAGATAAATGACTTGTGTCCACATTATAAACAGAACTCTTAAAATATAAAACTGAGAAGACAAACAAACCAATTTTTAAAAAGGCAGAAGATGTGAAGACACGTCACAAAAGAAGATATACAAATGATCAATAACACATGAAACCATACTCAACATTATCATTACAAGAGGAATACAAAATAAAACACAATGCATTCCACAACCATTAGAAAGCTAAAATTATAAACAAAAAACCAACCTGACTATATACCAGTGTTAGTGAGGATGGGGAGCCACTGGAACTCTTACATCCACTGCTGGTGGGAATGTAAAATGGGACATCTATTTTGGCACAGTTTGGTAGATCCTTAATATTAAACAGTCAATCCTAAATATTTACCCAAGAAAAACAAAAACATACGTCTGCACAAAGACATATACACAACTGAGCATAGTGATTTTATTTGCAATAGCCAAAAACCAGAAACAACACAAACATCCATCAATAGGTAAACAAAAAACCAAACTGTGGTATATTAATACGTGGAATAGTATTTAGCAATAACTAGGAACGAACAACTGAAACAACATACTAAGACTCTGGATGAATCTCAAAATCTTTTTGCTGAGTGAATGAAGCCAGAAAAAAAAAAGTATATGCACTGTGAATCCATTTTCTTAAGTCTAGAAAATACAAACTAATCTACCATGAGTGAAAGCAGATCAGTGGTTGCATGGGGATGAACGGAAAAAGGGATGGATTAAAAGGAGACATGAAGAAAACCTTTAGAGAAATTTAAATGTTATTTCATGTGGTGGTGGTTTCAGTTATGTCAAAATTAATCAAACTGTGTACTTTTAATGCAGTTAAGTTTATTTTACTTCCTTTTAATCTCAATAAAGTTGGGAGAAGAAGAAACCAAAAGTGAGAAGCAGCACAGCATTGTGATTAATGGCATGGATCCTGCAGCCAAAGGGACTGGGTTCAAATCTGATTTCAGACACTTAGGACTGGGTGACAGTCGATAAGGATTTAATGTTACTGGGCTTCAGTTTCTCACCTATAAAACAGGAATAAATAACAATACTTACCTCAAAGTGTTGTTCTAAAGATGAATGTATACATGTAAAGCTCTCAGAACACTACCACCACATAGTAACTGCCATACAAAAATTGCTATTATTACTATTAAAACAGACTATTTTAAACCAACACCAAACTTGGCATAACCAAAGATTACAGAGAAAAACACAAAAGTAACGTTAGGATTGGGCAAGGGATTATAACCACAGACAAAACACATCTTTTGAAGCTCTAAGAGAATCTCTGGGAAGGGGTCTTAGCAGTTAGCAGGAGGCCACAGGCCATTTGAGTGCCTTCATGATGTAGTAACTAACTTCTCCTCAGGTGAAGAATCCAAAAGACAGAGCAAAAAAGAAGTCTTCTATATCTTCTATGAATGTAGCCCTAAAGTAACATGTCACTTCTACCAGCATCTATTCATTAGAACTCAGTCAGTTATACATAAAGGAGGGGAATTAGGACCCACCTTTGAAAGGAGGAATATCAAGTAATTATGGATTATATTTTAACACTACCATGGATATCATCAAAAGGAATGCAACATGCTCTAATACTGAAACTGAATAACCTTGAGCTAGTAATTCACATGGTATCAACAGATGTCTAGCATATTTCTCTTGAAAACTTAAAAATCATGCAGATCCCCTGTGAGTCTGCTATATAGCATCTAGTGTATCTCAGCACAGAGTTTGCAAACCTATGCTCTTTTCACTGCACAGCGCAATCTACCAAGTAGTGCACAACTCTCCTAACTAAACTGAAAAGGAGAGAAAGAGGATGCTTTCTTTTCTTTGGAATAGCTTGACAGGACCCAGGACACATTCCAGGAAAGTTGAATGACTCACTATAAAGTCTTATGCCAGTGAACCACAAGATCTTTGCTGGAGAAAGCAGGCAAGAAACTCTAGCTTCAAAACAGCCACTCAAATCCACTGCAACATCTCAGAGTTTTAGCCGCTATTGCTAAAGTGCTACAGGGAGGCTAACACAAATCATTTTGCCTGAAGCAAGCTGCTTTACTTTACACATAAGTTAATATAGTGCTCTCCCCTTAGCCTCTGTGTTGAGGTAATAGTTGTATTTCTCTTTCCAGTTATCAATTAGTATCTTTAAAAACTTCTTTCTATATACTAAAATAATAGGAAATACAAAGCAAATATGTACCTTATTTTTTTATTTGGAAATAATTTCAGACTTACAGAAAAGTTGTAGAGTTCCCATATACCCTTTACACATCTGCCCCTAATATTAACATCTTACATAACCACAGTACAATTATCAAAACAAGACAATTAGGACTGATACAATACTATTTACTAATTATAGACCTTTACAAATTTTGCCAATTTTCTCAAACCAACTGAGTATTCCACACTACATTTAGCTGTCATGTCTCCTCCAATCTCTAATAGTTCCCCAGTCTTACCTTTCATGACCTTAACATATTTAAGTAACAACGGCCAGTTGTTCTGTGGAATGTTCCTCCATGTGGGTTTGTCTGATACTTTCTCATTAGACTGAGGTTATACATCTATGGCAAGAACCCTACAGATGTGACTGTGCCTTTGTCACTGCATCATACCAGACACAAAACATTTCACTTTTTTTTACATGGTATAATTTAAGAAAATTTTCATGTATCTAAATAAATTTAAATACTTGGCATATATAAAGCCTATTTCATCTTTCTGAACATGTGCTAAAATTCTTATAATAATAGACAGAATTGAAGTTGTGCTTGTTTTGAATTTTAAGAAATACCAATTACATGAGAACTTTAAAAATGTGGAGCTTAGAAAGTCAATCTAAGAATATAGATGCCATGTAAATATGAATTTTGTTCACTTCTATATCCCTAGCACCTTGAAAAATGCCTGCCACTCAATATTTGTGACATGAATGGAATAATTTTGAAGAAACAAACCCAATAAATTAATAAAATGATTCTATTAACTCCAATCAGTATAGAAAAAGTTCAACCATTTAAAGCATAGCATTTATGCTATTTATACACCTGTTTATGAGAGCCTATTTCTAATCTTCAAATTGCTTGTCAGTCCAGCAGTGTCAGTGCTTCCAGGTATTGTGTAACACACAGGCTCCTTAGGCATCCCACCTGGTGCAACCCCAGATCTAGGCAATCATGCCTCAGCCCACCCTGGCAATTCAGCAGCACTGCTGGGCAAAACACGCAACTGAACATATACAGGTCCGCACAGGTCACCACCTCCTGGAAACCGCCTTAAACACTTCCAAGATAAATTCTATAAAAAATGTAAAATGCAATAGGCTCTACTGTTGGCTATCATAGTAGATGCCTAACCTACCAAAGCCACACAAAACATTTGCTCTGCAGCAGATCACTCCTGAAAGCAAACCTTGTAACAGGGATCAAACTATGTTTATAGTTTACAATGAGAGGTAAGTCCAGAGACATTTATAGGCATTAACACTATACTCTCCTAAACTCTAAGAAATATCCTGATCCACAGTGATGCAATCTTGTGGTCAGACTGTCATGGAATTCAATTTTCATACCTTAATGCAATTTACTGTATTTGTAGGTAATTTTGTTTGTTTCAGGGAAACAGTCACATTTCACTATTCTCACTCTTATTCATTTTGGTCGTATGCATTCAATATTTCACAATTACACAAAGAACTACGATGAACATCTATGCTGTCTGAATTACCTATGACAGAATCCATGTGACAGTCAGATGAGGTAAAAAAAAGTAATACTATTTTATAGCTCAGCTGCCTAATGGCTTTCTAAAATGTCACTTCCATTTATAATGTGACTGGTGATGCACAGGAATATCAATTTCATGAGCCTCAAAACTACTGGGATCATCAATTTTTGATAATGTAGATATCAAAAGATGGTAACAATCTAAACTTTTTTCTAACAAAGTTGAATATTTTACATTTTTAATGATCTCTTCTAGTCTTTGTAAACTCTTCACATAATCAAGATCCTATCATGCATTTTGTGAAGAAAACCTCTTGATCTAATGAATTTTAAAAGTTATCCATAGTTCTGCTTTATAAGGGGCCAAAGACAGATGGCTTCAAAAGATAAAGAAAAGCTCTGCTCAGAGATTTTAATCCTGGTACCCTTCCATTAAAGATTATTTCCCAAGTAAATGTTTTAGTTATTGGCAGGAATGTATATGCACATGTATGTATATTTGTATGTTTACAACTCTGAAGTAAGGATCTCAGGTTAAACCCTAGAAATGATCACAAAGAGACAGAGCTCACTCTCAGTGGCAAAGCATTAGATATCTGCTCCCCTAAATCCCTTTGCAACACCACTCAGCAAATGTTAGCCACCTGACACACCTTCCTTATCAGCCCAAGTTAGTCTCTTCTGTACCTTAGACATAAAGCAATTATATTACTGTTTATATAGTCCTGGCCTGAAATGATCTGTTATTAGTCCATTTCCCCCAACAGAATATGAGCTTTGTATGGCAAGGACTATGTTATAATCATCTCAGTGCTCTTGGCACTGCATATGAAAAATAGTACTTTCTGAACTGGCAAACCTACTGAACAAAGGTGTAATTCAGCAGAATTTTCACAGTCTATCACTTCTATCTGGGTATTCTTACCATACGTTATAATTCTCAAAACTATTAATAGCAGTTTTTTTAGAATCAGCTTTTAGGCAAGTACCTAATGCAATTTTAAAGTCAACTTTTGACCCAAATTCTATACCACATAACATGGCATAAAACAATTAAATAACATTAAACAGTTCAATGCACCTCTTCAATTCTGAAGACTGACTGTCATCTTTGGATGTCAAAGAAAGAATAATCTTGCTCTTTGGAGTAACTGCTACTTCTAAATTCAGTTCTTGTTGACCAGGAAAAGTACTTTGGTGGCTATGATTAAATTTTAAGCAACTGAATAGAAGGACCTTAAATTTTTTTTCTACACATGCTCCCATATTTATAACATACTATTATATGCAAAAAGTTTCTGAATAATATGGAGTCTCCTCACAAAACTAAAAACAGAAGTGCCATTTGACCTAGTAATTCCAATCCTAGGAAGAAAACAAAATCCCTGATTCAAAAAGACATATGCACCCCCATGTTATCACAGCACTACTTACAATAGCCAAGATATGGAAACAACCTAAGTGTCCATCAGTAGATGAATGGATAAAGAAGATGTGGTACATATACACAATGGAATATTATTCAGCCATAAGAAGAAAACAAATTCTACCATTTGCAACAACATGGATGGAACTAGAGGGTATTATGCTAAGTGAAATAAGCCAGGCGGAGAAAGACAAGTACCAAATGATTTCATTCATTTGTGAGTATAACAACAAAGCAAAACTGAAGGAACAAAACAGCAGCAGACACAGACTCCAAGAAGGGACTAGTGGTTACCAAAGGGAATGGGTTGGGGAGGGAGGGAGAAGGGGATTAGGGGCATTATAATTAGCACACACAATATAGGTGGGTCACAGGGAAGGCAGTACAGCATGGAGAAGACAAGTAATGGCTCTATAGCATCTTATTACACTGATGGACAGTGACTACAATGGGGTATGTAGGGGGCGGGTACTTGATAATATGGGTGAATGTTGAAACCACAATGTTGCTCATGTGAAACTTTCCTAAGATTGTATATTAATGATACCTGAATTTAAAAAAGTTTCTGGATACTTGTATTTTATAAAATATAAGAATATTACAGATACTCAAATATTTATAATTTATTAGTCAAGTATTAAACAGAAATATCCACAAAGATCAACCTAATGATTCCCTAATTATTTAACTAGTTCATGACAACCAATAATTGATAAGAAAAATAATCTACTTTCATTAAGCCACAAATATTTCAAATTGACCTGCCATCAACTTCTGCCAAGAGTTCTTGTGCTGGAAGGTTTGACTCACCAACTGGTCAGAGGCTTACCTGACAGGTCCAGCTCCTCAGTGGAAGACAAACTGGCCAGACTCCAACTATCACTGCGGGCCGCCAGGACAAACTTGTGAGCATTGATATGTCTGCCCCCAACCTTTATCTTCAGATCACTGATAAAGAAAAATATCCACAGATTTAAAAAGCAAAATGTTACAACTAGGTACAGCTAGTAGTCACTGCTGATAATTATATGGGTACTGACTAATCAACATGCATCTGTAAAAGGAAAAAAAAAATCAAAGCAAAATTATTTTTCTATACTAACACTGAATTCTAATGTCATGTTTATAATACGTTTGCTAGATGTGTTTTCTATTTCTAACTTCCAGCTTTAGTTCACATGGGAAGTTCTGTTTTCAAAGACACCCCTCATAGGACATATGGTGGTGAACCATTGAGTTAAACAGGATGATTAATATTCATATAAAAAGTATAAGAAGTTTCACAGAAAATAAACCACGATAAATCATCAGGGAAAGACAGACAGAAAGTGTAAAGATAATGAGACAGCTCTGCAACTACAGAGCTGTTGCGCGCCACACCATATTAGTGCTCAAGAAAGGTTAACCAGGAAAACTATGAACAAATTAGCTTTGAGAGGCAGGCAAGAATATGAAACCCAACATCTAGAGTCCTGTTCTCACCAAAAACATTCAGACTTATTACTGTCCACTTTTTATTCAACCCCATTTATAAAGAAATGGTGGAAAAGAAATCTTTTTTCAAAAATGTTTCCTTTTTATGACATATCATTATATGAAAAGAGCTTTTCAATAGTTATTTACGTTTAACTCTGAAATGTCAAGTGTTAAAGGAGGAAAGCATATGGGCATTTAACAAAATGACCCACTGGGCTGACACAAGCTGTGCCACATGGCTATGCTGGCAGCAATCCAAAGTCATTAATTATCATCATCCTGCTCATATTTACACATATTTTACTGTCAAACTCCCCTTCAACAATTTGTTAGGTTGGAAAGCCTTTAGAAGATAAATACACAAAAACTATTACATAGGGAAAAAAAGAAAGGAACTATTATGTGAATTAACTCATCCACTTCAAAGGAGAGCCAGAAGATATTGTTTCTATATAATGTCTGATGCAGACACATTTTACCCCAGAAAAGCAGTCTAGAACATTATAGCCATATAAGCATATCAACAATTCCAGTTTCATAAAAGACTGCAATCTGCAACTAATTGTTAGCTCAGAAGAGTATCAGTACTATTTCAAATTAATTACAAACTACTGTCAACAGAACATTTTTAATAAAGAAAAGAATTGATATTCTATTTAAAACATAACACTGTCTCAAATCATATACTATGATAAAGTCTAAAAATTTTAAAACAGGAAACTGGCTATTCACATGGCATAAATAACTTTTATACTCTAAATTTATCACAAAGTATTAAATTCCAATAACCTAAATGAATATTCACTGTTTCCTTTTTCAGTCACAAGTCTTTTTAGTCACAAAATTATAAATATGAATGTTTCTATAAAATTCCTACTACTACTACTCATGAATTTTTTCTCTTTTGTAGCCTAACATACCAAAGGGAAATAAAGATAAGGATGCCACTAATAATTTCTAATCATTAAAAAAAAAAACTCAAAAATGGAAAATTGAACCAGTCTCTGAGGTCTTTGTGTAGAAACAATTAGGAGGCTAATAATTTCTTTTAAATTTCATTCTAGTCAAAGGCATTTCCTTAAAATATGGATACTAGGAAGCTGGTACTGAAGAGGAGGCATAAATAAAGAATTTCTTCCTAGAGTTTCTCAAATACTTTAACGAGAAAAATTATAAGCTTGATTGCTAAAAGAATGTGGTAAATAACTACATACAACCATCTTCTTTTTAAATTGAGTATAGTCGATATACATTTAACCATCATTTATAATTACCTTACAGGACAAAAACCTTCTCCTGAACTTGAGTAAAAACAAATGTACCAAATTCTTCCACATTTCTCAATTCAAAAATATTAACACCAACTCTTCAGTTACTCCAGTTACTGATATGCACATAAAAATACTATTTAAATTTTTCAACAAAATGCATGTTTACGGGACAAAGGTTTTTTTCCCCCCTATCTTGGTAAAAGAGTATCTGCTTTAGAAAGTGATTTTCCAATTTTAGTTGCTCCATCTCAAAGAGCTCAGTCCCCTCTGAAGGCTGCATTCCCCACCTGATACTCAATCGTACATAACAAAGGTATTCAACCTTCTTTAGATAAAGAACAGGTTTTAGAAGCTGGAGAAAGATTCACTGGAACCATGAGATCATATCACAGGTGAGTAGGTAAAAAGTGGCCAGAAGAGGAAATTACCCAGTCTCATTTCCATTGTCTCCTGAAAGGACTACAGTATAATAAATGCAATCAGTTAATAAGTAATTAAGAAAGGAAATGATGGGAGTTCTACTGGGGAAAAACCTTGAAGACTGGGAGAGATCTGTCTGTAATAGAAATATGTCTACATCTATTCAATATAAAGGGTTGTCCTTTACCTCAGAGTACATAATTCCTGTTTCTTGATATTAGATTTTGCTTTCCTTTAGAAGTGATTAAGATGATAAGCGGCAGTTCCAGATTTTAATCTATTTTTAAATGTCACAATTATTTTGAAATTTTTCTAAGTCTTATCTAATCCAAACATCCATCTCCTTAGTAGCCAAATCCTTTCTTCTATGCATTTTCACATCCACGTTTCTTTTCCATATCCACTGCCATCATCCCAATTCAATCCTTCATCATTTCTGTTCTGGACTATTTACAACACATCTCAGCTGCACTCCTGTTCTCTTCACTTACAAAATTCTACCTATCTATATGTTACCAGGTTAATCTTCCCAGAACACCACTTTATGACAGTCCTACAACTCAAAAACACTCTGTTCCATACGTCCTAAAGTTCAAGTCCTAATTCCTCACCTTGGCATTCACCCTACACTTTCCACTTCTCCCAGTACTCCCCTACATGGGCATGTACCGTAAATGGCCCCTTCACCATCCTCTAAATACTCAGCGTGTTCCCATTTTTGAGCTTATGCTCAGCCACTCCCCCTACTAGTAATACCACTGTCTTTATCTATTAAATCCTTCCCAGCCTTTAACATTTACCTCAAAACTCATTAATAACAACAGCAAACAACTGAGCACTTCCTATGTGCCAGACACTCTAAGAACTCAAAACACATATTTATTAATTTAACCCTCATAACGCTAAGGTAAATAGTATCCCCATGTTACAAATGAGGAACCTGACACATGACATATAAGCCCAGGTCACACAGCCAGAAGTGGGCAGCTGAGCTTCTAGCACAGGCTCTGTGGCTCCAGAGTCTACCTCAACTACCATCTACACTGCCCACTTGTTCCAGGACTCCTTCTTTGACCATCGCAAAAGAAAAGTGACCTCTCCTTTCTGAATCCTTGGACATATAAGCTAATTTCTGTCTGCTATCACCATGACTCCTATACTCTGCTGAAAATAAGCCAGAAACAGACAAAATCTTGCCTCGAGGAGGTTACATTCAAGAAACTGAAGGCTTGCTAATATCCTGATTAGAGAGAAATAAACTTGGTTAGAACGACAGCAAGAGAGGAACACTTGTACCATGTCCTGAGAATAAAGCAAAAGGGTTTGCTTCCCCCACACTGGTCCTGTGCCCAGGACTCACCTATACTGCTCCTGCTCATAGAGGTCTGCCACGATCGTCAGCAGGCGGCTGATGAAGGACTCATTGCTGCTTTCCTTCTTTGCCTGTGCTGCCAAAAGAGTGCATCTCTTCTCTGTCTCAGCCAATTTCTTCTGCAGCTTGACGTACTCTTGTCGGAGAAGCATCAAGTGCTTCTCCAACTTGGCCACCTCCTCTGCAAGGGAAACAAAGAATCGAGCTCACCACAGCAAGTGTAAAGTAGACAGCATTCACTAATCCCTCAGGCCACAGACAGGATGGCTACCAGAATGACTAGTCACATGGCATTTCTACAATTTCCTAGTGATACTCCTACAGGACCAAGAATGGTTTTGTTTCAGGGTGCCATTGGGTCCCTGGGCCAAAGGGCCATCACGGTCCAGGGATTTCTCTTCCCAGTCTCCCCAAAGATCAATATTCAGTATGTGACAAAGAACTGGTACATGTAAGATGCTAACTACTGGTACCTGCCCTGCAAATTCTTTATCATAAAGCCAGGAGTCTCAAGAAAAGATGATTATCAAAAGCACCTACAAGGCTTTTTCAAACCACTAGTAGTAGTAATTAATTTTTACATGTCACATGCTGTTCTAAAAGCTTTATGTGAATTCTCTCATGCAAGCTTCATGGCAACCCCATGAGGTAGGTACTATTCACTACTAGCCACACTCTACAGATGAGAACACACAAAGATTAAGAATCTTCCCAGGGTCACAAAGCTGCCTAGAGGTAAGGCTGGAATATGAGCCCAGGCATTCTCATTCTAGGGCCTGGGACCTTTTAACCGCTACCCTACACTACCTCACACCTGCTTCCTTCAGGAAGGAATCAGGGCAGTCAACAGTGGTTCGGATGGAAACAAGTCATATTCCACAGATGTGCTGTGGCAGATTAAAAAGTTGAGAACCACTGTATTTGATTCATTAAACCCAACAAACATTTACCAAGTGTCCACTAGGTGCAGACATTACACAATGGAAAGCAAAATCAGGTGCATCTTTCCTCAGCTTTTAATTACTGGGGAAAGTAAACTTTTATAGTTATAAATGGCAAAAATCAAATGCAAAACCACAATTCTAATGAGTACTAGAGGGAATGAACAGAGCTATGGAAAACTATAATAATTTAACTTAGGATGTCAGGTAAGGCTTCCCTGGGAAGTAAACAGCCAAGAATCTTCCTCCTTGGGCTCTAGGGATTCGCACAATCATGCAAATTAGTATCTCTATAAATGGAGGTCTCTAACTGAACCACAGGGCTGCTATGGTTCCTTCCCTGGGCCTCAGTATTTCATCCCTCTGCTGCCTACCACAGAGAGTGCCAATCCTGACACTGCCCTCAGGCTCAACTCCCACCCAATCTGCCTCATTCTCAGCCAATGTCTTAGGAAAACAGAGCCACTGCCAACAACCCCCACCATGCCTACAAATGCTCCCACGTGGCCCAGGCTTTCTCAGAGAGGTATCTCTCTCCTACCCAACTTTAATCCCACCACCTATGCTCCAAACCCATCAATATCCTCAAGTCCTTTTCTTTATCAATCACCCCTTCTCCCGAAACTTCCATCCCTTTCAACTGGGTCCTTCTCGCAGGTCAACCTGTCAAGTCTCTGTTAATAAACAAAACCCTCCTTCCACGACACACCAGACAACACCTGCTTGTCCATTTCTTTTTTGTTCTGTTTTGTTTTATTTATTTACTTATTGGTTATTTTTTTGGGGGGGGGTATTTATTTATTGTTTTTTTAATATACTTTATTTTATTATCATTAATCTACAATTACATGTGCAATACTACGGTTATTAAACTACCCCTTCATCAGGTCCCCCCCCAACAACCCCATTACAGTCACTGTCCATCAGCGTAGTGAGATGCTACAGAATCACTACTTGTCTTCTCTGAGTTGTACTGCCCTCCCCGTGCCCCCCCCAACATTATATCTGCTAATCATAATGCCCCTTTTTCCCTCTTATCCCTCCCTTCCCACCCATTTTCCCTAGTCCCTTTCCCTTTGGTAACTATTAGTCCGTTCTTGGGTTCTGTGAGTCTGCTGCTGTTTTGTTCCTTCAGTATTTTTTTCTTTGTTCTTATACTCCACATATGAATGAAATCATTCGATACTTGTCTTTTTCGGCTTGGCTTATTTCACTGAGCATAATACCCTCTAGCTCCATCCATGTTGTTGCAAATGGTAGCATTTGTTTTCTTCTTATGGCTGAATAATATTCCATTGTGTATATGTACCACATCTTCTTTATCCATTCATCTACTGATGGACACTTAGGTTGCTTCCATTTCTTGGCTATTGTAAATAGTGCTGCAATAAACATGGGGTGCATCTGTCCTTTTCAAATTGGGCTGCTGCATTCTTAGGGTAAATTCCTAGGAGTGGAATTCCTGGGTCAAATGGTATTTCTATTTTGAGTTTTTTGAGGAACCTCCATACTGCTTTAAACAATGGTTGAACTAATTTGCAGTCCCAACAGCAGTGTAGGAGGGTTCCCTTTTCTCCACATCCTCGCCAACATTTGTTGTTGTGTTTTGGATGTTGGCCATCCTCACTGGTGTGAGGTGATATCTCATTGTGGTTTTAATCTGCATTTCTCTGATGATTAGCGATGTGGAGCATCTTTTCATGTGCCTGTTGGCCATCTGAATTTCTTCTTTGGAGAAGTGTCTATTCATGTCCTCTGCCCATTTCTTAATTGGATTATTTGCTTTCTGTTTGTTAAGGTGCATGAGTTCTTTATATATTTTGGATGTCAACCCTTTATCAGATACGTTTTTTATGAATATATTCTCCCATACTGTAGGATGTCTTTTTGTTCTACTGATGGTGTCCTTTGCTGTACAGAAGCTTTTCAGCTTGATATAGTCCCACTTGTTCATTTTTGCTTTTGTTTCCCTTGCCCGGGGAGATATGTTCATGAAGAAGTTGCTCATGTTTATGTCCAAGAGATTTTTGCCTATGTTTTTTTCTAAGAGTTTTATGGTTTCATGACTTACATTCAGGTCTTTGATCCACCTTGAGTTTACCTTTGTGAATGGGGCTAGACAGTAGTCCAGTTTCATTCTCTTACATGTAGCTGTCCAGTTTTTCCAACACCAGCTGCTGAAGAGGCTGTCATCTCCCCATTGTATATCCAAGGCACTTTTATCAAATATTAATTGACTGTATATGTTTGGGTTAATGTTTGGATTTTCTATTCTGTTCCACTGGTCTGTGGGTCTGTTTTTGTGCCAATACCAAATTGTCTTGATTACTGTGGCTTTGTAGTAGAGCTTGAAGTCAGGGAGTGTAATTCCTCCTGTTTTATTCCTCCTTCTCAGGATTGCTTTGGCTATTCGGGGTCTTTTGTGGTTCCATATGAATTTTAGAATTATTTGTTCCAGTTCATTGAAGAAAACTCTTGGTAGTTTGATAGGGATTGCATTGAATCTGTAGATTGCTTTAGGTAGTATAGCCATTTTGACAATATTTATTCTTCCTAGTCAAGAGCATGGGATGCATTTCCATTTGTTAGTGTCCTCTTTAATTTCTCTTAGGAGTGTCTTGTAGTTTTCAGAGTACAGGTCTTTCACTTCCTTCGTTAGGTTTATTCCTAGGTATTTTATTCTTTTTGATGCAATTGTGAATGGAATTGTTTTTCTGATTTCTCTTTCTGTTAGTTCATCATTAGTGTATAGGAAAGCAACAGATTTCTGTGTGTTAATTTTGTATCCTGCAACTTTGCTGAATTCAGATATTAGTTCTAGTAGTTTTGGAATGGAATCTTTAGGGTTTTTTATGTACAGTATCATGTCATCTGCAAATAGTTACAATTTGACTTCTTCTTTACCAATCTGGATGCCTTGTATGTCTTTGTTTTGTCTGATTGCCGTGGCTAGCACCTCCAGTACTATGTTGAATAACAGTGAAGAGAGTGGGCATCCCTGTCTTGTTCCCGATCTTAGATGAAAAGCTTGCAGCGTCTCACCGTTAAGTATGATGTTAGCTTTGGGTTTGTCATATATACCTTTATGATGTTGAGGTACTTGCCGTCTATACCCATTTTGTTGAGAGTTTTAATCAGGAATGGATGCTGAATTTTGTCACATGCTTTTTCAGCATCTATGGAGATGATCATGTGGTTATTGTTCTTTTTGTTGATGTGGTGGATGATGTTGATGGATTTTCGAATGTTGTACCATCCTTGCATCCCTGGGATGAATCCCACTTGATCATGGTGTATAATCCTCTTGATGTATTTTTGAATTCGGTTTGCTAATATTTTGTTGAGTATTTTTGCATCTACGTTCATCAGGGATATTGGTCTGTAATTTTCTTTTTTGGTGAGGTCTTTGCCCGGTTTTGGTATTAGAGTGATGCTGGCTTCATAGAATGAGTTTGGAAGTATTCCCTCCTCTTCTATTTTTTGGAAAACTTTAAGGAGAATAGGTGGTATTTCTTCTCTATATGTCTGGTAGAATTCAGAGGTGAATCCATCAGGCCCAGGGGTTTTGTTCTTGGGTAGTTTTTTGATTACCAATTCGATTTCGTCACTGGTGATTGGTCTGTTTAGTTTTTCTGTTTCTTGCTTGGTCAGTCTTGGAAGGTTGTATTTTTCTAAGAAGTTGTCCATTTCTCTATGTTTTCCAGCTTGTTAGCATGTAGATTCTCATAATATTCTCTTATGATTCTTTGTATTTCTGTGGGGTCCGTCGTGATTTTTCCTTTCTCATTTCTGATTGTGTTTATGTGTGTAGATTCTCTTTTTCTCTTAATGAGGCTGGCTAGGGGTTTATCTATTTTGTTTATTTTTTCAAAGAACCAGCTCTTGGTTTCATTGATTTTTTCTATTGTTTTATTCTTCTCAATTTTATTTATTTCTTCTCTAATCTTTATTATGTCCCTCCTTCTGGTGACTTTGGGCCTCATTTGTTCTTCTTTTTCCAATTTCAGTAATTGTGTCTTTAGACTATTCATTTGAGAATGTTCTTCCTTCTTTAAATAGGCCTGGATTGCAATATACTTTCCTCTTAGAACTGCCTTTGCTGCGTCCCACAGAAGTTGTGGCTTTGTGTTGTTGTTGTCATTAGTCTCCATATATTCTTTGATTTCTGTTTTGATTTGGTCGTTAACCCATTGATTAATTAGGAGAGTGTTGTTAAGTCTCCATGTATTTGTGAGCCTTTTTGATTTCTTTCTAAAATTTATTTTTAGTTTTATACCTTGGTGATCTGAGAAGTTGGTTGGTAGGATTTCAATATTTTTGAAATTACTGAGGTTCTTTTTGTGGCCTAGTATGTGGTCTATTCTGGAAAATGTTCCATGTGCACTTGAGAAGAATGTGTATCCTGTTGCTTTTGGGTGTAGAGTTCTGTAGATGTCTGTTAGGTCCATCTGTTCTAGTGTGGTGTTCAGTGCCTCTGTGTCTTTACTTATTTTCTGTCTGGTTGATCTGTCCTCTGGAGTGGGTGGTGTGTTGAAGTCTCCTAAGATGAATGCATTGCTGTCTATTTCCTCCTTTAATTCTGTTAGTATTTGTCTCACATATGCTGGCGCTCCTGTGTTGGGTGCATATATATTTATAATGGTTATATCTTCTTGTTGGACTGACCCTTTATCATTATGTAATGTCCTTCTTTATCTTTTGCTACTTTCTTCGTTTTAAAGTCTATTTTGTCTGATACAAGTACTGCAACACCTGCTTTTTTCTCGTTGTTGTTTGCATGAAATATCTTTTTCCATCCCTTCACTTTTAGTCTGTATATCTTTGGATTTGAGATGAGTTTCTTGTAGGCAGCATATAGATGGGTCTTGCTTTTTTATCCATTCTGTTACTCTGTCTTTTGATTGGTGCATTCAGTCGATTTACATTTAGGGTGATTATTGACAGGTATGTACTTATTGCCATTGCTGGCTTTAGATTCGTCGTTACCAAGGGTTCAAGGGTTGCTTCTTTACTATCTAACAATCTAACTTAACTTTCTTGTTAAGTTATTGTAAACACAGTCTGATGTTTCTTTGTTTCTCTCCCTTCTTATTCCTCCTCCTCCATTATTTCTATAATAGGTGTTTTATTCTTTGCCTTTAGTTAGTATTTGGATGGTCTGCTTTCTTTGCTATGATTTTATTTTCTCTGGTGACATCTTTTTAGCCTTAGGTGTGCCTCGATCTAGAGCAGTCCATTTAAGATATCCTGTAGTGGTGGTTCATGAGAGGCAAACTCTCTCAACTTTCGTTTGTCTGGAAATTGTTTAATCCTCCATCATATTTAAATGATAATCGTGCTGGATACAATATTCTTGGTTCGAGGCCCTTCTGTTTCATAACGTTAAATATATCATGCCATTCTCTTCTGGCCTGTAAGGTTTCTGTTGAGAAGTCTGATGATAGTCTGATGGGTTTTCCTTTGTAGGTGATCTTTTTCCTCTCTCTAGCTGCCTTTAATACTCTGTCTTTATCTTTGATCTTTGCCATCTTAATTATTATGTGTCTTGGTGTTGTCTTCCTTGGGTCCCTTGTGTTGGGAGATCTGTGGGCTTCGGTGGACTGCGAGACTATTTCCTTCCCCAGCGAGGGGAAGTTTTCAGCAATTATTTCTTCAAAGACACTTTCTATCCCTTTTTCTCTCTCTTCTTCCTCAGGTACTCCTATAATGCGAATATTGTTCCGTTTGGATTGGTCACACAGTTCTTAATATTCTTTCATTCCTAGAAATCCTTTTATCTCTCTCTGCCTCAGCTGCTCTGTACTCCTGTTCTCTGGTTTCTATTCCATTAACAGTCTCTTGCATCTCATCCATTCTGCTGTTAAGCCCGTCGATCGCTTGTCTGATTTCTATATTGTCTTTCCTCAGTTCCCTCACTTCCTCCCTCAGCTCTTGCACATTTCTCTGTAGGTCCATCAGCATGGCTATGACTTTTATTCTGAATTCTTTTTCAGGGAGGCTGTGCATTTCCATCCCTTCAGACTCCCTCTCTGGGGTTGTCTGGTTGATTTTGGTCTGAACCATATTCCTGTCTTTTCATGGCTGTATAATTTGGTCACTGATAGTTGCCACGTATGTCAGCTGGGCTCTTTAAGACTTTAAAAAGAGAAGAAAAAAAGAGAGAGAAAAAAAAGAAAGAAAAAAGAAAAAAACAAAGAAAAGAAAAAACAAAAACAAAACAGAAAACAAAAAAGAACAAAAAAATGCCCACCGGAAGTAGATTCTGTGCGAGTGCTGTAGGTGGTGCTGTTGCCCCACTATTCCATAGCTGTGACTGTGCCGCTCCGCAGGGCCCTTTATCGCTCTGGCAGAGGTGGGTTCGAATAGGAGGCTGTTGATCTCAGTGAGAAGTGTTAAGTATGGCTACACTTCCTCAGTCGCCAGCTAAGGCGTCTGAAACTCCCCAGGACTCCCAGCCTGCTGGGCTGAGTGTGCTGGGGCGATCCGGCTCCTCTGCTGGGCTCCTGTCTCTTTAAGACCGCTGAAGAAAGCGCGCGCTTTTTTTTTTCCTTCCCGGGAGCCGGCTGCAAGCACCCTGGCGCGTTCCCCGCTCAGATCCTGCCCCTCTGTCTCTCCAATCTCCGCTGCACTGCGCAATGTGGGTCAGCGCTCCCCGCGCAGGTCACCGGGGCTGGCTACTTCGCGGGGTGTGCTTCCACTCCCTCCCGGCTCTGACTCCTCTCCTCCCGCCGGTGCGCTGGGGTGGGGGAGGGCTCGGGTCCCGCCGGGTCGCGGCTCCGTATCTTACCCGCCTCTTGGGGTGCCGAGTCCTCTCGGGTGTAGCTGCACGCTGTGCGCTTTCCTGTGTATTCTCTTCTCTCTTTTAGGAATAGATGTATTTGCTGTGTTTTCGTAGATAAATATAGTTTTGGGAGGAGATTTCTGCCGCCCTGCTCACGCCGCCATCTTCCCGGAAGTGTGCTTGTCCATTTCTAGCTACCCCACATCATTTTTTCTCCTGCTATTCCCCAGCCATTCCCTCCTCTGCCCCACCACTCCCTTGAAAACTCCTCTTACCAATGACCTTCAAACTGGCAATCCAATAGACATTTTCCAGCAGTTCTCCTCCTGGGCCTCTACTACACAGTATATGACACTGTTATCCATCCCTCTTTTCTTCTCTTCTTTCAGCAGCCACACCACGATTCTCTCTCCAATTCTGGGTCTCCCTCTTTCACGGGCTTCTCTGCATCCCTCCCAATCTTTGTCTTCTCAACTGCATGCTCCACCAGGTCTTTGGGCTGTGGTTGATACCACAATCTAGATGTGGATTCACATGACCCACAGACCCATCTCTGTAGTCCAGATCTCTCTTCTTAGCTTCATCTGTCCATCTGCCCAATAGACATTTCTCCCTAGTGGCCCAGAGGCACCTCAAATTCAGTATGCCCAAAACAAACTTCAAGTAAAGTTGCTCTTCCCTTGTATGGTCCCTATACTAATAAGTGACAACACCATCAATCCCAGTTACTTGAAGAAGAAGTGTGGGAGTAATCTTAGATATCTCCTGCTCCCTCAAGCCTACCCCAACTCAAAAACTGACTTTCCTACTTACACGCCTCTGGGAATCCTTCCTATCTTCTGGATCCCCATCTCCACTATGACTTTCAGACCTCACTCACTATATCTGATCTCCAATAAGGATTCACATATGCATACCAGAGCCTATCACAGAGCCTGACACACAAAAGCTCACTAAATATCTGATAGGTTCACCTGAACAAGTAACATCCAGTTTCAGAGCATTCCTTTCCTCTCAACTTCATCCCTCTACCAACTGCCGTTCAACAGCTAATTCTTTGTAAACATGGAAACAATACGAACCTGGCTCAAAAACACGGGAATGGTTAAATAAACTAAGTGGTACATGATTTTGAAGCTATTACGCAACTATTATTATTTTCAAAGAAATAGGTAATACTAAATACACACATGCAAAAATAATACATCAACAGAAAAAAGCAAGCTGTGAAACTCAATATACTTAAAAATTCCAATTTCATTATAAATATTCATACACAGGAAGAGTAAAAAGACAAATTAAACACCACAAAAATATCAGCAGGTCTCGCTGAGAGGGGGATATTTTTCTTCTTTGCACCTTTCTGCATATTTGAGGTATTCTATAACAAATGTGCTCTGCTTTCATAATTAGAAAATAATATTTTAAGAGAAATTTGTTCAACTACTAACAGACTCTTCTCCATACAAATAGTAGGGCACTTTTTTCTCCTAGACAGCCATGTTAAATAAATGCCTGGAGTCAAAAAGCTGGATGACTCAGGTATAAATCAGTATTCCTGGGAAATAAAGTAAAAGGCACTTACAAGATGAAAATTTGCTTACAGCTGCTAAACTGATCACTGTGCTCATGAGAACCCCTGTTGACTTTTTTTTTCAATACTGCAATTATTTGGCCTATGAATATTTAAACCAAATATGGCTTTATAGGTCATTGGCAAAAGGAAAACAGTACTTGCAATGATCTATGATATTTTTTAAGTCTCAAGTGGCATTTCTAATTACACAATACCCCTCAGGTAGGACTCATGGTACACTTTCACTCTGGTCTGACAAATTTACAGAGGTCACTGGTTTTGAAGAGTTCTTCACAGTGACTCAGACTAAAGAGCTAAGGAACTGTAATTCACTTCAAAGGGGGAAGCATTTAACAGAACACAGTAAGTTCATGTGATTGTACAAAATGTATACTCTTCTTTTTCTGTAGAAAAAGAAATGGAGGTAACTGGCTTCTTTAAAGAAAAACTGGCACTGCATTTCTAGGTGTGGTGACAGAAAATGTAAAAGGACATACATTTAATAGTAACACCCAATTTTGCTCAAAAACTGTTACCACTTGTAGCAAAATGAATCTATGGTGTCAGAAGTCATGATAATGGTTATCTGTGGAGGAATGGCAGGAGGCTAGTAACTGGGAGACAACATGAGGGTGCGCTCTGGGGTGCTGGTAACATCCTTTTTTTTTTTAATTTAACTTACTAGTGGTTACATGCCCATCTCATTTTGATAATTCATTGAGCTCTACATTTATGATTTGCTCTTTTCTGCATGTATCTTATGTTTCAATTAAAAAGTTAAAAAAACTGACATACACCATCAGTGGCTTCTAGAGTCAAACATGAGAATTCAAACACTAGCTATGGGAACCATGGGTAAGTTCATCCCTCTGAGCTATAGTTTCTTTATCTGTAAAACAGGGGGGAAATCTACTTCTCAGTGCTGTTATGAGAATTAAATGACAACTACAGCGACGGGTACATGCACTCAAAACTGTCAGCATTTTTTTCACCCTCTCTGCATTCCGCAATTACATAATTATTAAATAGTTTAAACTACTACAACAGTTTACACACATTTTTTCTTGAATCATGAAAAGCAGAATGTAATTCAAATGTTTTCCTGACCTAGGAACTAAGATTGATCAATTAAAGTTACGATAAATCAACAGGACATTATCAGAAGTATAAGGCAATGAACAGCCTTAACAATGGAAATGGAAACACTGCTAAATACTGAATGAACTACTTCTAAATATTGCGTCACCTCATATCTCAATTCTGCCTTGACAACTCCAAAACCAAAAAGCAAAGACTAACATGCTTTACATCTCACTGCTGTTCTTTACCAGGAAGAGGCCCAAGTTAGGCTGTCCTTTAAAAAAGGCTCTAGAAGAAGCAACTCCTGACCTACCATAGTAAAAAGTCAGTTGATGTCTACAATTGATCGATCTAGAAATGTCAGTACAAGCATTATTTAGATGTAAATAGAGAAGAGTGGAAAGTTGTTTAGGGAGTGGGACTAGGGAGTGACAACATTTGTTGTTATAAGCCTTGTAATATTATTTGAATTTTAAATCTATGTGCACTTATAAAGCAAACATTTCATATAAATGTTAAAGATTATGGAAAACAATTATAATTATAAGGAAAAATAAGTAACTTCCTAATACCCAAGTGGAAGGGTTTTTTGTATATCACAAAACTTTAGGAAGGAAAGGTACCTAAAGTTCATCTCTCTTCGGCTCCTAGACAATGAAATCTGAGGAGCAAAAAGGCGTTAAGCTCATGACCAGCAGCCTACCACCTCTTACTTCTCAGACCATGCTTGAAGACATATTCCAAGGCTGGCTGCGTAAGAATCACTTAGGCAGCTTGAGCCAGAGAGAGACAGACAGACAGAAACCAGCTTCAGTAGATCTGGGTTAGGGTCCGGGAAAGTATACTTTTAAAACAGTATAGGACTGCCTGCCCTGGAGCAGAGTTCAGCCCCCGGCATGTACCTCCCCAAGTTACACACAGTTAGGCTACTCTGGGAATACTACAGACAGAAGGCTGACCGAGCTGCGCTTTTTCTTTGCTCACTCATTGATTTGTTCTAAGATTTCATCTCTCGAGAACACAACTGCATAACCTAGTAAATCAGTAGGCATTTATTAAGCACCTTTGCAGTGCCAATGTCAAAGTAAAGAAAACCATTTTGGTACATGCTTTTTACAAAGCTACAGGGTTATGGAGAAAACAGGCAATTAAACAAGATAATTCAATACAACTTGACAGTACTCTGACAGGATAAAAATAGAGCATGCAGCCAGACCTAGCTTAAGCAAGCACAAAGAAAGAGGTCCTAGAAAAGTGCTGTTCTACTTTGAAAGATTTATATAAAGCCTGTGTTGTGGCACACAGAGCCCAGAAAATACTAGAAAAAGACAACATTCTTTTACTTTCTTGGTCATATTTTCCTTTTAAACTAATTATCAGTGAACAAATTTGTGGAACAGACACAGTACTTGGCTCTATGAGAAAACGAAATAATTAGAAGGGGAGATTCAGCCCTGTCCTCCAGGAGCTCATCACTAGCAAAAATGCCTGCCACTGACCTGTCCCTGCCTAAGTCAACTGAAAAGGATGCCCAGAGGACACCTAATCTTATTCACCCTAGTGGTTACAGTAACATCCCACCTGCGTGAGACTCAGCCTCCAAGTTTCCATAGGGGCAGCTACAGATTGCAGACTTTTCTCCCATGAAAGCAAACTGAACCCTTTAACCTTCATTTCAATCACAACAGATTCCAGCCAACCTAAGTATTTTGTTCCTCAAGAGCTGCAACCCACCAGAAGATGGCGGCGTGAGCAGGGCGGCAGAAATCTCCTCCCAATACTATATTTATCTACAAAAATACAGCAAATACATCTATTCCTAAAAGAGAGACCAGAATACACAGGAAAGCACACAGCATGCAGCTACACCCAGGAGGACTAGGCACGCCAAGAGGTGGGTAAGATACGGAGCTGTGAACCGGCGGGACCCGAGCACTCCCCCACCCCACCGCACCAGCAGGAGGAGAGGATTCAGAGCCAGGAGGGAGTGGAAGTACACCCCATGAAGTAGCCAGCCCCAGTGATCTGCGCGGGGAGCGCTAACCTAGCGGAGATTGGAGAGACAGAGGGGCAGGATCTGAGCGGGGAATGCGCCAGGGTGCTTGCAGCCGGCTCCAGGGAAGGAAAAGAAAAAACAGCGCGCACTTTCTTCAGTGGTCTTAAAGAGACAGGAGCCCGGCGGAGGAGCCGATTGCCCCAGCACACTCAGCCCAGCAGGCTGGGAGTCCTGGGGAGGTTCAGATGCCTTAGCTGGCGACTGGGGAAGCGTGGCCGTATTTACACTTCTCAATGAGATCAACAGCCTCCCATTTGTTCCCATCCGGGCCAGAGCGATAAAGGGCCCTGCGGAACGGCGTGGCCACAGCTGCGGAATAGTGGGGCAACAGCGCCACCTACAGCATCCCCACAGAATCTACTCCTGGTGGGTGTTTTGTTTTGTTTTGTTTTCTTTTTTGTTTTTTCTTTTCTTTCTTTTTTTTCGTCTCTTTTCAAAGTATTAGAGAGCCCAGCTGACATACGTGGCAATTACCAGCGACCACTTCTATAGCCATGAAAAGACAGAGGAATATGGTTCAGAACAAAATCAACCACACAACACCAGAGAGGGAGCCTGAAGGAATGGAAATGCACAGTCTTCCTGAAAAAGAATTCAGGATAAAAGTCATAACCACCCTGATGGACCTACAGAGAAATGTGCAAGAGCTGAGGGAGGAAGTGAGGGAAGTGAGGAAAGACAATGCAGAAATCAGACAAGTGATCAATGGGTTTAACAGCAAATTGGAAGAGATGTAAGAGACTGTTAAGGGAATAGAAATCAGAGAACAGGAATACAGAGCAGCTGAGGCAGAGAGAGATAAAAGGATTTCTAGGAATGAAAGAATATTAAGAGAACTGTGTGATCAAACCAAACGGAACAATATTCGCATTATAGGAGTACCAGAGGAAGAAGAGAGAGAAAAAGGGATAGAAAGTGTCTTTGAAGAAAAAATTGCTGAAAACTTCCCCTCGCTGGGGAAGGAAATAGTATCGCAGTCCACCGAAGCCCACATATCTCCCAACACAAGGGACCCAAGGAAGACAACACCAAAACACATAATAATTAAGATGGCAAAGATCAAAGATAAAGACAGAGTATTAAAGGCAGCTAGACAGAGAAAAAAGATCACCTACAAAGGAAAACCCATCAGACTATCATCAGACTTCTCAACAGAAACCTTACAGGCCAGAAGAGAATGGCATGATATATTTAACGTTATGAAACAGAAGGGCCTCGAACCAAGAATATTGTATCTAGCACGATTATCATTTAAATATGACGGAGAGATTAAACAATTTCCAGACAAACGAAAGTTGAGAGAGTTTGCCTCTCATGAACCACCACTACAGGATATCTTAAATGGACTGCTCTAGATCGAGGCACACCTAAGGCTAAAAAGATGTCACCAGAGAAAATAAAATCATAGCAAAGAAAGCAGACCATCCAAATACTAACTAACAGCAAAGAATAAAACACCTAGTATATAAAGAATGGAGGAGGAGGAATAAGAAGGGAGAGAAATAAAGAAACATCAGACAGTGTTTACAATTACTTAACAAGAAAGTTAAGTTAGATTGTTAGATAGTAAAGAAGCAACCCTTGAACCTTTGGTAACCACGAATCTAAAGCCAGCAATTGTAATAAGTACATATCTATCAATAATCACCCTAAATGTAAATAGACTGAATGCACCAATCAAAAGACACAGAGTGACAGAATGGACAGCAAGACCCAAGACTTCTGGGAAGATGGCGGTGTGAGCAGGGCGGCAGAAATTTCCTCCCAACACTATATTTATCTACGAAAACACAGCAAATACATCTATTCCTAAAAGAGAGAAGAGAATACACAGGAAAGCGCACAGCGTGCAGCTACACCCGAGAGGACTCGGCACCCCAAGAGGTGGGTAAAATACGGAGCTGCGACCCGGCGGTACCCGAGCACTCCCCAACCCCAGGACACCGGCGGGAGGAGAGGATTCAGAGCTGGGAGGGAGTGGAAGTACACCCCGCGAAGTAGCCAGCCCCGGTGATCTGCGCGAGGAGCGCTGACACACATTGCACAGTGCAGCGGAGATTGGAGAGACAGAGGGGCAGGATCTGAGCGGGGAACGCGCCAGGGTGCTTGCAGCCAGCTCCCGGGAAGGAAAAAAAAAAGCGCGCGGTTTCTTCAGCGGTCTTAAAGAGACAGGAGCCCAGTGGAGGAGCCAGATCGCCCCAGCACACTAAGCGCAGCAGGCTGGGAGTCCTGGGGAGTTTCAGAGGCCTTAGCTGGCGACTGAGGAAGCGAAGCCACACTTACTTACACTTCTCACTGAGATCAAAAGCCTTCTATTCGTTCCCACTCCTGCCAGAGTGATAAAGGGCCCTGCAGAGTGGCGCAGCCACGGCTGCGGAATAGTGGGGCAATAGAACCACCTACAGCATTCCCACAGAATCTACGTCCGGTGGGCGATTTTTTTTGTTTTGTTTTGCTTTTTGTTTAGTTTTTTCTTTTTTCTTTTCTTTCTTTTTTTCTTTCTTTCTTTCTTTCTTCTTTTTTTCTTTTTTCTTCCCCTTTTCTTTTCTCTTTTTAAAGTCTTAAAGAGCCCAGCTGACATACGTAGCAACTACCAGTGACCAATTCTATAGCCATGAAAAGACAGAGGAATATGGTTCAGACCAAAATCAACCACACAACCCCAGAGAGGGAGCCTGAAGGAATGGAAATGCACAGTCTTCCTGAAAAAGAATTCAGAATAAAAGTCATAACCATGCTGATGGACCTACAGAGAAATGTGCAAGAGCTGAGGGAGGAAGTGAGGGAACTGAGGAAAGACAATGTAGAAATCAGACAAGCGAACGACGGGCTTAACAGCAGAATGGATGAGATACAAGAGCCTGCTAATGGAATAGAAACCAGAGAACAGGAATACAGAGCAGCTGAGGCAGAGAGAGATAAAAGGATTTCTAGGAATGAAAGAATATTAAGAGAACTGTGTGACCAATCCAAACGGAACAATATTCGCATTATAGGAGTACCAGAGGAAGAAGAGAGAGAAAAAGGGATAGAAAGTGTCTTTGAAGAAATAATTGCTGAAAACTTTCCCTCGCTGGGGAAGGAAATAGTCTCGCAGTCCACCGAAGCCCACAGATCTCCCAACACAAGGGACCCAAGGAAGACAACACCAAGACACATAATAATTAAGATGGCAAAGATCAAAGATAAAGACAGGGTATTAAAGGCAGCTAGAGAGAGAAAAAAGATCACCTACAAAGGAAAACCCATCAGACTATCATCAGACTTCTCAACAGAAACCTTACAGGCCAGAAGAGAATGGCATGATATATTTAACGTTATGAAACAGAAGGGCCTCGAACCAAGAATATTGTATCCAGCACGATTATCATTTAAATATGATGGAGGGATTAAACAATTTCCAGACAAACGAAAGTTGAGAGAGTTTGCCTCTCATAAACCACCACTACAGGATATCTTAAATGGACTGCTCTAGATGGAAGCACACCTAAGGCTGAAAAGATGTCACCAGAGAAAATAAAATCATAGCAAAGAAAGCAGACCATCCAAATACTAACTAAAGGCAAAGAATAAAACACCTATTATAGAAAGAATGGAGGAGGAGGAATAAGAAGGGAGAGAAATAAAGAAACATCAGACTGTGTTTACAATAACTTAATAAGAAAGTTAAGTTAGATTGTTAGATAGTAAAGAAGCAACCCTTGAACCCTTGGTAACCACGAATCTAAAGCCAGCAATGGCAATAAGTACATACCTATCAATAATCACCCTAAATGTAAATGGACTGAATGCACCAATCAAAAGACACAGAGTAACAGAATGGATAAAAAAGCAAGACCCATCTATATGCTGCCTACAAGAAACTCACCTCAAATCCAAAGATATACACAGACTAAAAGTGAAGGGATGGAAAAAGATATTTCATGCAAACAACAAAGAGAAAAAAGCAGGTGTTGCAGTACTTGTATCAGACAAAATAGACTTCAAAACGAAGAAAGTAGCAAAAGATAAAGAAGGACATTACATAATGATAAAGGGGTCAGTCCAACAAGAAGATATAACCATTATAAATATATATGCACCCAACACAGGAGCGCCAGCATATGTGAGACAAATACTAACAGAATTAAAGGAGGAAATAGACAGCAATGCATTCATCTTAGGAGACTTCAACACACCACTCACTCCAGAGGACAGATCAACCAGACAGAAAATAAGTAAAGACACAGAGGCACTGAACAACACACTAGAACAGATGGACCTAACAGACATCTACAGAACTCTACACCCAAAAGCAACAGGATACACATTCTTCTCAAGTGCACATGGAACATTTTCCAGAATAGACCACATACTAGGCCACAAAAAGAACCTCAGTAATTTCAAAAATATTGAAATCCTACCAACCAACTTCTCAGATCACCAAGGTATAAAACTACAAATAAATTTTAGAAAGAAATCATAAAGGCTCACAAACACATGGAGACTTAACAACACTCTCCTAATTAATCAATGGGTTAACGACCAAATCAAAACAGAAATCAAAGAATATATGGAGACTAATGACAACAACAACACAAAGCCACAACTTCTGTGGGACGCAGCAAAGGCAGTTCTAAGAGGAAAGTATATTGCAATCCAGGCCTATTTAAAGAAGGAAGAACATTCCCAAATGAATAGTCTAAAGACACAATTACTGAAATTGGAAAAAGAAGAACAAATGAGGCCCAAAGTCACCAGAAGGAGGGACATAATAAAGATTAGAGAAGAAATAAATAAAATTGAGAAGAATAAAACAATAGAAAAAATCAATAAAACCAAGAGCTGGTTCTTTGAAAAAATAAACAAAATAGATAAACCCCTAGCCAGACTCATTAAGAGAAAAAGAGAATCTACACACATAAACACAATCAGAAATGAGAAAGGAAAAATCACGACGGACCCCACAGAAATACAAAGAATCATAAGAGAATATTATGAGAATCTATATGCTAACAAGCTGGAAAACATAGAAGAAATGGACAACTTCTTAGAAAAATACAACCTTCCAAGACTGACCAAGCAAGAAACAGAAAAACTAAACAGACCAATCACCAGTGACGAAATCGAATTGGTAATCAAAAAACTACCCAAGAACAAAACCCCTGGGCCTGATGGATTCACCTCTGAATTCTACCAGACATATAGAGAAGAAATAACACCGATTCTCCTTAAAGTTTTCCAAAAAATAGAAGAGGAGGGAATACTTCCAAACTCATTCTATGAAGCCAGCATCACTCTAATACCAAAACCGGGCAAAGACCTCACCAAAAAAGAAAATTACAGACCAATATCCCTGATGAACGTAGATGCAAAAATACTCAACAAAATATTAGCAAACCGAATTCAAAAATACATCAAGAGGATCATACACCATGATCAAGTGGGATTCATCCCAGGGATGCAAGGATGGTACAACATTCGAAAATCCATCAACATCATCCACCACATCAACAAAAAGAAGAACAAAACCACATGATCATCTCCATAGATGCTGAAAAAGCATTTGACAAAATTCAGCATCCATTCCTGATTAAAACTCTCAACAAAATGGGTATAGAGGGCAAGTACCTCAACATCATAAAGGCTATATATGACAAACCCACAGCTAACATCATACTTAACGGCGAGACGCTGAAAGCTTTTCATCTAAGATCGGGAACAAGACAGGGATGCCCACTCTCTCCACTGTTATTCAACATAGTACTGGAGGTCCTAGCCACAGCAATCAGACAAAACAAAGACATACAAGGCATCCAGATTGGTAAAGAAGAAGTCAAATTGTCACTATTTGCAGATGACATGATACTGTACATAAAAAACCCTAAAGATTCCATTCCAAAACTACTAGAACTAATATCTGAATTCAGCAAAGTTGCAGGATACAAAATTAACACACAGAAATCCGTTGCTTTCCTATACACTAATGATGAACTAACAGAAAGAGAAATCAGAAAAACAATTCCATTCACAATTGCATCAAAAAGAATAAAATACCTAGGAATAAACCTAACGAAGGAAGTGAAAGACCTGTACTCTGAAAACTACAAGACACTCCTAAGAGAAATTAAAGAGGACACTAACAAATGGAAATGCATCCCATGCTCTTGGCTAGGAAGAATAAATATTGTCAAAATGGCTATACTACCTAAAGCAATCTACAGATTCAATGCAATCCCTATCAAACTACCAACAGCTTTCTTCAATGAACTGGAACAAATAATTCTAAAATTCATATGGAACCACAAAAGACCCCGAATAGCCAAAGCAATCCTGAGAAGGAGGAATAAAACAGGGGGAATTACACTCCCTGACTTCAAGCTCTACTACAAAGCCACAGTAATCAAGACAATTTGGTATTGGCACAAAAACAGACCCACAGACCAGTGGAACAGAATAGAAAATCCAAACATTAACCCAAACATATACAGTCAATTAATATTTGATAAAGGAGCCTTGGATATACAATGGGGAGATGACAGCCTCTTCAGCAGCTGGTGTTGGAAAAACTGGACAGCTACATGTAAGAGAATGAAACTGGACTACCGTCTAGCCCCATACACAAAGGTAAACTCAAGGTGGATCAAAGACTTGAATGTAAGTCATGAAACCATAAAACTCTTTGAAAAAAACATAGGCAAAAATCTCCTGGACATAAACATGAGCAACTTCTTCATGAACATATCGCCCCGGGCAAGGGAAACAAAAGCAAAAATGAACAAGTGGGACTATATCAAGCTGAAAAGCTTCTGTACAGCAAAGGACACCATCAGTAGAACAAAAAAGACATCCTACAGTATGGGAGAATATATTCATAAAAAACGTATCTGATAAAGGGTTGACATCCAAAATATATAAAGAACTCATGCACCTTAACAAACATAAAGCAAATAATCCAATTAAGAAGTGGGCAGAGGACATGAATAGACACTTCTCCAAAGAAGAAATTCAGATGGCCAACAGGCACATGAAAAGATGCTCCGCATCGCTAATCATCAGAGAAATGCAGATTAAAACCACAATGAGATATCACCTCACACCAGTGAGGATGGCCAACATCAAAAACACAAACAACAACAAATGTTGGCGAGGATGTGGAGAAAAGGGAACCCTCCTACACTGCTGGTGGGACTGCAAATTAGTTCAACCATTGTGGAAAGCAGTATGGAGGTTCCTCAAAAAACTCAAAATAGAAATACCATTTGACCCAGGAATTCCACTCCTAGGAATTTACCCTAAGAATGCAGCAGCCCAATTTGAAAGGACAGATGCACCCCTATGTTTATTGCAGCACTATTTACAATAGCCAAGAAATGGAAGCAACCTAAGTGTCCATCAGTAGATGAATGGATAAAGAAGATGTGGTACATATACACAATGGAAATTATTCAGCCATAAGAAGAAAACAAATCCTACCATTTGCAACAACATGGATGGAGCTAGAGGGTATTATGCTCAGTGAAATAAGCCAAGCCGAAAAGACAAGTATCAAATGATTTCACTCATATGTGGAGTATAAGAACAAAGAAAAAATACTGAAGGAACAAAACAGCAGCAGACTCACAGAACCCAAGAACGGACTAATAGTTACCAAATGGAAAGGGACTGGGGAAAATGGGCGGGAAGGGAGGGATAAGAGGGAAAAAGGGGCATTACGATTAGCAGATGTAATGTTGGGGGGGCACGGGGAGGGCAGTACAACTCAGAGAAGACAAGTAGTGATTCTATAGCATCTCACTACGCTGATGGACAGTGACTGTAATGGGGTTGGTGGGGTGGACCTCATGAGGGGTAGTTTAATAATTGTAATATTGCACATGTAATTGTAAATTAATGATAATAAAATAAATTATATTTAAAAAAAAGAGTGATAAACTAAAACTATTCATGCATAATCATGAGAAAAAATAGGGCATACTAAAAATAGGTAGTCATGAAATACCAGAAAACACTGAAAGAAGAGATGGATTATTCATAATGGTCAATATCTTTGAAATACATTACGACATCACTTCAGGACAGATGCCAACATAAAATTTTAGCTATATTAAAATCAAATAAAACATTTCAAATATTTCAAATTTTCAAAGATATAAGTGGAAAGTGACTTTCGAAACATAATTTAAATTTAAGGAATCACAAAAGAAAATACCAACAGACTTAACCATAAAACTTATATATAAATTAATAGGCTGAAAATTCCACTTTTAACCAAGATGAGGTAACATGAACCAGATTTCCCCTTCTATTCTAAACAACTAGAAAATTGGACCAAACATAGGAAGCCAGTTCTCAGACATTGAACAACAGGCAATGGAAGACTGTGGTCACTGAGAAAACAAACAAGGTGGCCCTACTTACTAAGCTTACCGCCTAGAAGCAATTTCTAGCTACAGAACAGGGAAGGAGAAACCAAACAGGGTATGGTGTTCTCATCCAGTTGAGAAGATGAACATCAGATTTAAAATGCAACCAGTCAATAACATAAAATTCATGTCTGACATCCAGTTAGAAATCACTAAACAAAGAAGCATATAACCCATAACCAGGAGAAAAATCAATCCAAAGGAGCAGACCCAGACATGACAGAGATATTGGAACCAATGGAAGTAGGCAAAGACTATAAAGAGCTGTAATAAAAATTGGCCATATGTTCAAGAAGGAAGATGAACATTTGAGCATGATAAAGAGAGAAAAGGAAGATGTAAGTAAATACAAATCTTAAAATAAACTTCTATAGATAAAAATTGCACTACCTGAAATGAAAAATGAACTAGACAAGATTAACAGAAAATTAGATATAGTAAAAGATTAATTGAAGACATAGCCAAAAAGCTATCAAAAGTGTAGCACAGGTAAACATTACTCAAGTATTAGGGAAAAAAATTGTCAACCTCACATTCTTTATCAAATGAAGATAACTTTTTAAAATGAAAATTAAAGACTTATTCAGACAAATGGCTGCTGAGAGAATTCACAACCAGTAATCTTGCACTCTAAGAAATGTAAGATTGTTTTTGACATTTGGAACTCAATCAATACAATCACTATATGAACAATCTAAAAAATAAAAATGATATAATACAGAGAAGATATAGAAAAAAAGCTCTCCTAAAACTAGGGACTCCCCACCTTTCTCAAAAAACCAGATATCTCTAAGAACTAAAGATTAGTTTAATTACTCTTCTATTTTTTTTCTATTTTCTATGTCACTCATTTCTTCACTGCTCTTTATTATTTCCTTACTTCTTATTTGCATTTTCATTTGGTCTTGTATTTCTAGTTTCCTTAGGTGGAAGCTGAATCATTGATTTAAGACTTCAGTTCTTTTCCTATAAAATCATTTGGTGCTATAAATTACCCTTTAAGAACTTCTTTAGCAACATCCTACACATTTGGACACATTGAACTTATTTTTTTTTCCATTATGAAATAGTCACTCTTTTTCCTACGGATTTTTTTGACCCGTGGATTATTTAAAAGTATGTTATATAATTTCCAAATATTTGGGAATTTTCCAGCAATCTGCTATTGGTTTCTAATTTAATTCTTTTGTGGTTAAAGAACATACTTTGTACAGTTTCAATCCTTCTAAATGTATTAAGACTTGTTTAATATCCCAGAATAAGGTCTGACTTGGTAAATGTTCTAAGTGTGCCCAGGTGGGAAAAATCTGTATTTTTCTATTGTTGGGTGGAACACTATAAATATCAATAAGGTCAAGAGGTTTGAAACTATTGTTTAAGACTTCTATATCCTGATTTCTGTCTACATGTTCTACCAAATATTGAGAGAAGTATTTAACTCTCAAATTATAATTATGTAGTTGTCTGTTGCTCCTTGCAGTTCTAATAGTTTTAATTTCATGCATATTTTTAGTCCTGTTATTAGGTGTACAAACAGATTTGTTATGTCCTCTATTTTAATGAAGGTATAATGACATATAACAGTTTTAGGTGTACAACATAATGATTCCATATTAGAATATATTATAAAATGATCATCATAATAAGTACAGTTAACATCTGTCACCATACATAGTTGCAGTTTTTTTCTTGTGATGAGAACTTTTAAGATCTACTCTCTTAGCAACTTTCAAATATGAAATACAGTATTATTAAGTATATTCACCATGCTGTATATTAAATCCCCATGATTTATTTATTTTACAACTAGAAGTTTATACCTTTTGACCCCTTTCTTCCACTTCACCTTTTTCATCCATCCCACCATTGCCTACCTCTGCAGGCCACCAGTTTGCTCTCTGTATCTACAAGCTTGATTTGTTTGTTTTTAGATTCTACATTTAAGTGAGATCACACCATATTTGTCTTTCTCTGACTTATTCTCTTAGCATAGTGCCCTAAAGGTCTATTGTGTGGTTGCAAATGGCAAGATTTAATTCTTTTTTATGGCTAAATAGTAGTCTGTTGTACATATATAGATACCACATTTTCTTTATCCATTCATCCATCAATAGACACTTAGGATGTTTCATATATTGGCTATTTGTAAATAATACTGCAATGAACTAGAATTGTTTTATCTTCTTGATGAATTGACCACCTTATCATTATGAAATTACCTTCTTTATCCACGATATTTTTTTGCTCTAAAGTCTTATTTTAATATTGCCACTCCAGCTTTCTTTTGGTTAATGTAGACAGTATATATTTTTCCATCTTTTCCACTTTTAATCTATTTGTGACTTTATATTTAAAGTTAGTTTCTTGTAAGCAACATACAATTAAGTCCTGGTTTTTAAAAAAAAATTCAATTTGACTCTCTCTGCTTTTTAATTGGGATATTTAGACCATTTACATTTGATGTGATATTTTTAGACAATAGATTGTTTTATTTTTTGTACCATCTGGTCTTTGTTCTCTTTTTCTATCACTCTGGGGTCTCTGTCTTTCATTATCTTTTGTCCAGTATCTTGGAAAAACTTTGTTTTCTGTATTTGTCTAGTTTTTTGTTGCTGTTGTTTTAGGCAGGAAGATAAATTCAGTCTCTGTTACTCCATGTTGCCCAGAAGTGGAGGTTCTTGGCATCCTCCATAGAAACCTCATTCTTAATAGTCAAAAGCTCGAAACCCCAATGCCTCTCAACTGGTGAAGGGATAAACAAATTGTGATACGGCCATGTAACGGAAACTCAACAACAAAAACAAACTTCTGATACATACAAAAATACAGATGAATGTACTATGCAAAGTGAAAAAATAAGACATGAGAAATACTCAATATAGAGTTCCATTTATACAAAATTCTAGAAAAGGCAAAAGTGAAGTGACAGAAAGCAGAGCAGTGGCTTTCAGGCACCAAGAGTGGAGGAAATGGATTGACTACAAAAGGATACAAAAAAACTTCGGGAATGATAAAAATGTTCTATGTCTTGGTGGTTAAATGACTCAATACATTTGTTAAAACTCATTAAATTGCACATATAAAATTATTGAAGATTATTTTAGGTAAATTATAAGATAAAGCAGAATAGACTAAAATCTGAGGCTCATATTTCTATTTTTATCATGTTTAAAAGGCATTTTAGCAAACATGAATTTCAAGAGGCATTCTTGAAAATGTTTGGGCAACTACATGCTCAAGATGCTACATGAACTTGAGCTAGCTCACACACTCCACGTTCTTTATATCTAAAGTAGGAGCGGTATAAAATAACATGACTGCTGTGAAGGAAACTGAGGCTGAAACATGCCATGTACACAGAAGTATTACTGTTCTGCAAAAAGTAATCAGTTGAGACAGAGGAAGCGATCTTTTTGCATTAGAAATATAAATTTATTAGCTCCAGATGAAATGCTATCAAAAATAGCACTTCAGCACTGATACAGAACTGTAGGGTACACTCTCACCATAATTAAAATGAAAGACTCTAAGACATTTCTCCATCTTACTTTCTTATTATTGTCTAATTGTTCAGAATGTCTGTATGTTATAGAGACAAAGCAATTAAACCCAGCAAGTTGCAACAACGGGGATCATAAAGTAGGGGTCTGTTTCATTAGCAACTTGGTCATCAGCATAGAAAACATTAAAGAAAGAAACGCAGTTGTAATTAGAAATAATTGGATGGCACAGTTCGATTAGCTTGGGAAGATATGCTATCTGCATTTGCAGGTTTTTTTTTTAATTTTGTGGGTCTTTGTACACCTGGGCTCTTTAAATGGGTTCCATAAACATCACGATACCACAGTTGAGGTACAAAGGGGCTTGGTGAGCAACAGATACTTTTTCAGATAGTGGCAATTGTCCCCTGGGAATCCAAAAGAATTTTGTATCATGTTAATTGTCAACTGGCCCAGGAAGAAGAGAGGTAAAGGGTGAAGGCTTCTGTTCAACCAAATCATCAGGATAAAAACTCCTGTGTCACTCATGACTTATTTCTCACACATACAGAGCTGTCTTCCAAACACCCAATGTTTACTATTTTGGGGACACACATACTTTTTAAAATTAGTGATCATCTTACAGTGCAAGAGGTTAGGTTAGAAGCAGAAAAAAAATCATAGACATTTTTAGATCTGTAATTGACCATATTTTCAAAAGCCGCTTTGATTAAAAACTGGAATTTAAGGAGGAGATTGGCATGCCCCAAGTAAAAGCAGGTAAAAGAATCAGAAGTGGAAAACACAAGTCCATTGATATAACAGAGTAATCATAGCAACTATGTATTGTATTAATGCCGTGTTTTAGGCACTGGGTTAAATGTTTCACATATATTGTATCATTTAATCCTATGAGGTGTAGGTACATGAATTTTGTGGATAAGAAAACTGGCTCTCAGAGGGGTGTGCAATTTGCTCCCCTGTAAAGTAAAACTAAGATTTGAACGTAGATATGCCTGATTACAAAACCTATGCTTATAACTGCTAAACTCTCCTATTTCCCTCTACTAATGACAAAACATAGAGCAAGTGTCCTACTGTCTCTGTCACCAAATCAGAAGCAAGAGAAAAGAGTGACATAGGTGGGAAAATTAGACAATTCCTTAGAACAAAGATCAGCAAACTATAGCCCACCAACTGGTTTCTTTAAAGTTCATAAGCTAAGAATGGCTCTATAATTTTCAGTGGTTGAAAAATATCAAAAGAAGAATATTTTGTGATACATAAAAAGTATATGAACCTCAAATTCCACTGCCCATAAATAAAATTTCTTGGAGCACAGCCACACTCATTCATTTATGCATTGCCAATGGTTGCTTAAGTGCTTTGAGAGAAGAGCTGAGAAGCTGAGAGGCAGTACGGACTGCTAAGCCAAAATATTCACTATCTTGCTCTTTACAGAAAAAGTGTGCCAACCCCTATCCTAGACCACACTTAGTTCAATTGATGGGAATAAGAGTATGAAGAAATGTTTCTATCATCAATGTTTCTGCCCTTCTGGGGAAAGGAGAGAGGAAGAGGCAATTATGTAGAAAAAGGAAGGAAAGGAGGAGAATGACATGCTTCATCTCAATAGCTGAGGATCATTTTATCTACAGGAGCGGTGTGGTGTGAGTCCTTCAAAAAGGGAGAAAAAGGGAGAGGAGGGAGGAGAGCCATGTTGGTGAGCCTACTGAATTGCTTGAGCCTCCATTCTGTCAAAGATGATCCTCTGAAAGTTAATACCATCCAACATCTTAGTGGTGGCTATCAGATGGTGGCTCTCAGGCTGGAATTTCCTCTTGTTAGGCCACAGACTTGGCCAACAAAATAACTTACGTGGCATACCAAAGGCCCTCCTCTCTTTGTACTAAGGAGATACAGAGGAAACACAGTAATAGTGCTGGGCATTGAACCCTATTATTCTGTCCCTGGAAATTCTGTTCCCTATGAATGTGTTGGAGAAAGGTGAATTCTTAATTTCATTGGTCCATGTAATTCCAACTGCTGAACTCATAAACCCATGTTAAATTACAAGCCAACAATGACTCTCTTGCTAGGGAAATGAGCTAACCCTTTCATCTACCAGAATCTTCTAGCAAATTACCTTGAACCATTTTCATTTCAAAGTGACTATTTTAGAACTGCCTTTGTAAATATAATTTGGCTCTTCATGTAGGCTGCCTACAGGAAAATGATGGTGATCTGCTGACACCAGCATTCCAGTCTAAGCAATAGCTGTACTTCTCAACATAAATTGGCATTCTGGGTCAGATGCTCATTGGTCTCGATTAACAAGGAAAATAATCACTGTTGTTGAAATTCTGAAGTTCTTAAGACTTCAAGGACAAGACTCCAGACTTCATTAAATTCATCAGAGACCACCTTGTGACTCTTTCAAATACAACCATCTAGTCTTCCCCTGGCAAAAACCCTCTCTGAAATTGTGTACAGCACAGATGCATTGCGCAGATGCAAATTTAATGCATGTAACTTCAATAATGTGTTAAGAGAGAAGGAGATAACTGTTTTCAGAGTATGGATCATTCCATTGGCCATCCCACTACATATGCGTACCCTCATAGCTCAGGATAAGAGATATGAATGTGCTATTTCACAGTCAGTCTTCACTCCAACTCATCACTTTAAAGTGTGAGTATCTCATCATGCAAAATATGATTCTGGTGTCTTTAAAGATATATGCTCTTCAAACTAGATGGTGTCCAGATACTTGCTCTGGTACTGACCTAAAGAAATAATGACAAGTGCCAGAAATGGAGGTAATACAAGCTGTATTGGACTTCTTGAGTGATGGCAAGTCAGACCAATATTTGGTAGTATCTCAAGGTTGTTTTCAGAGAAAATTTTGACTAAAATGCAATTTTTGCTTCTTGCATTGACTCTAGTTCTTAACCCTTATGTAAAATATAACTTCACTGTGGGCTCCTTAATCTTGGAAAATCTACAAATTCAAAGCACATGCAACTAAATTCCATCTCATATGGGAATGGGGACGGAGGTATTTATGGTATAGTACAACGATTCTCCTTATACTGGCACTTCCCATACTGTGTTCTTGGAACATTCACTGTTAATAGGTATTCCCTCAGAAAATAGTATTGCAATTCAAAAAAAATTGAGCAATATATAATATATAATAATATATAAATTCTCTTTTTAAAAATCACAATACACATTAGTATTGCTATGGATTGATTTGTATCTACTCCACCACAAATTCATATGTTCAATCCCTAACCTCAAATCTGATGGTATTTGGAGATGGGGCCTCTAGGAGGTGATTAGGTCTAGGTGAGGTCATCAGGGTAGAGCCCTCATGATGGGATGAGTGCCCCTAGAAGAAGAGATATCTGGGTCCTTGCAAGGACACAACAAAAAGGTGGGCATCTGCAATCAGGTCGAAAAATCTCACCATGCTGGTGCTCTGATCTTGGACTTCAGCCTCCAGAGATGTGATAAAATAAAAGACTGTTATTTAAATCACCCAGTATATGGTATTGTGTTACGGCGGCCTGAACAAACTAAGACAAAACACGCCGAGAAATTCCTGCAGTAAAAAAGTCAATTTAACTCTATAGATAGAACATTTTTCCCATTAACTTGGGAAGTCTCAACTGTTTTTATTTACCCTTACTCCTCAGTGCTCCCCAGTAGTAGAGAGTACTAATCTAATAGGAACACAGATTGGTCCCTGATTAGCAGAGGGCAGGGTCAGTGTTATACTAAAGTCACAGATATGCCCACAAGTGAATGAACTAGCCTGAAGCCTGTCTCCTAGGACAGGGCTTCTTAAATAAGAACATGCTTCTAAATCACATGAAGATCTTATTTAAAATGCAGATTCTGATTGAGCATATCTTGGATGGGCCCCCAGATTCAGCATTTCTAACAAAACTTTCAGGTTAAGCTCATGTTGCTGGGCTATGGACCATGCGTTGGTTGCGTCTGGTGCTAGGAACAATCCCAGTTACCTGGCACCCTCTTCTCATCTCTTCCTCGCTTAATATGCAGAGGATTTCTGTCTCTAGCAGCCAGCTGATCATAAGATTGGAAATGAGGAGGTAAAGCGGTCTTGCACAGGCCGGGCTTGAGCCTGAGCTGATAACACCAACCCAGCCGTGCAGTGCGGCTCCCATGGGGGTACCACGCACTAGCTCAAGTGCGAATGGTTTTGATTCCCATTTTCTTTGTCTCTGGTATGTAAAGTCCCTTCTAAAACCCCACAGTGAATGTGGTGATTGCAAACAAGATTCATGCATTCTTGGATCCCTCAGCCCTAATGCCATCCAAACATGGTCAAAATGCCAGTGCCCTTAATGCACAGCTTGCCTGATGATGGAACTCTATTTTCATGGGACGTCTTTTAGCAGAAGGCGGTGGTGTGAAAAATAGAGCTTCTGATATCTGGAAGTCTGTTTCTCTACTAGTTCAGGGCTTGTGTAATGTGGTGATCTTCCAGCTGACTAAAGATAAGATTGAAGAAATTTCCTCTCAGATTTCCCCAGGCTCTATCTCTCCTTACACATGGCAACTCAGATCCAGCAGCATCAAAGAATGTTGTTTGGGGTTTGTAGCTCCATTTTTTTCCTCACTAGAAAAAGGGGAGCATATGCCAGGTCTGCACATATTCAACAGGTAGCCAAGATATTCAATATACTAGGTTAATATTTCTAACAGGATAATCCAGGAGTTCCTTCCATGCCACTGCTCACACTAAAAAATCCCTTCTGGGGCATGTTAACTCAGCTGGAAAAATGGGTCTTTATTCAGTGCCCAAATGCTGAAGGGAGAACTGTGCATATTTGGGATTTAAATTGCCAAAACAAACAGAAGGATCTTCTTAACTCCCACAAGGCAGCCCGAAAACAGTTCCTTTTGCATTTTTTTTCTCTCCAAGAGTAAATTGTCTTTGTTATTAGATGCTGATGAAGGTGATTTCTATGGAGGAGGAGAGAGAAGGTAGGCCAGATGACACTCAAACTGCCTTGTAGTGCTTGAAACATTGGTATATAAAAAAAATGAGTCCTAAGTATTTTCTGATTTTTCATTCAAGAAGGCAAACTGTCTGTCCTAGCTTGTTAGCTATAAAGGACCAGCGTTCCAAAGGAGGACTGGGTAAATCCTGCATTCTGATTTCCAGAGCAAAAGGAAAACTTAAAAAAAAAAACTTTTTACTGTTTGGGATGCATGATTTCTTGGATTCAGTATCAAAAACAAATTTTGGATATAGTGGATGGGATGGAAGAAATTCTTAATTTTGTGGTCTTCCAGGTGTTCTCTTTAACAAAGATTTTTTTTAGCCACTCGGTCATCCTCCATACACGGATTATCATCACCCATAGTTTTCAGAAGGGAAAACTGAAGCATGTCAAGGTGAGGTTCTTATTCACCTTGAGTTATAGAACCAAACATAGAAACCAGAGGTTTAGTTCCCACTTGGAACCCTAACTAGCAGGATGGTTAAAAACAGGTTTATCTCACTAATACGCTCCTGGGTCAAAAAGGTGAGTTTACAGAGCTTAAAATGGTGAGAACTATTTCAGTGTCAATTTAATAACATAGAAAAGGAGGTATGCTATCATTCATTTTTCATTTTTAAGTGTCTTAAAGGAAGCCACAGTCATGGAAGCATAACAGTAAAAGGAAGCTCTTAATAATAAGCCTATACCTATGGTATCTTTTCATTTCATACAAAAATAATACTTGTTATTTTTCTAGAGATTTATGCTTTTACAGTATTTAACATCTAGGACATATCTACCTTTATCATAATCTGTAAGGATGGCAGAGTAGGTAGAATACCCAGTTTTAGAAACCATGCAAAATGTTTTTTTAAACAAATGGGAAATTACTTATATATGTGTGTTCCACTTATAAAAGTAATAATTGGGTGCCTTGAGGAATTCAGAAGCCACCCACGTTCTGGTGCATTTCTCTTTTCTATGCCTATGTATGTTCATGCTATTACAGGTACCTACATGTTTCCATAATGTTTTAACCAAATTTGAGGCCTTATACTATATTGAGGTATTCTTTTTTATTGCTTTTGTTCCATATTAAAATTTGAACAGGATCCTATGAGAATGTAGTACACAAAGGTATCTCTACTCTTCTTCTTAAGTACAACTAAAAACCCAGTACTCTATATAGAAAACAGTGTAAAAAGACTCTAAAAGGTGAAGAGTAGGCAGACTAACAAGGGACCTCAAGACCCAAGAAAGGATATAGTGGTAAATTCCCCAGGTTGTTTGCTTCATATATTCCAGACCCAGAGCTGAAAAAGCCAGCAACTGGAAATACCAAAGGCATAGACAAAAATAAAAAGTCCCCAAATCCTGGCTCTTTCTAGCCAAAGATCAGAAAAGGGGCAGTCTAGCAAAACAGAAAACTTTTAGACAAGAACCACTCCACTCCAGCCAACATCACAGAAAAAGCTCCAACCTAACACCCAGCCATGTGAACAACCTCCACCCTTGCCAGTTATGAAAAAGATCCCCAGTATATCCGCCTCTACTGGAGTGGTCTCAGGGAGGACAGAGTAAGAAGCTGGAACTTTGATCTTCAACAGGCAGTGACAACTGCCCCCTTGTTATATCAGTTGAGACCATGTGGGGGTCCTAGACTCCCATCCCCCCATCCAACATTGCCCTCTCTTCCTGGGCTGGTGTCAAAGGAAGCCTAATGGATAGTTAAGACCTTGTTACCCAATGGTAACAAGACTACTCTCCTGTGATGTCAGTGGAGGCCATATGAGACATAATAACAAGGCACTCCTACCCCTCCTCAGGTAAGGAGGTGTAGAAATCTAGTGGGAGCCAGAAATCATCCCTGCCCAGGAGTAATGAGGAACAGCCCATCGGTCAACAAATGTCAAGTGGGGAACGTAAATTTCTACCACTACGTGACAGTACAAGACTACGTTCCCCCTTCCTCTACCAGGGTTGTGTCAGGGAAAAACCAGCTAAAAGAGAAGATTTAAATAAAATTGAGAGTCTCATAACATAATACCCAAATGTTCAGGTTTCCATCAAAAAATAATTCATCATACTAAGAGCAAGGAATATATCAAAATGAATGAAAAAGGACAATAATTAGATACCAACAGCAAGAATGCATATATTTTAGAATTATCTGATAAAGTTTTTAAAGCAGACATCATAAAAATTCTACAACAAGCTGTTGTGGACAAACTTGAAATAAAAAAAATACAGAAAGCTTCAGCAAAGACATAGAAAGTCTTAGCAAACAGAAGATATCAGTAAGAACCAAATGGAAATTTTATAACTGAAAAGTTCAACAACTGAAATAAAAAACTCAGTGGATGGGTTCAGCATGGAGGGGATGGAGGGAAGACAGAACAATAGAAATTACATAATATGAAAAACAGAAAAGAGCAAAACAAAAAAAGAATAGCATCTATGAGGAAAAAAAATGTAACTTTCATGAAATAGAAGTCTGAGAAGGAAAAGAGAAAGGTGCAGGGCTGAAAAAGTATTCCAAAAAATAATGATTAAAACCTCTAATTTTGATGAAAGACCTAGACCTATAAATTCAATAATCTAAACACCCCCAACAAAGATAAATTGAAAGAAATCTACCCATAAACATCATAGTCAAACTTCCAAACTCAAGACAAAGAAAAATCTTGAAAACGTCAAGAGAGAAATGACACTTTACCTAGAGGAGAAAAACTGTTCAAATGACAGCAGATACCTAATCAGAAACCACGGAGGCCAGAAGAAAGTAGCACATTGTGCTAGAAGACAATATCTGTCAACCCAGAATCCTCTTGAATCCTATCTCCAGTGAAAATATCTTTAGGAATGAAAGGTAAATCACGATATCCTCAGGTGAAGGAAAACAGAGAATTGGTTGCCAGGAGACCTGCCCTAAAAAAAAAAAACTAAAAAAAACTAAAAACTAAGGCAGTTTCTCTAAACAGAAAGGAAAGAATAAAAGAAGAAATCTTGGAATATCAAGGAAGAAAAAAGAACACACTGAGCAAAAATATGGATAAATGTAGTAGTCTTTATTTACTATCTTGAGTTTTCTATATTATGTTTGACAGTTGAAGCAAAAATTTTAATATTGTCTGATGTGATTCTAAATGTTTGTACAGGAACTATTTAAGACAATGATATTATAGATAGAGGATGGTAGAAGGACATAAAATGGGTAAGTTTTCTATACTTTACTGAAACTGATAAGATACCAGTAGACTGTGATGTCATGTATATGCAATGTAATAACTAGAGCAACCACCAAAAAAGTCATACAAAGAGATGTTTAAGAACATTATAGAGGATAAAAAAGGAATTCTAAAACATGCAGCAGTAACCCATAGAAAGGAAGGAAAATGGAAACAGAGATACAAATATTATAGAAAACAAATACACAATAAAAAATAAAATGATAGACTTGAGCTGTAACATACCACCAATTACATTAAAAGCAAACAGTTAAAATATACCAATTAAAGACAGAAATTAGCAGAGTGAATTAAAAAAATGACCCAACTATATGCTGTCTGCAAGAAATTCACTTCAAATATAGCAATATAGGCAGGTTCAAAGTAAAGGGATGGAAAAAGATTTATCATTCAAATATTAATTCAAGTAAAGTAGGAGTAGCTATTATTACCATCATGTAAATTGACTTCAAAGAAAAGAAAATGACCAGAAATCTGAAAGAACATTATGTAATAATAAAAAGGTCAATCCACCAAAAAGACATAGTAATTCTAAATGTGTATGTACCACAGCAGAACTGCAAAATACATGAAGCAAAAAACTTTTGGAATTGAAAGAATAAATAGATAAATACACTATTATATTCAGACATCTCAACGATCCTCAATTATAGAATATTTAGAAAATCAACAAAGATTTAGAAGAACTCAACACTATCAGTCAACAGAACCTAATCAGTATTTATTAAACACTCTACCCAACAACCACAGAATACACATTCTTTCCAAATATCCACAGAATGTACACCATTTTTCTATCTGAGTGTGTCTCGTCTATGTAACTCCTTTGTTTAGCCCTCTTCATAAAGTTTTTCTTCAGATATAAAAGTACATTGAGAAAAGTGCACAAAAGTTAAATGTGCAAAATGATGACCCAGGTCAACTACACCACCAACATCCCAGAAACCTCCCTTATACTCCTCCCTACAGCTACTCTCTCGATTCTCCTTTGGCAATGACTATCCTGATGTCTAAAACTACAGTTTAGTTTGGTCTGTTTTAAAATTTTATGTATAAAGTCCAGGATCAGATCACTTCACAGGTAAATCTTATCAAACATTGAAAAAAGAATTAACACCTATTCTTCTCAAACTATTACAAAAAATTGAAGAGAAAAGAATGCTTCTAAATTCATTCTACGAGGCTAGCATTGCCCTGATATTAAAACCAAAGACTACAAAAAAAGAGAAAATTGTAGGCTAAAGTCCCTGATAAATACAGACGCAAAAACCCTCAACAAAATATTAGCAAACTGAATTCAACATTAAAGGATCATTCACCACAATCAAGTGGAATTTATTTCAGGGAAGAAAGGATGGTTCAACATCTACAAATCAATCTACATGACACAGTACATTTAAAAGACAAAAGATAAAAATTATATGATCATCTCAATAGATGCATAAAACCATTTGACAAAATTCAGCATCCATTCATGATAAATATCTTGACAAAGTGGGTATAAAGAGAGCATACCTCAACATAATGAAGCCCATAAATGACAAACCCATAGCTAACATCAGACTCAGTGGTAAAAAGCTGAAAGTTTTTTGGTACAAGGATGTCTATTCTCACAACTTTTATCCAACATAGTAAAGGAAGTCCTACCACAGCAATTAGACAAGGAAATGAAATAAATGACATCCAAATTAGCAAGGAAGGAGTAAAACCATAACTATTTACAAATGACATGATACTATATATAAAAAAACCCAAAATCTCCATTAAAATACTTAGAATTAGTAAGTAAATTAAGCAAAGTTGGAGGATGCAAACTCAGTACACAAAATCTGTTGTGTCTCTGTACACTAATAAACTGTCAGAAAGAGAAATTAAGAAAACAATTGCATTTACAATTGCATCAGAAAGAATAAAATGACTAGTTATAATTTTAACCAAGAAGTTGAAAGACCTGCAGTCTGAAAATAATAAAATATTGATGAAAGAAACTAAAGATAACACAAATAAATGGAAAGATACACTGTGCTTATGAATTGGAAGAATTAATATTGTTAAGATGTTCATACCACCAAAGCAATATACAAATTCAGTACAATCCCTATCAAAATACCAATAATATTTTTCACAGAATAAGAACAAATAACCCTAAATTTGTATGGAACCACAAAAGACCCCAAATAGCCAAAGCAATCTTGAGAAATAAGAACAGATCTGAAGGTACCACATCTTAGATTTCAAGCTATATTACAAAGCTACAGTTATCAAAACAATATGGTACTGGCACAAAAATAGACACATATATCAATGGAACAGAGAGCCAAGAAATAAACCCACATTTATATGGTCGATTAATCTAAGACAAAGGAGGCAAGTATATACAATGAGAAAAAGACAGTCTCTTCAATAAATGGTTTTGGGAAAACTGGACAGCTACATGCAAAAGAATGACACTGAACCACTGTCTTACACCATACACAAAAATTAACTCAAAATAGATTAAAGATCTAAAAGTTATACTTGAAGCCATTAAACTCCTAAAAGAAAACATAGGTAATAATCTCTTGAACATTGGCCTTAGCAATTTTTTTCTGGATCTTCTCCTTAGGCAAGGAAAATAAAAACAACAATAAACAAGTGATACTACATCAAACTAAAAAGCTTTGCACAGCAAAAGCTATCAACGAAATGAAAAGGTAACCTACTGAGTAGGATAATATATTTATAAATGATATGTCCAGTAAGAGGCTAATATCTAAAATAAAGAACTCACACAACTCAACACTAGAAAGACAAATAATCCAATTAAAAAAATGGGCAGGGGACCTGAGTAGACATTTGCCAAATAAGACATATAGATGACCAACAGACACATGAAAAGCTACTCAACATCACTAGTCAGGGAAATGCAAATCAAAACCACAGTAAGATATCATTTCACACCAGTCAGAAAAGCTAATATCAAGAAGATGAGAAATAACAAGTATTGGCAAGGGTGTGGAGAAAAGGGAACCTTATGCATTGTTGGTGGAAATGTAAACTTCTGCAGTCACTATGGAAAACAGTATGGAGGTTGCTCAAAAATTAGAAATAGAAATTCCTTATGATCTAGTAATTCTATTTCTATATTTACCCAAAGAAAATGAGAACACTAACTTGAAAAAACATATGCACCACTAGGTTTATTGTAAAATTTCTTACAACAGCCAAGATATGGATGCACCTAAGTGTCCAGCAATAGTCCAGATGAATGGGTAAAGATGTGCTATATATATACAATGGAATATTACTCAGCCATAAAAAAGAACGAAATCTTGACATCATGACAACATGCATGAACCTAAAGGGTATTATGCCAAATGAAATAACTAACAGAAAGACAAATACCATATGACTTTACCTGTATTTGGAATCTGAAAAACAAAAAAAGGAACAAACAAAACAGAAATAGATACATAAACACAGAGAATACACTGGTGATTGCCAGAGAGAAGGGGTATGGAGGATGAGTGAAATAGGTGGAAGGGATTAAGAGGTACAAACGTCCAGTTATAAAACAAGTCATGGGGATAAAAAGAACAGCATAGGGAATATAGTCAATAATATTGTATTATGTTTGTATGGTGATAAATAGTAACTATACTTATTGTGGTGAGAATATCATAAGGTATAATTTTCAAATCACTATATTGTACACCTGAAACTAATACAGTATTGTATGTCAACTATATTTCAGTTAAAAGCTTCGATATAAATGGCATAACACAGTATATATTCTTTTGATTCTGGCTTTTTTCACTCAAAATTATGTTTATAAAAAGATTCAATCATGTTGCTGGCAAATAGCAATAAGTATTTGTTGATATCTTGCTGTAGAGTACTACATTATATGGCTATAGGACATTATATTTATCTACTCTACTGTAGATGGACATACAGGGTGTTTGCCTTATTGGACTATAACAAATAGCTATTGACAGCCTTGTACATGTTCTGATGCATATGTACTTATTTATGTCTGACACCCAAAGTAGAATTGTTTATTTCTCATTAAGCATATGTCCAACTTTAACAGAAAATGACAGACTCTTTTCCAAAGGCGTTGTACTTATTTACACTCCCAGCAGCAATGCCTAAATATTCCTGCTCTCCACATCTTTATCAACACTTAGTAATGTCTGTCTTTTTACTAAGCCTTTCTGTTATATCTCATCATGGTTTTATTTTGTATTTATTTACTAGTAAGGCTAAGCATCTTTTCATAAGATTATCAGCCTTTAGAATATTCCCAATTGTGAAGTGCCTGTTAATTATCTTGACCATTTTAAAAAAATTAGGTCGCCTGTCTTTTCCTTCATGATTTCTGAGTATCTATTTTTTTAATATGAAGTCTGATCCCTAGCCCTTTTCAGTTCTATTTATTAGAAATACCTTTTGCTATTCTCTCTTTTCACTCTCTTAGTAAGATCTTCTGACAAACAAAAATTTCTCATTTAAGGTGGTCAAATTTATCTTTTCCCTTTGTAGGTAGAAATCTTTTTGTGTCCTATTTAAACAAACTTGTCGTACTTCAAGATCATAAATAATTGCCTTCTGCAAGAAGATAGAAGTGTTACTGGAATCTGTGTGTGGTAAAATCTAAGGATCAAGATGCATTTTGTATATGGATACCTAAGTAACTCAGTCAATTCTTGAAAACCATCCTCCCCCCACTGCCCTGCAGTACCTCTTTAGAAATAAATCAGATACCTCCCTGTGGATCTGTTTCTGGATTCTTTATTCTATTCCACTGGTCTATTTGCCTACCTCTGCCTGATCATCACAGAATCTTAACCTCAAGTTTTGATATCCAGTAAAGCCTACAACTTTATTTTCAAGATAGTTTTCACTATTCTTATTCTGTTGTATTTCTATATATATTTTAGAATTAGCTTGACATTCCCCCCTCCCACAAAAGAAAAAGCCCTGCTGTCCTCACTGCTCTTTCCACTTCCTCTCGCCTTCCCTAGCAATTTAATCTTAAAGTCATCAGGTATGACAGAGCAATGTGGGCATCCATAGTGATTGAAACAAGCAAGCATTAGAGAAAGCTGTCAAAGCCTAAGCAGAGTGCTTGGGGAGTACACACTTTATTATTATTATTATTAATATTACAGTCTTTATTTTTTAGAGCAGTCTTAGATTTATAAAAAATTCACAGGAAGGTACAGAGATTTCCAATATACCTCCTGCCCCACACATTCATAGCCTCCCCCACTATCAACATCACTCACAAAAATGGTACTTTTTTATTTTTAACCAAGGATGAACCTATATTGACATATCATAATCAGGTAAAGTTCATAATTTCCCTAAGGGTTCACCCTTGGTGTTGTACATTCAATGGGTTTGGACAAATGTATAATGGCATGTGTTCATCATTACAGTATCATAAGGAGTAATTTCACTGTCCTAAAAATCATCTTATTATACCTATTCATCACTCCCACACCCCCATCCCCTACACCCATCAGCCACTAACATTTTCACTGTTTCCGTAAGTTTAACTTTTCCAGAATGTCATATAGTTGGAATCTTATATTATGTATCCTTCTCAGATGGGCTTATTCCACTGAGCAATATACATTTAAGGCTCTTCCATGTCTTTTTGTGCTTTTGTGGCTCCTTTTTTTTTTTAAGTATTGAATAATATTCCACAGTCTGGATGTCCCAGTTTATTTACCCATTCAACTACTGAAGGACATCTTGGTTGCTTCCAGGTTTGGGCAATTATGAATAAAGCTGCTATAAACGTTTGTGCACAGGTTCTGAGGACATAAGTTTACTACTCCTTTGGGTAAATACCAAGAAACACAACTTCTGGATCCTCTGGTAAGAGGACATTTACTTTTATAAGACTGGGGAACTTTACATCTTATGAACAATGTGTATTTTGTACCTGCTTGCAGTTCCCTTTTGCTTTGTCCACTTAGAAAGTCAAATCCAGCTTTGAAGACCAACTTTAGCCCTTGTGTACCAATGTGTGGGTTTTTTATTTCTGGCATTGTATAATTCTTTCTTTCTTTTCTTGGTCATTAGCTTTTATATTTTCTGGATCATATGGTAAGAGTATATTTAGTTTTATAAGAAATGGCCAAATTGTCTTTTGAAGTGGCCGCACAACTTTTCATTCCCAACAGCAGTGAGAGTTCCTGTTGCTCCCCATCTTGACTAATATTTGATGTTGTCACTGTTCCAGATTTTGGCCATTTTAATAGGTGTGTAGTGGTATCTTATTTTAATTTGTATTTCTCTGATGACATATGATGTGGAGCATCTTTTCATATGCTTATTTACCATCTGCATATGTTCTTTGGTGAGGTGTTTATTAAGGTTTTTGGCCTATTTTTTAATCAGGTTGTCTTCTTACTGTTGAGTTTTAAGAGTTCTTTGTGTATTTTAGATAACAGAGGTTTATCAGATATGTCTTTTGCAAACATCTTCCCCCAGTTTATGGTTTGTCTTCTAAGTCTCTTGATACTGTCTTTCACAGAGTAAAAGTTTTTAATTTTAATGAGATCCAGTTTATCAATTATTTCTTTCATGGATCACGTTTTTTTGGTGTTGCCATGCTTATTTTATAGTCTCCATTTGAAAATCTGATTATTTAAAGTACTTCAAGATCTGAGTTTTCCCATTTGTGTTTCTGCTCTTTCTTGTGATGGATTTTCTTTCTCCTCATATATTTTGTAGTTTGTAGTATATATAAATACATGTGTAGTATATAAACATATATCTAATGTAGTATATATAAATAAATATACATATGAATAGAGATTAACTTTGTCTATGGAAATGTGTAAACTAACTAGATTTGGGGTATGTCCCTTCAAAGAAGTTTTTCAATTGTTTTTGCCAGATGCGTCCAAAATATTACCAGCTCAGAATGACTTTAAGGCTTATAAATTCCCAGATCATTTGGGTAGTTTATATTCAAATCCCCATTCCAAACTGAGCAGACAGTGATTATGGCATCTCATTAGAAACTTATTTTTCAGCCAGTGGTTAGTGTGACCTTGTTAACTCTCTTGACACTGTATGGACATTTTTCCTAGTCCATCCATTCATGGAATCCAGTTTTATTCAAAGTGTGGTATCTTATTTCCCACCTAGGATATAACTCATCTTCTACCACATGTAGATGTTAAAATCTAAGCCCCATGGTTACAGAAATCAGAAAATCCCTACCTCCAGCCCCACCCCAGGGCAGTCAATGCTCTGCTTGACACTCTTTGTTTCAATATCCTCTCCATTTCTCATCCCTAGGTAGTTCCCTTACAGTCTTACAAGTGTAACTATGCATTTAAATATGTTTTTTAAGAAGTTATATTTTCTCCAGCAGTTCTAGGTGCTTTGCAACAGGTTTTCAGATGAAGTGATGCACACATGTAACTAGGACTGGAAATCCTTTAGCCTTTCTCAGCCTCAGTTCCATCACCTGACATAATAATGAATAAGCTAAAATATGTAAAATATCTATATGTACATGACCAATAAAAGGAAGCTACTCTTTTTATGTCATAATCACCCTGTTGCTAACTATATTTGTTTACTACTTCCTTCTATTACAGATAACACTTTAATTTGTATATATGAGTGTAAACCTGTTTTCATTTATGATTATCTCCTGAGGTTAAATGCCAAGAAAATTATTTCTTGGTCTAAGAATATTTTCACAGTTTAAAGACTCTTAATATATATTTTCAAGCTGCCTTCAAAAAGGGATTTACCAAGAAAGAGTCCCACCAGCAACGTATTACAGTGTCCATTTTATCCTATATTGCCACTAACACTGGCTAATATAAATTTCAAAATGTTTTCCAAAGTGACAGATAAAAAATTGGCAATCCTTTGATTGCTTCCATAAGGACAAAGCATTAAAGACAGGTATAGATTATAGAATTCCCAATAGAGGAAGACATTCTCTGTGACTCAGGAGTATATCTAATATCATAGGCAGGCAATCCATGAAACTTGAAGAAAAGTTTTTATGGGTGTGGAAAGAGCTCTTATGCCTTCAGAAGGGAGAGAAAGTTTAGAAAGTAAGATCAAGGTAAAGCAAATTCCTGGCATATATGCCTATATTCCCCTTTCCCATACTCATCAGACATGACTAATTTATCAGAGAACTCCTTCTCACTGAGCTCAGGAGCAACTTCAGTACCCTTCTCAATACAGAACACTAAGCTGCAACTGATTCCAGCTAGCCCATAAGATAAGCCTCTTTACCCTTCTTGATTTAGTAGATAATTTTCAGAATATGACAGGAGAAAGAGGTATATACTATTTAATGTTGCTGGGGAGAGAATTAAAGTTGGTGGCATGAGAGGTGAGACAGAGACATTCTCCTAAAACCACATATAATACGAAAATATAATTAATACAACTAATCCTGAAAGAGCAACAGGAAAGGAGGCCGCATCAGACTGTATACACCTGGAGAAAAGAACGGACCTCACGGAACAGGGTTTGAAACTCAGGATCTTCAGGTACTCCAACCCCCTGGCTGGCACCGCAGCTCCAGGACCCCTACTGTGATATGCACCCTACTGTGCCTTCCTCCTGGCCAGCCTGCACCTGGCTCACCAACCTGCAACCCCTGCCCTGGCATCAGGCCAGACAGAGGGAAGCCCCACCTACAGCAGCTACAAACGCAAAGCATAGAGACTTACATTGTGTGCTCAGCTCACTGGTTCTGGCAGTGGAGACAGGCATAGCAGCCAGGAAGCAGGAAAGAAACAGCTCTTTCCTCCTCCCAGGCACCAACACTGCTCCCCTGCAACCCCCGACATTGCTCCAGGGGCTGAGAAGCTCCAGAGAGTAGAGCTTCTGGGCACTAGAGGGTGCCACATACAAATATGAAACATCAAAGGAACCTACTTCAAAGCAAAATCCCACAAACACCCAAAAAAGAGTCGAGCAAGACCGAACTAATCAATCTTCCTGAAAGAGATGTCAAAATAAAAATCATAAACACGCACATGGAGATCATAAAAATATTCAAGAACTCAGGAACGAATTTAGAACAGAAATCCAATGATTAAAGAACACAACACAGGGTTTTAAAAGCAGATTAGATATGGTGGAGGAGACGATAAATTAAACAGATATTAGGAAAGAAGAATACAAAGAAGCTGAGGCACAGAGAGAGAAAAGGATCTCCATAAATGAAAGAATACTGAGAGAACTGTGTGACCAATCCAAAGGGAACAACATTTGTATTATAGGGGCACCAGAAGAAGAAGAAGAGAGAAAAAGGGATAGAAAGTGTCTTTGAGGAAGTAATTGCTGAAAACTTCCCCAGTGTGGGGAAGAAGATAGTCTCTCAGGCCATGGAGGTGCACAGATCTCCCAACAAAAGGGACCCAAGGAGTACAACACAAAAAACATATAATAATTAAAATGGCAAAGATCAAGGATAAGGACAGACTGTTAAAAGCAGCCAGAGAGAGAAAAAAGATCACATACAAAGGAAAGCCCATCAGGCTATCATCAGTCTTCTCAGCAAAAATCTTGTAGGCCAGAAAGAAGTGGCATGATATATTTAATGCAATGAAGTAGTAGGGCCTTGAACCAAGAATACTCTATCCAGCAAGATAATCATTTAAATTTGAAGGAGGGATTAAACAATTTCCAGATAAGAAAAAGCAGACAGAATTTACCTCCCACAAACCATCTCTACAGTGTATTTTGGAAAGACTGCTATAGATGGAAGTGTTCCTAAGGCAATATAGCTGTCACCAGAGGTAATAAAACCACAGTAAAGAAAGTAGAACAGTTAATTACGAAGCAAATGCAAACTTAAATCAACTACCCCCAAAGTAGGTAAAGGGATAGACAAAAAGTAGAAAATACAAAACCTAACATAAAAAGAATGGAGGAGGAAGAAAAAAGAGAAAATGAAAAACATAAAGAACCTTTAGATTGTGTTTGCAATAGCATACTAAGTCAGTTAAGTTAGACTCTTAGACAGTAAGGAAGTTCACCTTGAACCTTTGGTAACCATGAATCTAAACCTTGCAATGGCAATAATTACATACCTATCAATAATCACCCTAAATGTAAATGGTCTGAATGAACCAATCAAAAGACATAGAGTCACTGAATGGGTAAAATAACAAGACCCAACTATATGCTGCCTACAAGAGACGCACTTCAAACCCAAAGACATACACAGACTAAAAGTAAAGGTATGGAAAAAGATATTTCAGGCAACTATTAGGGAGAAAAAAACAGGACTTGTAGTACTTGTATCAGACAAAATAGACTTCAAAACAAAGAAAGTCGCAAGAGACAAAAAAGGACATTTCGTAATGAAAAAGGGGTGAATCCAACAAGAGGATATAACTGTTATAAATATCTATGCAACCAACACTGGAGCACCTACATATGTGAAACAAATACTAACAGAATTAAAGGAGGAGATAGAATGCAATGCATTCATTCTAGCAGACTTAAACACTCCACTCACTCTGAAGGACAGATCAACCAGACAGAAAATAAGTAAGGAGTCAGAGGCATTAAACAACATATTAGAACAGATGAACCTAATGGACAGTTACAGAACACTCCACCCAAAAGCAGCAGGGTATACATTCTTCTCAAGGGCACATGGAACATTTTCAAGAATAGATCATATACCAGCCCACAAAAAGAGCCTCAGTAAATTCAAAAAGATTGAAATTGTACCAACCAGCTACTCAGACCAAAAAGGTATGAAACTAGAAATAAATTATGCAAAGAAAATTAAAAATCCCATAAACACATGGAGGCTTAACAACATGCTCCTAAATAACCAATAGGTCAATGACAAAATAAAAACAGAGATAAAACAAAATACAGAGACAAATGACAACAATAATTCAAAATCGCAAAATTTGTGGGACACAGCAAAGGCCGTGCTAAGAGGGAAGTATACTGCAACACAGGCCTACCTCAGGACAGAAGAACAATCCCAAATGAACAGTCTAAACTCACAATTAATGAAACTAAAAAATGAAGAACAAATGAGGCCCAAAGTCAGTAGAAGGAGGGACATAATAAAGATTAAAGCAGAAATAAATAAAATCAAGAAGAATAAAACAATAGAATCAGTGAAAGCAAGAGTTGGTTCTTCAAGAAAATAAACAAAAAAGATAAACCCAAGCCAGACTTATCAATAAAAAAAGAGAGTCTACACACATAAACAGAATCAAAAATGAGAAAGGAAAAATCACTATGGACCCCACAGAAATACAAAGAATTATGAGAAAATACTATGAAAAATTATATGCTAACAAACTGGATAACCTAGAAGAAATGAACTACTTTCTAGAAAAATACAACCTTCCAAGGCTGACCAAGAAAGAAACAGAAAATCTTAATAGACCAATTACCAGCAAAGAAATTGAATTGGTAATCATAAAACTACCTAAGAACAAAACCCTGGACCAGGTGGCTTCTTCACTGAATTTTATCAAACATTTAGTGAAGACCTAATACTCATTCTCCTTAAAGTATTCCAAAAAGTAGAAGCAGAGGGAATACTTACAAACTCATTCTATGAGGCCAGCATCACCCTAAAACCAAAACCAGGCAAAGATACCACAAAAAAAGAAAATTACAGACCAATATCCCTGATGAACATAGACGTAAAAATACTCAACAAAATATATTAGCAAATCAAATTTAAAAATACATCAAAAAGATCATCCATCATGATCAAGTAGGATTTATTCCAGGGATGCAAAGATGGTACAGCATTCAAAAATCCATCAACATCATCCACCACATCAACAAAAATAAGGACAAAAACCACTTCATCATCTCCATAGATGCTGAAAAAACATTTGACAAAATTCAACATCCATTCATGCTGAAAACTCTCAGCAAAATGGGTATAGAGGGAAAGTACCTCAACATAATAAAGGCCATATATGACAAACCCACAGCCAACATCATACTGAACAGCGAAAAGCTGAAAGCCTTTCCTTTTAGTTAGGAACGAGACAAGGATGCCCACTCTCTCCACTTTAATTCAACATAGTTCTGGAGGTCCTAGCCATGGCAATCAGACAACACAAAGAAATAAAAGGCATCCAGATTGGTAAAGAAGAAGTTAAACTGTCCCTTTTTGCAGATGACATGATATTGTACATAAAAACCCTAAAGAATCCATTCCAAAACTACTAGATCTAATATCTGAATTCAGCAAAGTTGCAGGATACAAAATTAATACACAGAAATCTGTTGCATTTCTATACACTAACAGTGAACTACCAGAAAGAGAAATCAAGAAAACAATTCCATTCACAACTGCATCGAAAAGAATAAAATATCTAAGAATAAACCTAACCAAGGAAGTGAAACACCTATACTCTGAAAACTGTAAGACACTCATGAAAGAAATTAAAGAAGATACCAATAAATGGAAACATATCCTGTGCTCATGGTTAGGAAGAATTAATATTGTCAAAATGGTCATCTTGCCTAAAGCGATCTACAGATTCAATGCAATCCCTATCAAAATACCAACAGCATTCTTCAATGAACTAGAGCAAATAGTTCTAAAATTCATACGAAACCACAAAAGACCCCAAATAGCCAAAGCAATCCTGAGAAGGAGAAGCTGGAGGATTACGCTACCCGACTTCAAGCTCTACTACAAAGCCACAGTAATCAAGACAATTTGGTACTGGCACAAGAATAGACCCATCGACCAGTGGAACAGACTAGAGAGCCCAGATATAAACACAAGCATATATTGTCAATTAAAATACAATAAAAGAGCCATGGACGTACAATGGGGAAATGACAGCCTCTTCAACAACTGGTGTTGGCAAAACTGGACAGCTACATACCAGAGAATGAAACTGGATTATTGTCTATCCCCATACACAAAAGTAAACTCGAAATGGATCAAAGACCTGAATGTAATTCATGAAACCATAAAACTCTTAGAAGACAACATAGGCAAAAATATCCTGAATATAAACATGAGCAACTTTTTCCTAAACTCATCTCCTCGAGAAAGGGAAACAAAAGCAAAAATGAACATATGGGACTACATCAAACTAAAAAGCTTCTGTACAGCAAAGGACACCATCAACAGAACAAAAAGTCATCCTGCAGTATGGGAGAATACATTTTTAAATGATATATCCGATAAGGGGTTAACATCCAAAATATATAAAGAACTCACACACCTCAACAACCCAAAAGCAAATAACCTGATTAAAATATGGGCAGAGGATATGAACAGACAATTCTCCAAAGAAAAAATTCAGATGGCCAACAGACATGTGAAAAGATGCTCCACATCACTAATTATCAGGGAAATGCAAAAAAAAAACCCACTATGAGATATCACCTCACACCTGTTAGGATGGCCAGTATTGAAAAGACTAACAACAAATACTGGCGAGAATGCAGAGAAAGGGAAACCCTCCCACACTGCTGGTGGGAACATAAGCTGTGGATAGCAATATGAAGGTTTCTCAGAAAACTAAAAATAGAAATACCATTTGACCCAGGAATTCCAAAACTAGGAATTTACCCAAAGAATAAAATTTCTCATATTCAAAAAGACATATGCACCCCTATGTTTATTGCAACACTATTTACCATAGCCAAGAAATGGAAGCAACCTAAGTGTCCATCAGTAGATGAATGGATAAAGAGGTGGTACATATACACAATGGAATACTATTCAGCCATAAGAAAGAAACAAATCCTACCATTTGCAATAACATACATGGAGCTGGAGGATATTATGCTCTGTGAAATAAGCCAGGCAGAGAAAGACAAGTACCAAATGATTTCCCTCATTTGTGGAGTATAACAACAAAGCAAAACTGAAGGAACAAAACAGCAACAGACTCACAGACTCCAAGGAGAGACTAGCAGTTACCAAAGAGGAGGGGTGGGGGAGGGTGGATAGGGATGAAGGGAGAAGGGGATTGAGAGGTATTATGATTGTCACACATGGTATGGGGGGGATCATGGGGAAGACAGTGTAGCACAGAGAAGGCAAGTAGTGACTCTGTGGCATCTTACTATACTGTTGGGCAGTGACTGCAATGGGGTATGGTGGGGGACATGATAATATGGGTGAATGAGGTAACCACATTGTTTTTTCATGTGAAACCTTCATAAGAGTGTATATCAATAATACCTTAATAAAAATAAATAAATAATTAATTTAAAAATATTTAATGTTGCTTTGTATTTAAACCAATACAATTTGCAGCTGAATAAATATGCTGTTCTTTGACAGGATTTGTTTACTCAGCAGAGAGCCAGCCTCCTTATTATTGCTGGAGAACTCTCCCCTCTAAGGGCAGGAGAAAAGGAAAGAGAGAATACTTGAAGCGAGGAGATAATTTAAACCACAGTACCTCAACAGCCCAGCTAGAGAGTGGTATCCCAGTGGGAAATAAAATGCCATGAAGGCAGGGTTGGGGTGTGTGGATGGGGTGGGTGAGGAAGATAGAGGCCCAAATCTCAATCATAATATATGTTGGTCACTGGGTTGGAAGTGCAGCATGGGGAGGAGTTAATAATGTGTGCAACTGTTGAATCACTGTGTTGTGTACTTGAGGCCAATATAATATTGTACATCAACTATACTTGAATATAAATAAATAAAAAGAGAAATACGCCATCAAACAATTTCCAAGCCACCTGAACTTTAGCAAAGGCTGTTTCCTTTGTGAAACCAAGAGGAGGTGACACGGAGTGAACATGCTTCTGTTATCTTCCTCTTTGGCCTGTGAGCCTTCTGTCACAGTCCCCAGAACTCATGAACCTCAAATGCTTTCAGAAGAAAATGAAGGAGCTCCCAAATAACTGCCAGACAGTGAAGTCTCTAAAGGCATCCAGACCTTATTTTTCACCTCAGCGCCAACTCTCCAGGGGGAGGAGCTCACCACAGAGAAGCCCTGAAACCAAGGAGTCGATCCAGGGGCCCTTGAAGCATGTTTCTTCTTGGTGTGCCACTCAGTTTCCTGGACTTTATGGGGATTTCCAAGCTAGTTAACCTCTACCTGAGGGGCTGGTCTGGATCCTTGCAAGCAGCCTGGCAGCACTCAAGGCCCCTAAACCTCATTTCTTTCCTACTTTTGGCATCTCACCCTAGGATGCTGCTACAAGGGCTGTCTACTGAGCCGGTATTATGACAGTTCATTAAATGACTTATTACAAAATTTAACCACCACCAGGGGAACCTTTCCAATATAAAGAAATATGTTTATAATTCTCCTCTATCCCACCTAAGCATTTATATGATTAATCCAGCCTATACTTCATTGTTCTTTCAGCCAATCAGATGGCTTCTCATAACTGATGTCCCCCCAGTAATGACAATATTCCTTTCCATTATGAATGTATTCCTTTATTCTAGCATTTGCATCCTTAATCAGGCAAGCTACACTCTCTCGTGACACTTTGCCATGTATGAGTACACACAGACACACACACCCACACACCACTCTACCTTGTCTGGGTCCTGCTTCTTATGTCTCATCTCCGACAGAATGGGGCCATCATTCTCTTAACTGGGATGGAGAGAGGATTTAGATAGTGAGGGCAAACAAAGAGGGCACAGAGGCCCTCAGGATGAGAAGGGGTCTGCACTAAGGACGGATTATTTTATAGAAAATCAAAACTTTGCACTCCCAAATTTAACATCTGGTAATGTAACTCCTCTACTTACTGTACAGAAAAATCACTGTCTCCTTCACCCTTGAGTTTAACTTTTAAAGGCTCCTTTCTATTCTTAGCACACATTGCCTTCTATATGCTAGTCTCTAGGAAAGGGAAAGAAAAACACATTCAGGCACACACATGCTCTTCCCTAAGCTGGAAAGCCCCTATCTCTTCTCTACCCAATAAAGCCCCCCTTATCCTTCTCTCTCCACTTGAAACCTCTGTGAAATGTAGACTGCCCATGGTAGACTCAGGCATTCCTCCCGCATGTTCCTTCTGCACTCTTTTAAAGAAGTCCCATTCCTGTTCCCCATGATTGCCACGGGTCTGCCTCCTGCTGTACTGTGAACTCCTTAGGAGCTCCTTGCTTCCCATATTCCAGTCCCCATCATTTAGCCATTATTAGGTACTTGGATGGTATGTGATACATTGTGTTAGATGATTGGATGGATGAATCCTCCTCATAGTAGCCTTCCCTAGTACCAGCTAAGAATCTTAAAATATGTAGTCTGGAAAGAACTACAAGACTCATATTGTTCAATCCCCTTTTTTCTCATATGAGGCCTCCAGAGAAGTGACTGAATTGAGCAGGTGGCATGGTCTACCTACAGCCAAATTTTTTCATTCATTCATACAAGAAAGATGGACTGAGAATTCCCAGTGTGCCATGTTCTGCAGATAATATAATGAAAAAGGCTGAGATGATTTCTTCTTCCAGGACCATACAGTCTAGGGGAATACAGCTAAAGTATTCAGGTAAGTAGACAGGCCAGAATTTTGTGGGGCAACTGAGATAACTCATATAAGTCAAGGCCAAATCTGCCTTTATTTAGAATGTTGACATTTTATTCATCAAGGATTTTGTTTCTAATTTTGATTTTGTAAAACATTGCATTAAAATATTATTTATCTTTTCTTATGGAAGTTTTTTTTTGACATCTCATTATACTTTGCTCCTGAGGCAAGTACCTCACTCACCTTACCCTAGTCCTGACCCTGTAAGTAACTGAGATTTTAAAAGAGGAAGAAAGCAAATACCAAGCCTCTATGACATACATCCTCAGAGAAACTTTATAATTTCCTATGGCTATCAGTCTATTTCTGAATGGAAGGAGATTTTTACTTTGGAGCATGGACTTATTAACTCATTGTCTAATTGCTAAGACTATATGCATTTCCCAATTTATAAAGTCATCTCTTAAAATATGTCAATTATTTAGATAACTTTTGTGGTCCTTAACTAATTATGTAAAATTATTTCATTTTAAGTAAATTCTCATAACCACTGGCAGCTTAGATGTTCAATATCCACCCTGTTTTGTGTCACAAGGAAGACATCAGGGGATTGACTTAAAATAGAACTTTTTTTCATATATTATATCAATGCTACTCCTTTGATGTTGTCCATTGTTGTATTATTACCAATGATAATGATGACAATATTAAAACAAAAAGAATACAAGTAAGAAAATGAAACCAAGAAAAATGCTAAGTTACCACCATGAACAGGCAATTAACAAATTCTAAGGTGACTCTTTCATCCAGCGGTTGAGGTAAGGGCACAGAACCAGATTTACAGATCATGTGCTGACATCACCACTAGCCTATAGAATTACCATGGGCAAGCAATGTGACCTCTCCACCTGTCAGTCAGTGATGCACCTGCTACATTAACTTCTCAGGAACTTGTCAGAAGAAGGATTCTGTAACCAAAACAAAAAAGCAAAGGAACAAACAATACTTTCTCATAAAGAACTGGAAGGTGTCAGGTTGCAGTGCTCAAAGAGGACCCATTTGGACTCATCTTGTAGGATGGATATAATGAATGACCAAGGGAGAATACCATTACATGATGAGCCCTCAACACAACAGAGAATTTAAAGGCAATTTTAAGCAGTTGACCCACATCAACATTAAAATAAATTACAAAAATGCAAGTAAGAAAATAAAAGTTGCTTATGTTAATGGTGTTCATAGCTGGTCTCAATTCATGTATTAAACCTTACGGGATAATACCATTAATTCTTTTGTCAAAACAACGCATCTGCCTAGGTTCAAATATCAGCAAGCCACTTACTGACTAAAACTTTAGACAAGTTAGTTAATTAAGCATCTGTGTCAGTGTCATCTAATAGCACCATGCTTCTTTATGGGGTTTTCTGAGGAATAAAGGAGATCATGCACAAGCAGAGCGCTTAGAGTGCCATGTACATAAGAAATATGCGGCAGATGAGAGGGGAGGAGGAGAAAAAAAGACAAATGATGAGGGCTTATGTTTCACTTTAGCATTCCTCACAGCACCTAGAATAATGCTTGGTACAAAACAAGCATGAATAGATATCTGGATAAATAATGAGAACTTATATGCTCCAACTACTAGACTAAAGAAAAGGAAAAAAGAAGATATAAGGGAAGGACAAAGGCAGACAGCAAGAAAAATACATGGCCGCCCTCCTGGGGGTTAGGCTAGTGTTGCTGCCCTTAAATCCATGTATATTTTATTCTCTGGTCACTTCCTACAACACAAAATGGCCAAATAAGTACACTGCCCAGAGTCCTGCCCATTGAAAGGATGATTCTTTGTCATTGTCTTTCAGTCACAATCTCAAGACTGCAATGCAGCTGTCCTCATTTTCAGCTTGCCCTCATATACATATCAACCCATCCAAAAACCAAGTTTCCTTTTTCCCTCCTCTATCGTCTGGTCATAAAGGGTACCCTATACACCAAAAGTATAAGCTAAGGGAGAGGCTCTAGGGCAACAGTGGTGGATGACACAGATTTCTGAGGTACCTGTTTATAAACCTTGCTTGTACCCTCTAGTCCTACTCGTGCTCAATCCCAGATATGCCACATCTATCTTATGTTGGATTGCTAAGATCTGTCAACTTTATTATTTGGTGAACATGACAGCTATTGATGTCAAGATCCCCACACATGGTATCCTGGTATAAACCATGGTGCTCCATCTATACCAGGGTCCAGTAATGGGGCAGGAGTTATTTTTCAAATTGTGTATAAAGACATATCATTCTTGCTCCCAAGCCTCAAGGAGGCTGTGTTGTGCTTCTCTCACTGAGGCTTGACAACAGCTCCACAAGACATGTTTTTCCACTGCTGATACCCCTGAAATCCTAGGGTCTTCCAGGTTGTAAGGCCCAAATGGCAGGTTATTTACACTATAGCCTTGTCTGGCCACAGAGCCCTTTCCAACTCTGGGCCCTACTCAAAGCAGGCATCCTTTTGGCATTATTTGCTATATGGGCTGAAGAAATATTCTCAGGTGTGGGATAGGTTACTTTCAAAACCCAAAGAGGCCTACCAGACATTTGGTTTCCTTCCTAGTGGTGAAAAGTGCAACATACAATAATTGTTCCTTTACTTTGGAGAGAATGGCCTGTGTTGCCCTTGACCCTGAATTCCTAAATATTTTACTGATGTTCAGGTCCCTGAATCTTTATAGGGTTAATTACCTATCCTGCAGAGAGCATGTGTCTTACCAAGGCCTCTAGCATACTAGCCACTTCCTGTTTGTTAGGCCTGGTAAGCATAACAAAACTAATGCAGTAGATTAACTTGATGATCTGCCTGTTGTCCAGATGATCCAGATCTCAGAAGGCAGGAGGAAGATCTCTTCTTATACTTCAGGGCACAGTGAGTTTCTTCAGGGATTAGAATGGTGAATTGATTGGAGGTATTATGAGGACTTTACTCTAGCATCATTTTGAGTTTAATGATTTTTAAACACCTAAAAAGTGACAATAGCATCAGCCATCCTCTCCCTCCCCACTCTGTCCTGGAATGCAACATTGTCTTTGATTTACTCTATTTTCGGCTGGGAGTGAGAGTGGGTTTGCCGTTTCAGAGCTTCCACTTGGCCTTCCCCAAGTGGAAGTGATAGCCGTTACCCCTAAGGAACCAATGTGGTGGGTTTGGCAATTACTAACTATGTTAATCACCATTGTGCATTTAAAGAGAGAGGATTAGACCATCATGTGGGTTTGTTGGCCAAACAGACTTGCTGTAAACTGGACCTTGGCCAGGACTATTTATTACCTGAATCCCATAAACCTCTACTCTAACAGTCTCCTGGTGTCAATGTAGGTACCAAATCTGCAGATATCAATCAAGTCAAGTGAAGCTCTGTATTCAATGGGCCTCAAAAATCTGGCATTCTCCCTTTCCCAGTACACAGTTACCAGAGGGGCCAGAGGCATCTCTGGGGAAGGACTAGGAAAATCATTCCCATGTATACTTGCCATGGTGTTGTAGAGTCCTTCCTCCTGTACACTCAGTCACCTCTTCAGTGAATGGAGTTTGAATCTAAAAATCTAGGTCAAGTTTGAAAACTGGTCATGACTTTTTATTGGGGTACCTGTCCTTAGCTTCCTGAAGTTTCTTTTAATGATACCCTTGTTGACTGAGTCATGCAAATGTTGGTAGCCCATCTAATTTGCCTCCAGAGACTTTGAGTTCTACCAAGCATATCATAACTCTATGGGTCAGCCCCTCATTGTTGCCACACTGACCCTGACATTCATTATGATAATTGCATCCACCTGGCTTCTGACAGTTACACTGCACCAGCTGGCTTCTGTTGTTTCAGGACCCTATACTTCCCATGGCTATTGGTAAGCGTAGCTCTCCTATCCTCATCCCCTACCATCAGACCTGGCTTTAGAAGAGAGCCCATCTTCATGTATGTCTTAACTCTATGCTACTTATGCTGTACCTAAGAATTCAGCTGGAAAGGTAAGAGAATGGAGAAAGTATTTTGTGTGTGTGAAGAAGTCAGTAGAATTCTATAACATTTTTTACCTCTCCCTGTTCTCACTTATTTCCCCAACTGCTGCAAGAGAGACTGATATGAGTCTCCCAGTGATCTGAAGAAACCAGGGACTGATGGAAGACTCATAACTAAGGAACCTAAGGCTTTGGCAATGAACCTGAAGCAGGAGAGCAGGGAAAGACCCATCTGCACTGGGATCTAGCTGCCTGTTGATAAAATGAAGGTTCCTGCGGCCAGGATTCTCACCTGTCCTTGGTTGACTAGCTCACTGCACACCTGTGGGCAATCCATGGCTATTGATTCTATATAGAGAGCTCCGCCCAATGCTCTGGGCACAATACGGTGGTATGGCTGTGAGGCTGCAGGAGAGCAGAGCAGAGGCTGGAGTGGTGGCAGCGCCAAGGACAGAGGCCCAGAGAACAGCGGGATGACTATGCAGAGAGGCCCAGAGGCAGAGACCAGCTTGCTGCATAGACTCGCTCTGAGTGAATGAGATTTTAGTGACTGACCTGCCACCTGGAAATAAAGTTGGTATAACCCTTTCACCCCAAAGAACATTTTGCTGTCAATTTCTTTGGTCACACTGAATCCATAGCGAACTTGCCAGGGGCTGAAACCCATTGGCAAGACAATTGGAGTAGTCGGCAGGATTCACTGTTGACCAAGGAAGAAGACAGGCTGCCCTTCTGGGAGGGCTGCTTCAGAGGGCTGCCCCTGTGAATGGGGAGATGGTGGATTGTCCCCCAGTGGGTATGTGGTCTGAGGTGGCTCGCCTCCTAGAGGGCTGGGCCCCACCCCAGGACTGGAGGCAAGTGGAGGTGATACCTGAGGCTGTAGGGGAGGCCCTTGGTAAAATAAGTAGATCCTTTGAGAAGCAGAGTGCCTGTGAGGCAGAGGGGACTGTGGGTTGGCTGCTTCTCACAGTATTAAAAAAGTCTACAGAAGAGACCCAAGAAATTGCGGCATGAGAACGTGAGCTGCAAACCTCTGTGGATTCCCTGAGGAAGGAAATGGCATTGATGCAAGAGTAGGCAGCACGAGAATGCCGGCAGCAAGGTGCCACTGGAGATGAGATGGCAGTGCTGCCAGGTGTTCTGAAGGAGGAAGAGGCCATCAAGGAAAAAGACGAACTCCTGAGGGAAGCACAGGCTGAGGCGGCACAAGAACGTCAGCTGTGAAGCATTGAGGTGAAGGTAAGAGAGCTTCTGAAGACTGAGCTAGCATTGTTGTGAGGCACTGTAGCAGAGGAGGCACTTGGGGGAGTGGAGAGAAAGGTGCCAGCAGCCCCACAAATGGAGGAGCTGGGGAAGGATGAAGGGGTGGTGCCGGAGGCAATGGCCCCTCCTGTATTGAAAGCACGCCCAGTGGTTGTAAAGAAAATAAAGACTCAACAGCTGTTAGTTCCCCAAGGAGAGGAGCAGCGCCCTCCCCAGGCCGTGGAGCATTCTATGGTCCGTCCCTATACTCAGGCTGAGCCGGTGGCTGTGGGACTTATGCGTGGATGGGATTGCTCTGTCAGGATCAGAGATGGGAAAGCTATCTTCCCTGACAGTGCAGACCGCCTTGAGGCAGCAATCACAAAATGGGAGGTCACATGTACAGTAGCTGAAGCAACGAGAAACCAGAAAGAAATAAGACCTGTTACTCACAGGAGAAATTTGAGGGGCCCCGGGAGGGTTATGAGGACCCAGACGTGGGTTGATTTGATATGGGCAGGAGTAGATGGAAGGAAATTAGACGGGAAGCCAAATAGGATCTTACTGGAGCTATGGCAACAACTGAAACCAGTGCAGCAGTTCAAGCCATTAAGACTAAAGAGGCAGAGGTCAGAGACAGAGCCACAAGTCCGGCCTGTGTGTCTGCAAGACTTTTCGCTGGAGAGACTGGAGAACAATGTTCGAGCTTCCTTGCACAGGGACCGTTGCAGAGGACTAAGGGCACATAGATTGAGAGGAGAGAATCCTGGAGGGGTGGAGTGTTGATAAAATGAAGTTTCCTGTGGCCAGGATTCTCACCTGGCCTTGGTTGACTAGCTCACTGCACACCTGTGGGCAATACATGGCTATCGACTCTATATAAAGAGCTCCGCCCAGTGCTCTGGGTACGACATGGTGGTATGGCTGCAAGGCTGCAGGAGAGCAGAGCAGAGGCTGGAGTGGTGGCAGCGCCAAGGACAGAGGCCCAGAGGACGACTGTGTGGGACAACTATGCAGAGGAGCCCAGAGGCAGAGACCAGCTTGCTGCATACAGTCTCGCTCTGAGTGAATGGGATTTTAGTGACTGACCTGCCACCTGGAAATAAAGTTGGGTATAACCCTTTCACCCCAAAGAACGTTTTGCTGTCAATTTCTTTGGTCACATTGAATCCATAGCGAACTTGCCTGGGGCTGAAATCCACTGGCAAGACACTGCCAAACCACAAGGGGCAGGGGGCAAGTATACATAAAGAATAGAGAAAGGTGCCAGTCCTGGGCTGGAACACCATCTGGGAGTAATGGAGGAGCTACAGCATCATCTGCTTCATGGGAAATGCAGACAGATTATTTATCCCACTACGTAGGGAGGGCCTCCAAAAAGACTTGTCAGTCACTTAACTGAGTCTTCTTGGGGAGCAAAAGGCCTAGTGAAGCTTTTATAATCTAAAAGAACAAAGATAAACTACAAGACCTGCCTGATCACACCAGGAAGGCTCAAATGGCACTGAGATTGTATGTTTGTGCACACACACACATGTGCTATGTACACTGGAGCAAAGGAGGATGAGGGGTAGAAGGAAGTACACAGAATAAAGTTGTTTTGTGATTGTGCTCTGTGAGTCCCACTCACTTAAACCTATCAGTTACATGTGGTTTATCATTTCTTTCTTAAAATTGTTTTAGAATAACACACTTTGTAGTTCACATCTTGGGCTCACTGCAACTGTCCTTTTCTACCCTCTAGGAGGGGACATCTTCAATTACTGGGAAGTGTTTATTGATTTCCTCCTCTAGGATATAGAGATTTTCAGCTGTGGTGAGACCACTGTTGTCTTTTTTTTTTTCTTGCAGCTGCTTTTGAAAACACAAATTATACTGAATTGTATACTTTATACATCTCAGGGATCTGGGTTTATTACCCATCAAAAACTGCAACTTGTTTTGAAATATTTCTCATAGCTTTTTCAGGGGCTTTACAGTCCTGGGAGGGAAAACAGCATGAAGTTCTGGAGTTTTCAATTCCCTCTTCTAATGTGTAGGTAATAGAAGTAGAATGATTTTGATGAAATAAAATGATTCTTTTATGTCATAAGAAAATTGCTAAGTCTTTACAGAAATCCTCACACTGGGGGCTCTTCTCCTCTCTAATAATAGGAGAGCAGATAAATAAGGCCGTTAAACAAGTTTCCTCTTTGTGTACCAAGAGCTGAAAAAGCTTGGAGAATGGTGGGTAGAAGAGGAAGAGAGGATGGTGATAGTCTGGACTTCTCCGAGACAGCTAGGTGTTATTATGTCCATTTACGCATGGGGCAACTAACCGAGAGGTGAACCTACTTCTCTTTTTTATCCCAGTGCGCAATGTAATGCCCGCACACAGCAAATGCTCAGTACGTATTTGTTAAATGACTGACAGCTGTAATTATATATGCAGTACCAGGATGCCAGCAAGGGTAGAAGAGTGCTACGCAGGTCACGCTGAGCAGAACCAAATGGTTAAGGTAATTGTTCAAAACCACATCACATCCCCCTAAAACATCACGAGTTTTTATAGCACGTATTATATGAAATTATTTTATTTCATATATATATATATATACACACACACTCATTTTATGTTATAAATACATATAATATTTATACACATACACCTAGCTCAAAGGTTAGCACTTCCAGCCACCCCCCGCCACCCAGACTCACGTCCTCCCCTTTATATTTGTGTCTAACCTGTAAGAACTGTCTACCTTGCTAATCAATCTTACCTCCTAGACTTAGGTCAGATTTTCTTAAAATAGAGATTCAGCTGTGCTTGAGTTATCCAGGGCATATTGGGGGTGGGATGGAATGATGTGAGGAAGGGAAGTAGGATATGGCAGCCAAGCTGCTAAGCAAGGAATATGGTATCCAGTAAAGTCTAGCCTTGGGTTGCCTAGGTGAGTTGGGGATGCTCTAAAGACACATCATACCAAAGAGTGTTTTTGCCTCGAGGCCCTATCAATCAGTCATTGGCTGCTCCTGGAAGGCATTCAGAAGGGTGACTATAACCTCTTCAGATAGAATCAGCCAAGGGCAAGACTCCAGAGAAGTTTCCAGTAGCCACAACACTTGCAGCTCCTGCGGGATGGGTGCACAGGAAGATAAAGAGGATCTGGGCAGAGCCAAACCAGTCTATGGCCAGCCTTTCTATACTATAAAGTCATCACATCTGTGAGAGCGATTGTACTTACTGATTTTTTTTTCCTACCTCTCTTAGCACAGGCCCTGAAGAGCTGAGATCTCTTCCTTCTCCTTTCAGGCTGTTTGGGAGGAATCTCTGAGATGGAGGTGGTGAGCTTTCTACAGGAGCACAAAGCCTCTCACAATTTTAGCTGTGTGATGGAAATTCAAGAAACCGAGTCCCTTGGCATGTAGTACCAAGGCATATCTGTGGCCCCAGGCTGACTTCTATCATCATCTATCACTACAGGAGGCAGACAGTGAGTCATACATACTCCAGTGGTTTTGCATGGATATCGCAGACCCTCTTGGTGAGCAGCCAGCATGGTAGCAGCCATCCTCACTGCCCAGCTGGGGCGATACTTGTCCACTAAAATCCCAGGCCTCTTGGAAAGCTTCTGTGCTCAGAAGCTGCCTGACTGGCTCTCTCCAATGTTGCTCATGTGAGTATAAGTGGAAAGAACCACTGTGGAAAGCAGTTCAGAAATAATAAATACAACATTGATTGAATACTACTCTGTGCCAGAAACTGTCCTAAGTGCTTCACACATTGACTCATTTCATCCTCACAACAACCCTACGAACTATGCTTTATTATCATCCCTGTTTTCATATGAAAAGTTCTGGAAACATTCATATCCTTTGACCCCACAATTCAAATTGTAAGAATTCCTCCCTTAGGAAACAATACTTACTACAAGGGACCTTTATCCACAAAGAAATTCATTAGTGTGATATTTATCATAGCAAAAAGCAAAGGAGGAGGGGGTAACAGTAAAGTCCAATGAAAGAGAAATGTTTATGGTACCTCTAAACAATGGAATTTTTATATAGCCATTAAAATGTTTATGCAGACTCATAATAATAAATATGAACAGAATCTTACAACTTTAAATGACGTAAAAATCACAAGATTCTCTTTTCAGAATGGTCACAACAGTGCAAATTTAGAACCATGTACAAAGGGTTTTCTGGCTGGAGATGGCATACTGAATATACAACATTATTTTCCCTGTAACAGAAAGTCTTGGTAGTCTTTGAAATCTCAGATTATAAGAAATAAAGTAGAGCGATATATGTTAAATTAAGAAAATTCAATGTGAACTGAGAAGCTTCTTAGGCGCTGTCACCAACATGGCCCAGGGTACAGTGGTTTGTTCACCTTCAGTACTCACACGATCTCATAAAGCCCAGACCACCAATGCTCTCATTCTTCAAAGCAAGGCAGGATTCCTTATACAACTCCTAAAAGGCAGTTTCTTACATCTTGGGAGAGGAAAATATTGGAATGGACTGGATCACCATGCAACTGCTAGAAAGCAGACATGGTAAAAAGTAAAGAGACAGTGTAAAGTGTGTCCCACTGCCCAATTTGGGCATTAAAAAGGAAATAAGAATCACAGTTAATTGAAAAATTGTGAGTCTCCATGAGGCCATGACTGCATAAAGGTATACAAAACAGTCTGTAAGTTGTACGAAAAGGTAGTTATGACACAAAACAGGAATAAATAGGCCATACTTATTTTTTATCAATATAATAATTCAGCAGCATATTAGTATATATTTGAGTACTTCCTTTTTTAAGCGCATTTTGGTTAAAAAGTATATTACCTATACAAACATACACATTTTTAAAAGTCTGTGAACTCTCAAAAACTGTGAGGAAAAAGGTCCCCAAAGAAAGATAGACTATTTCAGGACGGGCAATCAGTGCCAACATTTATTCCTTATAATCAGCTGGAAAGTGATTCCTGCTCTTCATTAGCACCAATGATCATACACAGTAACTAATTAAAAAGAAGGTCCAGTAGAGTGCTCTGAGATGATAAATTAGCTGCATTGCAAAGAATAAGGGAAACATGACTCCTTATCTCCTAAAAGATTAAGCCTCAAGCTGACCCTATTAATTATAATGAAGTCTTGATAAGACATACATGCATTTCCAATAATTTTAACCTACCAGGACAATATATCCTGATGGCAGAACAACAGGATAGATAATGATGACCAGGCAAAACTTAAAAGAATATACCATTTCTTAGAAAGACACCAGATTTTTAAAAAAACATGAAAAATCCATATGAAAGAAATCATTACACAACAAAAAATCTTGATCATAAAGGGGGATTTGGCCTCACAGTGAGTGGCTTGGGTTTGAATCATCTTGGACTTCATAACCAAGCCCCATATTCTAACCAACTGGACACCAATCCAGATTCTAAAACCTCTACTAATCTTAAACAATATTTTTTCTTTTGATGCTGGTAAATATGACTATACCCCCAAAAAGATATAAAATAATATCTAGAAAAACTACTTCAACCTTAGGAAGATAAGTTTTAGAAGAAATAAAAAGAATAGGGATGATGAAAACCCAACTTTAAATCAATGATATTCACACTTTAGAATGGATTTTTAATCATGATATAATAATCACTTTAGTAATAATTAAAAATATTTGTGTATATAATTTTCTACATACATCTTACATACCTACAGCATTTAAAATATTCTGATATAGGAAGCAACTTAAGTGTCCATCAGTAGATGAATGGATAAAGAAGATGTGGTACATATACACAATGGAATACTATACAGCCATAAGAAGAAAACAAATCCTACCATTTGCAACAGCATGGATGGAGCTAGAGGGTATTATGCTCAGTGAAATAAGCCAAGCCGAAAAAGACAAGTACCAAATGATTTCACTCATATGTGGAATATAAGAACTAAGAAAAAAACTGAAGAAACAAAACAGCAGGAGACTCACAGAACCCAAGAACGGACTAATAGTTACCAAAGGGAAAGGGACTGGGGAGGATGGGTGAGAAGGGAGGGGCAAGGGGGAAAAAGGGACATTATGATTAGCAGATGTAATGTTAGGGGGGCACGGGGAGGGCAGTACAACCCAGAGAGGACAAGTAGTGATTCTATAGCATCTCACTATGCTGATGGACAGTGACTGTAATGGGGTTGGTGGGGGGGACCTGATGAAGGGGGTAGTGTAATCACCATAATATTACTCATTTAATTGTAGATTAATGATATCAAAATAAACATAAAAAAAGAAAAAAAATATTTGTGTATATAATTTTCTACATACATCTTACATACCTATAGTATTTAAAATATTCTGATATAGGAAGCAACTTAAGTGTCCATCAGTAGATGAATGGATAAAGAAGATGTGGTACATATACACAATGGAATATTATTCAGCCATAAAAAGAAAACAAATCCAGACATTTGCAACAACATGGATGGAGCTAAAGGGTATTATGCTCAGTGAAATAATCCAGACAGAGAAAGACAAGTACCAAATGATTTTACTCATCTGTACAGCATAAGAACATAGGAAAAACTGAAGGAACAAAACAGCAGCAGACTCACAGAACCAAGAATGGACTGACAGTTACCAAATGGAAAGGGACTTGGGAGGATGGGTGGGAAGGGAGGGATAAGGGGAATAAGGGGCATTATGATTAGCACACATAATGTAGGGTGGGTCACAGGGAAGGCAGTAGAGCACAGAGAAGACAAGTAGTAATTCTATAGCATCTTACTACGCTGATGGGCAGTGACTGTAATGGGGTATGTGGTGGGGATTTGATAATGGAGGGAATCTAGAAACCACAATGTTGCTCATGTAATTGTATATTAATGATACAAAAAAAAGTAAAAAATAAAATAAAATATTTTGATATATTAACCTTGTAATCATCATAAATGTCCAAGGAGTTTTTAAAATAAGTTTGCAACCAATGTTTGGGAAAACTTAATTTATTAAATTCTTAAATATTGATTTTCCAATTGTGTAAGTAGTATACAAATATTTACAGCAGTATCGAGAAGAATGTTTATTATTAAGTAGATAAGACCTTAAAATTAGGTTTCATACCCAATACAAATTGTAGCAAATCTTTTTCTCCATGCCCAGGAGTTTTCTGGGCATTAACAATTCTATTAATACTTATTGGTCTTCCATTCACAGACACCATTAAAACAGTAATAATAATTTTTTTAAAGTCACAACCCATGGTAGTGAGATAAAGACAATGATATGGTCACAAAATTCTTAAACACAGACAGACATAGACAAGTCCTGGGTGATGAGCAGAAATTAGGAAGCCCAGGAGAAGTTTAGAGAAGCTGAAGCAGAGGGGAACTACGTACAGCAGAGGGCGGGGGGTGGGTAAAGAGTAGTGCAAAATGGGGGATTGACAGCCAGTCCCCCACCCACCCACCTCCTGCTCCAAAACCTAAAAAAGCACTTGAGAGAAATTGAAAAAACATATGAGGAGAATGAGGCTAGTTGGCAAGGGTATCCAGGTTTTAAAAGAGGAAATGAAAAGGATCAGAACATGCCACACCAAAATATGCCATTCTGACATAAGGATTATTTTGTACTAAAGTCAACTGAGAAACAGCAGATGCAGAAACGCTTTCTACATATCCCTTTCTGTCTAAAAGTAGGGCATACATTTCCATTTATATGTGTTTGCAAAAGTGTTCCAGTCCCCTCTCCCAAACCAGGAAGAGGTGACTCATCACAGGTGAGGGCACTAACTTGAATCTACATAAACAAACCTTATTGTAAAGCCTTTATCTTCCATTAGTTTTCCCCTTCTACTTACGTTCCAACAATTCCCCTCTAGAAGTCCAAATCCTTTCCCCTGCTGTCTTGTCATATCTTCACAATGTATCACTTTTTGCTAAAACAGTATATAAGCTCTCACGTCTACCACTTCTTTGGGATTTTCACTTCTCTTCTATAAAGTCCTCCTTACCAGGTAAAAAATACTAACATCAAGTTTGATATTCTTTCTCCTGTATATCTACCTTTTGTCAGTTTAATTTGCAGGGCACCATGGGCTGAACCATAGGTGGGTAGAGGAAAATGTCTTTTTCCCTTCCCTACAGATGCAAGAAAAGGGACATGACATAATTCAAAGGAATAAAATACTGGGAGTGGGATTTTGAAACATAAGGAAAAGAGTTTCCTCAGAATGGAACATTCCCACAGCCTCTCAAAATTCCTCCAAATAGGCAACTAATGACTGCATCTCAGAGCCTATTCATCAACTTCCTCCTCTTTTTTTTTTTTAGCCATTATCTCCAAGGAGCAGTGAACCACTACCAAATTTAGAGTCAGAAAATTTGACTTACTCCAGTCTACCCTCTTGAGACTGAGAATAAAGTGACATGGAAAACCCACACCATTGGACACGGGCAGAGCTGGATTCCTGACTCCAGTTCACACTCATATGAGCAGGACAGTTAGGTGAGGGTTTCACAGGGAATCTAGAAGCATGACTAAAATCATGTCCAAAAAAAAATTCTCCTATATATAAAATTTCAAACACACATAAATGAAATTTTAAGGAAGATCTGATGTTGAGTTTATAGTCCATCCCACAAATTTTTACCAAATCCACCAGATGCTTTCTTCACTTGAAAAATAAGAAATCTAAGAGTTCTTAGTATGTTTTTCACGGCCATTAAGTCACTGTTGCATGAACAGATGAGACTCACAGACTTTCATATGCTTGAGTAAAGATGAACACATTTGTCATTTCGAAAAAAAAAGTATACAGAAAAGAGACAGAAAGCACTACTCTCTCTCTCCCTTTTTCTACTTGGAATGAGTCAATGACATGAATAACAACGATTCTCAATCATAATCTACAAAGCATCAGCCTGCTACATCAGGAGGAACCTTGATATTAAGACTCACCATGAATGAACTGCAGGCCTTCCACAACCCTAGAGAACTCCAATTTCCTCTCTGGTCCTTGGTTTTCACATCTGAAAATTGAGGGGATTGGATAATCCAGATCATCCTAAGCGTTTCTTTCTTAGTTCCTTCTGTTCCAAATGTTCTGTATCATTCTATCATTACTTCTCATTTTTAAAATCTCTCCTCTTATGCCTAGAAGCATGACCACCAGCTTTTGTAAAAATATATCTGTATACAAAGTACAAAACAGCTGGAACTGTGATCTCGTGGCCAATAAAGCTCAAACTATGAGTCCCTGGCCTTCCTCATAGAACAGGGAAGCTGTGTTGGGCTAGCCAGAAGCTGTGAAATTATCATGATCCAAAAAGAAAGTTTGCACCTATAAGAGATATGTAGAAGCTTCTGGAAAATCTTATAAAGAAGGAGCTCCCGAACAGTATTTCTGGATACCTATCAAATTTACAAAGGGAGAAGAATGCCCCAAATGTGGACTAGGAACTGGGCTGGGAATCAGCTTGATTCAGCAGATTTTATTCAGTTACTAGATTGTGTACAATCCTGCACTTGAAGCCATGGAGGACCCCAACAGAGCACAACTGATTCCCCGTTCCCCATTAAGAGCATGGTTTTCACATTCTTTCCTGCCTCCCTCTCTTACTAGTTTTTGAGTTTAGCCAAGTTAGTAAACCTTTGTAAGTCTCCATTTCCTCATCTGTATAAATGTGGGCGGTAATAACAGAGGATAACGCATCGAAAGCGCTTGGCGCAGTGGTTCGTGCACAGTGAATTCTCAATGAATATGAATTTATGTTTTATATGTAACAAATGTTGTAACTAGTGGGCAAGGCAAAACACATAAATATAACAGGTAATATAATCAAAGGCAAGATGGAGTAAGTGTTATAGTAAAAATACAAGTAAACTCTCAGGAGAGCTCTGAGGCCAGGAAGACAAAGCCATCATTTTACTGTGTGGATGCACAGAACAACCAGCAATGGGCAGAGAATGTCGCGAAGGACAAAGTTCTGACTTATTTCTTTTCCTGAAATCCAACACCAAACCTCAAGTTATTTTACCATTTGAAAAATAAAACCTTTCTAGAATAAAAAGTTTTAAAAGTCCTAATTGTCAAAGGAGTTTGGGTGATGTGAGGACCACAGGACGCTGAAGCAGCCCCAGGTGATTTCAGGGTCAGGAGGCCAACAATGCCAGGTAATGAATACGCTGTGTCGGGTTGCAGAGAGGAAGCTGGTCCACAGAAGCCTCAGAGGATGAAAAATATCCTCCATCCCCATACTCCAGCTTGCTGTGTTTTGTTCCTGTATGTAACTCAATTCAGCCAGAATGATGTAAGAGCTGTCCCTATCTGAATTTCAAAGTAATGGGTAACTACTAAAATAGCTATATGACTATAAAGTAGCTATATAAATAGCTATTATGAATAGTCCCATTGTACAGGTGTGAGAAGTAAAGCCCAGAGACGGCATATACCAAGGGGCCCTTTTCTGATGGTTCACTTTTCTAGTGCCTGAAACAGTGATGAGCGCACAGTGGGTCCTGTACAGTTGTGTGTTTACTGAACGAACTGAAAAACTCGGAATTCGCACTCAGCACCACTTGGCTCACTCACTATCCTCACTGCCTTTCTAATAAGTCACAGGTCTCAGCAATCGCTCCAAGCCTCACTTGAGAAACCCACAGACCCTAAGATTTGGTCAAAGGTCAATGTTAACTGTTAATTTTTTAAAATCCGAATACAGTGAGCACTTACCCAGGCCCAGACCCTGTGCTGAAGACTCTGCATATTAATTCCTGTAAGCCTCATAACAAACCCTTGATTAGATCACTATTACTATTCCCATTTTCAAGACAGAAAATTGAGGCAGAGAGGGATTAAGAAAAACAGCAGAGCCAGGATTCCAGCCTGGGCAGGCTGACACTTGAGTACACGCTCACACCCACCTCAGCGCTGCTCAGGCTTCCTTCACAGTCTCGCTGTGCGCACCCATCCCTTGGCTTTCTGCCCTAGACTGGAGATGTAACAGCACTGCATCTTCTCGCCTCTTAGAATAAATCTTGAGGGCCAGTCCCCAAGCAGTGACTTCTAGGGGGAAACTTTGCTGACCCCAAACATAAAACTAGATTCCAGGAGGAGGAAGGAAGTGGGGCCAATGGTGAGTGATGAACGGGTGGGATACTGAATGTGAGAAGAGCGGAGTGTGAGTGACAGCCCCTGCCTTGTCATCTTGCGCCTGCCTCCTCTCCTTGTGAGGTACTCACCCTACTGCACTTTAATGAAAAGGCTGCTTCGGGCCATGATTTAGTGGAGGTCCTTAAACACGTGTCTTTCAGAGAGATGTGCCTGTAAGATCTCTCTTCTGCTGACCTTGGAAGTTCAAAGGCAGAGTCAGGCCCATCCCTGCATCACTGTGGGCTGTTGCCTAGGAGATGGAATTTCAGTGGGTGGGATAGACTCTTCCCTGGGAAATGGGGGAGGCGGGAAATCAGCCCTTCCCACCCTATGAGGCCCGAAACTACTCAAAGAGGGGAAAAATAACTTTTATTCCATAAAGGCAGATGGCGCTTATATACAAAAACCCATGAGAAAGGAAATATAGTGATTTCAACTCATGTTGAAGAGGAAAGTGCTAACATCAAAGCATTTCCTGAGAGTCCACATGAATAAAGCAAGTACACAGGGAGAAGTGGGGCTCTTACAGGAGTGGAGGTGGGGAGGGCGCCCCCCACTTCACAGACGGGGCCCCCAAGCACCCTCCCTGCCTCACTCTGAAGGCTGTACCCTTGCCTTCCTGTATCCACAGTGGTTCCCTGCACTGGGATGCTACTGTCTTTACCGTGCAAATCCTCTTGCTCATCCTCCTAGGCCCTCCCTGCTTGAGTGCGTCTTTGTGTTTCTTCGCTCACCCTTCCACATGGCTCTGCTGTTCCTGCTCCCAGGGTACTTTATACATCCTCTTATCACCATTATTCATATTAAATATAAAAAGGTGGAGGCAAATGGGAAGGAGAGAGAGGAGGAGAAAGGCATACATACTTTATCTCACATCAGTACTATTGTGAGGTAAGCACTACTTTTTTGCAAATTATCAATGAAGATAATGTGTAGAGATGTCAAGTCACTTGCCCAAGGTCACAGGGAACATAGGGAGCAGAGCCAGGCCTCCACCCTGTTAGCCAGCTAACACAATCTGGCTCTAAGCTGTCTTTCTCATCAGAATTTATCATCCATTGTTTTCAAGGTCATCTTTCCTGGTAGGCCATGAACCAGAACTCCCTGGAGCAGGAATTCTCACAAATTTATGGCTTCATTTCCCAATGTGCCCAGTTCAATGTGTGGCACAGATTAGTAAAAGGTTTGCTGAAGGGAAGAGGGGGAGAGAAAGGAGGACAAAAGGAAGGAATCAATGCAAGAACAAAAGACTGATTGGACGAACAAGGAGACAGGGAAGGATTATTTCGGTGCTTCCATTCAGCCTGTGTGAGCAGTTAGTGCAAGGAGTCATCATGCAGGTCCTACAGCTGTGTCACCAGCTCTACAGAGATAGACACAGGCAGACACAGGCGCCTACTTGCAAACACAATGACAGGATCACATTAACCTTAAACCATGCCTGGTACAGATTATACCTTCTATCGGCTACCAACACAACTCTGCAGGATATTATCCAGCAGTCGGGACAATTTTGCTCTGTGAGGAATGCTATTTCTTAACAGTCACTGAGCCAGAGCTATTCAGTGCGCTTGGGGCAATGATATCCAATTGCTTTGCAATCCTGACCGCCTCTCAGTGCTTGGCCTCTGGACAGCAGACCCCCATTTTGAACAGGGCTGTATGGCATTTTATCGTTATTGCTTTAGCCAATTACCAACATAAAGTCAGCTGTTGCAAGATTCCAAATGATGCTGAAATGTGTAACTTATGAAGTGTAAGTTTCTCTGCCTCTCTCTCTTCCCATGCTTCCATTTCATCACTACCTTGGAGGCAACCATGAAGAACCAGCCGGACACACACTAACAATCATACACTCTTCTGCACAAACACGATACTGCACTGTGTACAGTCCTACAGCCAGCTTGCCTCAACCCATTCCAGACACCTTCCCATGTTGATTCAAAATCTTTTTCATTCTTTTTGGTATCTGCATCATACTCCACTGTGGGAATGTACCATTATTTATTTAACCATTGTCCCAGTGATAGAGAAAAATATGTAATAAGTTCTAATATCTATTAAAAGCAAGGCTGCAATAAAGAGATCTCTAGAGATGTAGATGCTGACGTAGATGACATAAACATAGATAGTTTCTATGTACCTGTATATAGACACAGGTGACATAGACGTTTATCTTTTAACCTTAAGCAAATATTCTGTAGTATAGATCCCTAGGGGGATATTTCTGGGTCAATAGGCATGCATAACTAGTTTTAATAGAGATGAAAAACTCTATTGAAAAGGTTGTACCAATATGTGCTCCCATCCTTTACTACAAATGATGAAAAGAACTCTTAATGAGTGGGATCCAGGCAGTGGGATCCTTTCCTAGGAGCTTCAGTTTCCTTTGTTATAAAATTAGAACATCTCTAAAATTCTAAATATGTGAAGAAAGTGGAAAGTATTAGAAAAGCAATTTAGAAATCATTCCTTTTAGATCGTAACTCTAGGATCCTGAAGAACTCAGGTAAATCCCCAGTGTGCCTTACAGGACCCCCACCCCCACCCTGCCCTGCCAAACCTTGTTTATAAAGGATAGAAAATATTCTCTATTCCCACTTCCCCCACAACTTAATCCCACCATACAGCCATGGGCTCTTCCAACCCTGGGCCCCAATCTCAGATGCCCGCAGAGGCCAGAAGGTGAGGTCAGGAACAGGGCAGGCCCAAGGTAAGGAATGCTCATATCATTATCATCCAAAACCCCTCGTGTAAAGTTGCATCACAGACTTCAGCATTTGGCTATCCTATTTTTATGTTGACTGGCCAAGGAGAAACTACCATACTAGGGAGAAAAGCATGGTAAGAGTTGCACATCAATTCGAGTCATAGGTAAAACCTAAAAGTCAGGTAATCACTTGCTTGGCATTAGCACAAATTGCCTGGTTCCTCTGCTCCTTCCACTGAAACCTAAAACCATGTCATTTGGCGTGTCTCTTACTCTTCCCAGCACCTCCATCATTTTCCCCAAGCTAATTTTTCACTCTGATGCGGAGGATGAGGAAAAGGTTCATTCATGTAGGTAATAAATGAACCCCTGACTTTGGAAGCAGGGTAATTAGTATACATTATCACTTGGGCTAATGAGATCAGAGTGGTGCTGTCCGCACCCAACATGCCTAATCAGGAATTTAAATTAAGAAGTCACTCACTGTGATTAAAGAGATAGTCACTGAAACACTGAACTCCTAATTCCTTTGTATTTCCCTTCACCAACTCAGTATCAAATGTTTTATGACACTGAAAATATGCTTAGTTTAAAAGAAACAGAAGCCCAAATCTCCTTGTGCTCATTTAGAAAGACAACCTGATTTTTCCTTATCTGGGGTGTTATCAGTCAGGCTTAAACACAGACACAGAGACACACAAGTGATTCTAACTGGATTTGGTTGAAATTGTTTCTTTATGAGCTGTATAAACAAAGCTCTAACGAAAATCCCACAGCCATGGAGAAAAAGAAGGGGTTAGATGTAGGAGGGGGTGGAGAATGAGATATGTAAATTCTACCATCATAAAACTCCTTATTTTCTTCAGACAATCATACTGACAGGGAATCAGGTATCCTTGAATAATCTAACAAAACTGTCATAAATTCTTACTCTATGTCTGATCCTCTTCTAGACACTCCTATATGGAGATGGTCCAGTCTGATACAAAGAGATCAATTTTGGTAATCAGATCTGGATTTAAATCTGTCTCAGCCACTACCTACAAAAAGACCTTAAACAAGACACTTAAAGACTCTAAACCTCAATTTCATCTCTTTAAACTAGATTGCATTAAGATTAAGAACTTCTCTTCATTAACAGGCACCATAAAGAGAGTCAAAAGATAAGCCACAAATGTGGAAAAGCTATCTGCAAAATGTAACCAAAAATCCAGTGTACAGAATATATAAAGATTTCCCGAAAACAAATAAGAAAAACATGAAAAACCAAATAGAAAAATAGACAAAAAGCTTGAATAGACACTTCACAAAGATAAAATCCAAATGGCTAATAAATATATGAAAATATCTCATTAGAAGCTGGAAGAATGAAAACCACTGAAATGCAAACCAACTGAAACCCTGAGATGTTATTCCACACACGGAGCAGAGGAATATTCATACACTGCTTGTGGAAGTGGATTTTGTTCTAATCACTTTCAGCAACTACTTGGCATTATGTAACAAATTTGGAGATGGGCATACCCTATGACCCCTCAATTTCCAAGGTTCTACTTCAGGTTCTTATGCTTAAAAAGCTCTTGCAAATGTACACCAGTGTTCATTTTATATGTATAGCAGTATTATTCATGGTAATAAAAATCTGGACAAAATCTAAAAATATCCATCAACTATAGAGTTGATAACTGACAGATATTCATGCTGTGGAGTGCCATATAGTGGGAAAAAGGAATTAAAGTTACAAGATATTACACAAATGAGCCTCAGGAACAAAATGCTGAACAACGAAAGTAAATCATAGAATAATTCATATAGCATGGTTCCATTTTTATTGTTTTAAAATATGCAACATTAAATCCTATGTCAAACCCAACCGTATGACCTCAGAGCCCCATCACTCATATATACAAGCCTATAACCTTCAGGGGAGAGTAGGGGCAAGTGGGAGTAGAACAAAAAGATACAAAAGTGGCTATACGTGAGGATTCATCTATGAATTAATTACCTGCACCTCATGAAAGCGCACTACATGTCTATGGAATGAAGTCAAGTGAGTAAGGAGGCTGAGGAAAGAGAGAGCACTGGCCCCCATCTCTATAAATCACACGTGGTAGGTTGGCTGCAAAGGGTTTTGCTGATTCTGCTTTGAGAAGATATCTTAATGCTTGGAGTTCATTAACCAGGGCTGAAACCAGCAGGCATTTCCGGGCCAGCCGGAGACTAGGGTGCCTTCAATGGGCAGGCATCTAGGAGGCGTTAGCTTATGCCCACTCCTTAAATCCCCCCTAACTTTCGGTTGCAGTCAGGATTCTCACTCACATCCAGGCACGAGTTCAATCCTTCATTGTTGCAAGGAGAAAAAATGGATAAAAAACAAGCAGACATGGAGTACCTGCTATGATCTAGATACAACACATAGGATCCCATCTAATCCTCGCTGCAGCCCTGTACAGCACTTAAGACTATCCCCATTTATCAATGAGGGCATCAATGCTCAGAGAAGTTAAGCAACTTGCTCATGGCCACACAGCTAGAAAGAGACTAGATTGGCATTCAAACCTAAGTCTTCCAGAGCCAAAGCCCATGATCACCCTACTGGCTATCAGAACCATCTCCTGGCAGCCTGAAGCTGGAGGCTGTGTTAAATGGTGGAAAAACAGGTATAGAAGAGAATAGAGAATAATATAAAATGTCATAAGTCATATATACTACTGGAAGAAATGGCTCCTGGAAAACCAGTATCACCAAACACAGCACCTGGAAGAGAACACAGACACACTTAGAGATTTTGTTTTTAGAGAGGATTTGTGAGAGGGGATGACAGAAAACCCAGATCTGAAAAAGAAGGAAAATATAGTAGAAATTGCAGGTCTCAGAAAACTCATCCTAATGCTTTTTAGACCAGAAATCATTCATCTCTCTATTAGATCAGGGTCGCAGTACTGGCCACTGCTGGGCTTTCTGACCCAAATCTCTCAAGCTAAATCCAAGCATCTCAGCCCACTCCCACCTCTTCATCCTGGAGAATTTAATAAATTAGCTATCAGAGGCTGCTTCGGTCTCCCTGCTCACCCAATTAATGATAATCTACTGGGGATGAGCAATGTTCAGGCTGATGCCAGGGGAATGCTAAGAGAATTCCAATTAATTCCTCAGAAACCAACTCTCCTTTGACAGGTTTCTCTGCAGAAAGCCCCTGCATTTATCTCAGGCAAATAAAGCTGTAATGCGACCCAAAGCATTTAGAACAAGCAGTCTTTGACTCAGAGTGGGCGTTTTGGGTGTGATCCCATCACAACAACTAGGGGTCTGCCTAGAGTGGAAAGGTGGGGGGGGTCCCCCATCTCTCCCATGCCCCAATACCAAACCCTGCCCAACACCCCATTCATTTCCATGACCAACCAGTCCCTCCACAGCCTTTATCCCAATACTTTTCACAGCCATCATTCATGGAAGTGTGCCCTCTGTGCCAGGGGCAAGGGGTGTTGGGTAGTGGTTAGGAATGACACTGCCCTGCTTGGAAACCTGGCTCTGACTTTTACCAGCTGGGTGAACTTGAGTAAATGGCTTAAATCCTCTGAATCTCAGTTTCCTTACCTATAAAATGGTTACTATAATAATACCCCCATGCACGGGAGGATTAGAGGATTAAAGCCCCTAGGGCAATGTATGGTACAAAACACATTCAATATTAACTGTTTTGATAATTATCACTCTTTACCTTATTTAGGCCAGAATTAATATATTCATTATGTTAATATAATTACCCTATATTCATCCCACTTTACATCTAAAGAAACCAATACTTAATCAAAGAGAACGCCATTTATTTACCCAAGGACATAGCTTGTTATTGGCAGAGAGCCAGCTTTCACATCCACTTCAAGATGGTGTCAAAACTGGGATGTTTCTTCTCTGATCTTTTTTCTCTGGCATTTCTCTCAGATTTATTTTAAGTCATCCTTCTGAAAAGAGGAAGGGAGACTTCATTTCAGGAATCTTTTCTGACACCCCACCACCACCACCAAAGGAAAGAAAGCTTCTCTCCAAGAGGTTCAGCATCAATTCAGAACCCAACAGGAGTTCACCCACAAAACTGGAGGGGCAAGCCTGGAGTTCTAAGGCATCACCTACAAGCTGGGAAAATGTCTGGTGATTGGCAGCTCTCATACCCCAGACACCAACACCCACCCTAGCATGGGCTCAGACATTCACCATCTGTAACAGCTAGCTCTAGGAAACAGGCTTTCTCAGCATAGCCTGGAATCAGATTTTAGAAGGGTATGGTACAATCCAGAGATTATGAAAATCTGATTTGGAGAATATAGGATCTTTGAAGAAAAAAATTAAAAGTCTGAAAGATAGCTATTATCCTTTTCATGATCTCTATATAAGCCCAGTTTTTCTGGGATATTTACCCTAAGGACAGTTTGGTGTAATAGGGAAGCAGCCTGGTGCTTCACGAATGGTCAGTTGCAATGTTCACATATTGGTTGTCCTTCTTGTAGGAAGTAGCTATAGCAACCCTAATTCCACATGTTTCGAAGGAAATTATAACTAGTTAATATCAACCTCAAAGGCTAAGAATGGCCCCCAAAAGGTCCCAGTTCCGTTTAATAATCTTTATGTTTAGTGATCATACATTCATGCTAAGTGTTCCAAATTCCCCTCTCATCTCCAATATTAGTAAACTCCATTCTCATAACAGAAGAGGCTAGACTCTTCCAAGTCTCCCCAGGGACCTTTCTTAATACTAAAGGCAATAACATCATATCCTAAAGCTCATATGGGAGGAAATTAAGTGAATCATGGCCAGAACAAGGGAAGAGTTCTGTCCTGTGCACGTAATCAGCCCAGTTCATCACGTTAAGTTCCATCTTTTGCAGAAAGCCTTTCTTAATGACCACAGGCATAACTCTTCCAGAGAAGACTTAGAAAAAGTCTCAGTCTTTTATTCTTTACAGTTGGGTAGTGGTTAGGAGTGAAACTGCCCTGCTTGGAAAGCTGGCTCTGCCTTTTACCAGCTGTGTAAACTTCACCAAATTGCTTAACTCTGTTCTATGATGATAATTCAGTGTATTATTTTATCATCACTGAATATTCACAAATACATTTGTCATGTTCTAAAATTCACTATGACTTCTGAATCTTTTGTCTTTAAATTGATTGTTAAGCTCAATGAGGACAAAGGATCTATCTTCTTGCTTATTTGTACTCCCTATTACCTACTGTGTTCATGACACAAAACTGAGGTTTGGGGAGTATTTGCTAAATGGGTCACTTGAAGGTGACACCCTCTGAGTTTGTGTCTTGCCAAATTAGTGGTTGTTTTATTCAATTTTCTTAGTCCTTTTATGAGTCAAGGAAACATAATGAAGCTATTGTATCTAGACTGGAACTTCTGGTGGGTAGAGTGGAAAGGTCCTGATTTTCTTTTCCTGATAAGACAGGAGGCCCTTCTAGGAAGTATCTTTTACTTGCATGAGACCAAGGAAAGAGGAAATAGGAAAGGCTATGTCAGGTAGACCTATGAGAATAGGGTTTAAAGGACTCAAAGTTTCTACACTGACTAGATCAGCTGATCAGGTTGTAAAGTTTTTTTGTTTCTGATTGCTCAATACAATTCTCTCTCCATCTCTCACATCTTTCCCAGACCCAGCAGCTCCCACCACTCACCCTCTCCCATCCCAAGCAGGAGGCCTGGCCAGTCATAGTTTGCTTTGATTGGTTCAGGGATGAGCACGTGGTCTGAGCAGAGCCAATCAGAGTCCTTCTCTAGGCTTACTATATAGGCATTAAAAAGATAAATTCTCCTTCTGCCCTGGAAGTCCTAAATTGGGATCATTTAAGCCCAGATTTGTTAGCAACCATCTTCCATGGCTATATGGAATACTCCTGTCTGGTTTGATGGAATGGATTCACAGAGGAAAGCAAAGACAAGAGGTAGAGCGAGAAAGATAGCCTTCTTAACATCATTTGGGCCACTGAATCTAGTCAGGCCTCAATCTACTTCAAACTTGTAATACTAGTCTCTACAGCAAATTCACTCTCTTTTCACTTAAGAGAGTATACCACAGGTTTCTTTCTCTTGCACAGACAGAATCCTGACAAACAGAGACAGAAGGTCTAGCAGAAACAGATGAGGGTATTGATCATATCTATCTTGTTATTGCTGTATTCCTAGTATCCAGCTTGATAATTATTTGGTAAATGAATGGGTAAATCTCTTAGGATTTCTAAATATCTCAGCAGGAACTGGTCCAGCAGAGAAGAGGCAAGAGGCCCAGTAGGTACCTAGTCATCACCATTTACTCCTTAAGAGCTCTGTTCCTTCTCTGTATTCTAAATGTACCCTATGACATTTTCAACAAGGCACCTGGAAATTTATTGGTTAATATTCCAACTTCCTAACATGACTTTTCCTTGGTGATGGACTCCAGTTTTTAACTACATAATGTGATTGGAGTGCTTTTTATGTTTGGGTGGAGTTTGTCTCAGACTCTTTGGGTGCTCTCTTCATCTATCCACTTTCTTTTTTTTTTTTGCTATTATTAATGTACAATTACATGAGCAACATTATGGTTACTAGACTCCCTCTATTATCAAGTCCCCGCCGCACGCCCCATTACAGGTCATTGTCCATCAGCGTAGTAAGAAGCTATAGAATCACTAGTTGTCTTCTCTATAAATACTGCCTTCCCCATACCCTCCCTGCCTGCTACATTATGTCTGCTAATTGTAATGCCCCTTTTTCTCCCTTATCCCTCCCTTCCCACCCATCTTCCCCAGTCTCTTTCCCCTTGGTAACTGTTAGTCCATTCTTGGGTTCTGTGAGTCTGCTGCTGTTTTGTTCCTTCAGTTTCTTCCTTGTTCTTATACTCCAAGATGAGTCAAATCATTTGATACTTGTCTTTCTCCACCTGGCTTATTTCACTGAGCATAATATCCTCTAGCTCCATCCATGTTGTTGCAAATGGTAGGATTTGTTTTCTTCTTATGGCTGAATAATATTCCTTTGTGTGTATGTACTACATCATCTTTATCCATTCATCTACTGATGGACACTTAGGTTGCTTCCATTTCTTGGCTATTGTAAATATGCAGCGATAAACATAGGGGTACATATGTCTTTTTCAAACTGGGCTGCTGCATTCTTAGGGTAAATTCCTAGGAGTGGAATTCCAGGGTCAAATGGTATTTCCATTTTTAGTTTTTTGAGGAACCTCCATACTGCTTTCCACAATGGTTGAACTAATTTACGTTCCCCCCAGCAGTATAGGAGGGTTCCCCTTTATCCACATTCTCGCTAACATTTGTTATTATTTGTCCTTTGGATGTTGGCCATCCTAACTGGTGTGAGGTGATATCTCATTGTGGTTTTAATTTGCATTACTCTGCTGATTAGGAATGTGGAGCATCTTTTCATGTGCCTGTTGGCCATCTGAATTTATTCTTTGGAGAAGTGTCTGTTCAGCTTCTTTGCCCATTTCTTAATTGGCTTATTTCCTTTTTGTTTGTTGAGGTGCGTCAGCTCTTTATATAATTTGGATGTCAATCCCTTATCGGATATGCCATTTATGAATATATTCTCCCATACTGTAGAATGTCTTTTTGTTCTATTGATGGTGCCCTTTGCTGAACAGAAGCTTTTTAGTTTGATATAGTCCCACGTGTTCATTTTGCTTTTGTTTCCCTTGCCCAGGGAGATAGGTTCATGAAGTAGTTGCTCATATTTATGTCCAAGAGATTTTTACCTATTTTTTTTCTAAGAGTTTTACGGTTTCATGACTTACATTCAGGTCTTTGATCCATTTTGAGTATACTTTTGTGTATGCAGTTAGACAGTAATCCAGTTTCATTCTCTTACATGTAGCTATCCAGTTTTGCCAACACCAGCTGTTGAAGAAGAGGCTGTCATTTCCCCACTGTATATCCATGGCTCCTTTATCATATATTAATTGACCATATATGCTTGGGTTTATATCTGGGCTCTCTAGTCTGTTCCCCCAGTCTATGGTTCTGTTCTTGTGCCAGTACCAAATTGTCTTGATTACTGTGTCTTTGTAGTAGACCTTGAAGTCAGGGAGCATAATTCCCCCACTTTACTCTTCCTTCTCAGGATTGCTTTGGCTATTCAGGGTCTTTTGTGGTTCCATATGAATTTTAGAACATTTGCTCTAGTTCATTGAAGAATGCTGCAGGTATTTTGATAGGGATTGCATTGAATCTGTAGATTGCTTTAGGCAGGATGGCCATCTTGACAATATTAATTCTTCCTATCCAAGAGCATGGGATGTGTTTCCATTTATTGGTATCTTCTTTAATTTCTCTTATGAGTGTCTTGTAGTATTCAGAATATAAGTCTTTCACTTCCTTGGTTAGGTTTATTCCTAGGTATTTTATTCTTTTGGATGCAACTGTGAATGGAATTGTTTTCCTGATTTCTCTCTCTGCTAGTTCATTGTTAGTGTACAGGAACACCACAGATTTCTGTGTATTAATTTTGTATCCCGCAACTTTGCTGAATTCAGATATTAGATCTAGTAGTTTTGAAGTGGATTATTTAGGGTTTTTATGTACAATATCATGTCATCTGCAAACAGAGACAGTTTAACTTCTTGCTTACCAATCGGGATGCCTTTTATTTCTTTGCGTTGTCTGCCATGGCAAGGACCTCTAGAACTATGTTGAATAAAAGTGGGGGGAGCGGGCATCCCTGCCTTGTTCCCAATCTTAAAAGGAAAGCTTACAGCTTCTCGCTGTTAAGTATGATGTTGGCTGTGGGTTTGTCATATATGGCTTTTGTTATGTTGAGGTACTTGCCCTCTATACCCATTTTGTTGAGAGTTTTTATCATGAATAGATGTTGAATTTTGTCAAATGCTTTTTCAGCATCTATGGAGATGATGACATGGTTTTTGTCCTTCTTTTTGTTGATGTGGTGGATGATGTTGTTGGATTTTCGAATGTTGTACCATCCTTGCATCCCTGGAATAAATCCTACTTGATTTGATCGTGATGGGTGATGTTTTTGATGTGTTTTTTAATTCGATTTGCTACTATTTTGTTGAGTATTTTTGCATCTATGTTCCTCATGGATATTGGTCTGTAATTTTCTTTTTTTGTCGTGTCTTTGCCTGGTTTTGGTATTAGAGGGATGTTGGCCTCGTAAAATGAGTTTGGGAGTATTCCTTCCTCTTCTACTTTTTGGAAAACATTAAGGAGGATGGGTATTAAGTATTCACTAAATGTTTGATAAAATTCAGCAGTGAAACCATCTGGTCCAGGAGTTTTGTTCTTAGGTAGTTTTTTGATTACCAATTCAATTTCTCTGCCGGTAATTGATTTATTCAGATTTTCTGTTTTTTCCTGGATCAGCCTTGGAAGGTTGTATTTTTCTAGAAAGTTGTCCATTTCTTCTAGGTTATTCAGTTTGTTAGCATATAATTTTTCATGGTATTTGCTCATAATTCTTTGTGTTTCTGTGGTGTCCATAGAGATTTTTCCTTTCTCATATCTGATTCTGAGAGTAGACTCTCTTTTTTTCTTGATAAGTCTGGCTAGGGGTTTATCTATTTTGTTTATTTTCTCAAAGAACCAGCTCTTGGTTTCATTGGTTCTTTCTATCATTTTATTCTTCTCAATTTTATTTATTTCTGCTTTAATCTTTATTATGTCCCTCCTTCTACTGACTTTGGGCCTTATTTTTTCTTCCTTTTCTAGTTTCATTAATTGTGAGTTTAGACCGTTCACTTGGGATTGTTCTTTTCTGAGGTAGGCCTGTATTGAAATATATTTCCCTCTTAGCATGGCTTTCGCTACATCCCTCAGATTTTGTGGTGTTGAATTATTGTTGTCATTTGTCCCCCTATATTGCTTGGTCTGTTTTTATTTGGTCATTGATCCATTCATTATTTAGGAGCATATTATTAAGCCTCCATGTGTTTGCGGGCTTTTTCGTTTTCTTTGAGTAATTGATTTCTAGTTTCATACCATTGTGATCTGAAAAGCTGGGTGGTACAATTTCAATCTTTTTCAATTTACAGAGGCTCTTCTTTGTGGCCTAGTATATGATCTATTCTTGAAAATTTTCAATGTGCACTTGATAAGAATGTGTATCCTGTTGCTTTTGGAGTGGTCTGTAGATGTCCATTAGGTCCATCTGTTCTAATACATTGTTTTGTGCCTCTGCCTCTTTATTTATTTTCTGTCTGTTTGACCCATCCTTTGGAGTGAGTGGTGTGTTGAAGTCTCCCAAAATGAATGCATTGCATTCTATTTCCCCCTTTAATTCTGTTAGTATTTGTTTCACATATATAGGTGATCCTGTGTTGGGTGCCTAGATGTTTATAATAGTTATATCCTCTTGTTGGACTGACCCCTTTATCATTATCTAATGTCCTTCTTTGTCTTGTGACTTTGTTTTGAAGTCTATTTTGTCTGATACAAGTACTGCCACTCCTGCTTTTTTCTCCCTATTAGTTGCATGAAATATCTTTTTCCATCCCTTTACTTTCAGTCTGTGTATGTCTTTGGGCTTGAAGTGAGTCTCTTGTAGGCAGCATATAAATGGGACTTGTTTTTTATCCATTCAGTGACTCTACATCTTTTGATTGGTGCATTCAGACCACTTACATTTAGGGTGATTATTGATAGGTATGTACTTACTGCCATTGCAGGCTCTAGATTTGTGGTTACCAAAGGTTCAAGGGTAATTCCCTTACTATCTAACAGTCTAATTTAACTCACTTCGTATGCTATTACAAACACAATCTAAAGATTCTTTTTTTTTCCTTTTTCTTCCTACTCCACTCTTTGTATGCTGTGAATCATATTCTGTACTCTTTGTCCATCCCTTGGGTGACATCTGTTTAGTCTTAGGAATACTTCCATCTGTAGGAGTCCCTCCAAAATGCACTGTAGAGATGGTTTGTGGGAAGTAAATTCTCTCAGCTTTTGCTTATCTGAAAACTGTTTAATCCCTCCTTCAAAGTTAAATGATAACCTTGCCAGGTAGAGTATTCTTGGTTCGAGGCCCTTCTGCTTCATTGCATTATATATATCATGCCACTCCCTTCTGGCCTGTAAGGTTTCTTTTGAGAAATCTGATGATAGCCTGATGGGTTTTCCTTTGTATGTGATCTTTTTTCTCTCTCTAGCTGCTTTTAAAAGTCTGTCTTTATCCTTGATCTTTGCCATTTTAATTATTATATGTCTTGATGTTGTCTTCCTTGTGTCCCTTGTGTTGGGAGATCTGTGCATCTCGATGACTTGAGAAACTATCTCCTTCCCCATATTGGGGAAGTTTTCAGCAATTACCTCCTCAAAGATACTTTCTATCCCTTTTTCTCTCTCTTCTTCCTCTGGTACCCCTATTACGTGAATATTGTTCCGTTTGGATTGATCACACAGTTCTCTCAATATTCTTTCATTCTTAGAGATTCTTTTTTCTCTCTGTCTCAGCTTTGTATTCCTCTTCTCTAATTTCTATTTCATTTACCATCTCTTCTACTACATCTTATCTGCTTTTAAATCCCTCCATTGTATGTTTCATTTCAGGTATAGAATTTCTTAATGATTGAATCTCCATCTTAAATTTGTTCCTGAGTTCTTGAATATTTTTCTGTACCTCCATAAGCATGTTTATGATTTTTATTTTGAATTCTCTTTCAGGAAGATTGGTGAGTTCAGTTTCATTTGGCCCTTTTTCTGGGGTTTGTGAGATTTTGGTCTATACCATGTTCTTTTGATGTTTCATATTTCTGTGTGATGCCCTCTATTGCCCAGAAGCTCAGCCCCTAGAGTGAGGTTGGGGGTTGTAGGGGAGCAGAGCTGGTGCCTGGGGGGAGGAAATATCTGTTTCCTGATTCCTGTCTCCCCTGACTGTCTCCCGTATCATAGGCAGTGGGCCAAGCACACAGGTTTAAGCCTCTGTGTTTGGCGTCTCTAGCTGTTGAAGGTGAGGCCTCTCTCTGGCTGGCCTCATGCCAGAGTAGTGACTGCCAGTTTGCGAGCTGGTGCTGTCAGGCCAGGAGGAAGGCTCAGCAGGCTGCGTATCACAGTGGGGGGCCTCAGAGCTGAGTAGCCAGCCAGGGGGATGGAGTGCCTGAAGCTCCTCAAAGTTCTGAATCTGCTGGACAGAGCCCACCCAGACAACCTTGTCCCCCTATCCCTTCTCCCGCGCAGCAAGCTCCATGCAAACTTCACACCTTTAGCAGCCCTCTCGCTGCTACAAAGCTTTTCAGACCACCTGCCTTTCCCTTGTCTCAGAGCGGCCAGGTGTGGATCCTGTCCTCCACAAACGGCCAGAATCTGTCTCTCAAGGACTCTGCCTGTCCCGGCTCCCCATTCTCCAGAGCACCACACAATGTAGATTTCTGCTTGCAAAGCCGATCTCCAGGGCTAGGTGTTCTGGAGTCCCAGGCTTCCACCCCCTCCCCTTCTCTGTTTCCCTTCCTCCTGCGGTGAGCTGGGGTGGGGGAAGGGCTCGGGTACCGCTGGATCAAGGCTTTCGTATGTTACCCTGTTTTGTGAAGTCTTCTCTGTTTGTGAGGTCTGTTTGCAGTCTGGTGCAGCCTTCTTTACTGTTGCTGTTTTAGGGTTAGTTGTATTAACTATATTTTCACACTATTTGTGGTTTTGGGAGGAGTTCTCTGTCTCACCTCTCATGCTGCCATTTTGAATCTCCCCATCCACTTTCTTAAGCCCACTGCAGACCCTTACCAAACAGTGAAAAGGTCTCTGGAAGAATGTTTTTAAGATGTTTTAAAATAACTTCCATTCCCCAAAGCAGAATCCTTCAGCAGTGGTAACTTAGCAACATGACAAAACACCTCCACAAGCAAAAAGAAGCAAGAAAGAATTAGTCTTTTGTCATACTTATTTTCTTGCAACAACTGTATCACTTAGAGATAAGCACAACAAACAGACAATGGTCACCACATGTATGTTTGCTCTGTTGTGTTAACAGAGATGTTTGTGTACAAACAGGAAGCCAGCAGAGCCCATGTTCACAAATGGAGTCTAGCAAATCTGTATTATTTTTAAATCCCTCAGTTAATTTTTCAGCTCTACGATATCTGCAGGAAATACTATAGGCTTCAAAATGGAGAACATATTTGGGACAAATTTAAACATGTGGTCCATTCCTGTGCCCTGCCAGGGATGTGTGGAATACCAAAGCAAAATTTTCATGTTCATTCCAGGCACTGATGTACCTGGTGGATACCAATAAAGTACTTGGAATTGGGAGGGAAAAACACGGTGAGGATATCACCGCTGTTCCCTGTGTTTTAGGTATGCATTCAAGGTTACTCAGTGTCCTCACTTAAGGAGACACTGGATCACTAGTGGTGGTGAGGGGGACATTGGCAGAAAGTCAAGGCTAAAATTGTGAAGAAGTACTCCAGATAAGGAGAGTCTATGAGACAACAGTATGTTGCCTTTTGACCTTCATAGGCCTTTTTTCATGTTGTTCCCTGGTGTCCATAATTATCAGCCAATCAGATCACAAATGTCATCCCAACACCTACTAGAGACATCAGGTGACACGCATACGAGAACTCCAAATGTCACCATAGTGATCTTACTTATAGAAGATGAGCCCATATCACTTCTCTACTTTAAAATTTTCAAAGAACCCCCATCTCTTGCAAAACAGAGGCCACATTTCTGAGCATGGAATGTGGGGCCATTGGTGAACTGAGACCTCTACACCCAGCCTCATCTCTGCTTGACAGCCTCACACTTCTCTTGCCAAAAGCACAGGTTTCCTCAGCATGTCCACCATCTCCCCGTAACTCTTGCTCCAATGTCTTTGCTCATTCTCTTCCCTCCACTCAGCTTCCCCAAACCACCTCAGTGGTCAAAATCACACCTCCAGAATCATCTCTTCCCAGAATCCTTCCCTAAGCCTTCTTCCCCACCACACACATCCACAGGCTGGTGGTCCCTTCTTGGTCTTCCCAAATGCCCTGTACCTGCTACTCTCATTACATTTATCATAGGTCATTATATTTTCCTATTTATTAGTCAGTTGCTTCCATTAGACAAGACTTCCATCTGGGCAAAAACTGTATCTTCACCAATTCTGAATCATCAATGTCTTTCCCAGAAACTGGCATATAGAAGGCAGCCAAAAAATATTTATTGAATAATGAATAAATTAGCTAATTTTTCCCAAAATGAATCATAATTCCCCTTAAAGCACACCCACAAGCATGCACATATATGCCCATACATATGCATGTGTACACACACACAAACACCCTTAATACAACTTTTAGAGAGAGAGGAAAGGAATCATAAAACCATGAATTATAACATTAGAAGGACGTTGTTAAAGGATAACTTTTTTCTATACATGAACACTTTCTTATCCAACCCAATAAGTCATGTCCAACTTGCACATCTCTAGTGGCTGATAGGAAACTTTCCACCCCCAGAAGCAACCTTTTCAATTCTTGGGAAGGTCTGGTTGTTAGCAGATTCCTGATGACAAGCTGAAATTTGCTTCACTATAACTTTCACCACTTGCTGGTTCTAGCTCTGTTCCCTTCAGCTACACAAAACAACTAATCCCTCCCACACAGCAGCTCTTCAAATATTGGAAAAAGCCAAGTCTTCTCTCCTCCTGGGTATACACCACAAATTCTTGGAACTGATGCCTAAACACTTGAGTTTGAGTCCCTCCCACAGCTCTGGTCATTTTTCTGGATGTGCTTCAGACTCAACCCTCAAGATCATCAGGTAAAAACTTTGGAAGTATGTGTTGGTGTCAATTCAAAAATTAAACCCTTCAACTTTATTGAACATTAACATCAATTTATTTATTTAAAAATAATAATTTATTTTAAATGGACCCTGGGGAACCCCACTCACAGAGAATCCAATTCCGTGGGTGTGTAAGCAGTACCCAGGAACCTTTATATTAACAAGCTGTTCAACAAATTCCACTATGGGAGTCCACTGGCCACTTTTCAAGAAATCATCACCAAAGATGTCACCAATCTTGGCTTATCTTCTGTAAATGGGGGTGAAATCTGTCTTCCTCTCAGATCACAGGGTAAGTTGAGATCTAACTCCTAAATTGGTCACAAAATACAGCCTAAATATTGAATGCATATTAACAATGATCGGGAATTGGGCATTCACTAAGTTTTCACATTTGAGCAAAAGAAGAACTGGCAGGTAGCATCTCTTCATCAGAGACTGAGTTAGAAAGTTTGGTCCAAGGGGTGAGAGAGCAGATTTCATGCTCTTCATCTTTCCAAATGGTGGTCATTTAAGCAGCGTAAAGATAAGTGATCTGCTATCTGTATTTTCTGAATGTGTCATGGGAAGCCTTTTCCATTCCATAAATAGTTACATTAGTAAATCAAATAAGCTAGAGAAACACTTAGGCATGCTGCCAGGGGTAAAACCATGGCAACATTGTTTCATTTTGTTAATGTAATTAGTAAATCATTAATTGGCTGCTGTTCATGAATTCTACTTAAAGAGAATCTCTCCAAGCTATACAGAATGAAGTACAAAGACTAAGGCAGCATAGAGACATTTCCACAGAGCAGGGGAAAGACTTGAAGATGCTAAAAGTTCAGACTCCAGGGTCTGATAGCACTGAATTTGAATTTTAGCGCTTCCCTTGAGCACGTTACTTAACCATTCAGAGCTACCATTTTCTCATCTGTGAAATGGAACTTCCAGTGGTTCCATTATTATACAGTTGTTATAAAAAATTAAATGGTGACACAATACAAACTCTCAACTCATTAGGCTTTATTTATTTTCCTACCTGTGCATGTATGTGTTTACTCGTTTATTACTTCTCCCTATCCATGCTGCATAAATTCAATAGTAAAACTAGTACCTTTATGTCATAGATGAAGACACTAAGGAAAGGTTTGGTAAATCACCATGAGACCGAAGGTCCATTTTCCATTATTCTCTCCCTCAGAATGTTGCTCTGGGGTCAAAAGAGCCAGAGGAGCTTCTCAGAGGAAACAGGCCTGATGCCCATCCTGGAGGATCTAGAAAAGCACAAGAAGAAAAGCTACAGATCTAGATTCCACTCTCTTCCACACATTCAATTATTCCTTCATTTGTTCATTTCACAAATATTTATTGAACCCCTTTTCTGCGCCAAGCACTAAGCTGGGAGCTGGGGTACCAGTGAGTAAAGTAAATCAGATGGTTTTTGTACTCTCTTTATTTAGGTCTCTGACCAAAGGTCACCTCACTTAAGGAGCTTCCGTGGCCGACTGCCCCATCCAACAGAGCAGCTCACATCCCTGTCACAGTCTGTCTCCTTATCTGTTTTATTTTTCTCCATTGCCCAACATACTTTCTTTTATTTTCTTTCCTCATCTACTGCTGCAATGTAAGCTCAACGAAGGCAAAGACTTCTCTAGTTTGCTCATTTTTATATTCCCAAAATACAGCTCTGAAAATGGTGGCGGGCCCACGGTATATGCTCAACAAATACTTGTTGTCTGAATAGATGGGGAGTGGGGCAGACAGGGAGAGGAAGTAAATACGTGATTGTGAATTGTCCAGTACAGGCTTGCCTCTGAGATATTTTCAGGTTTGATTCCAGACCACCACAATAACCTCACCTGAGCTTTCAAGGAGCCATAATCTTTTTGTGGCCGGAGGGTCTTGCCTCAGTGTTGATGGTTGCTGGAAGTTGGAGTGGCTGCATTTCCTAAAATAAGACAATGAAACTTACCACACTGATGGACTCCTCCTTTCATGAAAAATTTCTCTGAGCCATGCGATGTTGTTTGGTAGCATTTTACCCACAGAACGTCTTTCAAATTTGGAGTCAATCCTCTCAAACCCTGCTGCCACTTTCTCAGTTAAGCTTATGTCATATTCTAAATTCTTTGTTGTCATTTCAACAATCTTCATAGCATCTTCACCAGGATTAGATGCCATCTCGAGAAACCACTTTCTTTGCTCATCTGTAAGAAGCAGCTCCTCATCTCTTCAGGTTTTATCATGAGACTGCAGCCATTCAGTCCCATCTTCAGGCTCCACTTCTATTTCTAGTTCTCTTGCTGTTTTTACCACATCTGCAGTTACTTCCTCCAAGGAAGGCTGGGACCCACCAAAGTCATCCATGAGAGCTGGAATAAACTTCTTCCAAACTCCTGTTCATGCTGATATTTTCTGATATTTTTACCTCTTTCCATGAATTATGAACGTCCTTAGTGGCATCTAGAATGGTCAATCCTTTCCAGAAGGTTTTCAATTTACTTTGTCCAGGTCTATCAGAGGAATCACTATCTGTGGCAGCTGTTGCTTACAAAATGTGCTTCTAAATAATGACTCGAAAGTTGAAATTGCTCCTTGAAGCACGGATAGCAGAATGGATGTTGTGTTAGCAGGCATGAAAACAACATTCATGTCATTGTCACTGTCCATCAGAGCTCTTGGGTGACACGTGCACCATCAATGAGCAGCAACATTTTGAAAGGGATCTTTTTATCTTAGCAGTAGGTCTCAATAGTGAGCTTAAAAAATTCAGTAAACCATGCTGGTAACAGACGTGCTGTCATCCAGGCTTTGTTGTTCCATTTCTTGAGGACAGACAGAACAGATTTAGCGTCATTCTTAAGGGGCCTAGGATTTTCAGAATGCTCAGTGCACACTGGCTTCAACTTAACAGTGACCAGCTGCATTAGCCCCTAACAAGAGAGTCAGCCTGTCCCTTGGAGCTTTGTGGCCATTCTCCTCTCTAGCCATGAAAGTCTTAGGTGGCATCCTCTTCCAATATAAAGCTGTTTCATCTACAATGTGAAACTGTTGTTCGGTGTAGCCACCTTCAGTAATTATCTTACCAGCTTCTACATCAGCACTCGCTGCTTCTCCTTCCACTTTGATGTTATGGAGGTGGCTTCTTTCCTTAAACCTCATGAACCAACCTCTGCTGACTTCAAACGTCCTTCTGTAGCTTCCTCACCTTTCAGCCTTCATAGAATTGAACAGAGTTAGGGCTTTGCTGTGGATTGGGCTTTGGTTTAAGGGTATACTGCAGCTGCTTTGATCTTCTCTCCAGACCACTAAAACTTTCCCGTAACAGTAATAAGGCTGTTTTGCCTTCTTAGCATTCATGTGTTCACTGGAGGAGCACTTTTAATTCTTTTCAAGAACTTTATTTTCCTCTCATTCACAATTGGCTAACTGTTTGGTGGCAGAGGCCCGGCTTTCAGCCTGTCTTCACTTTTGACATGCTTTCCTCACTGAGTTGAAACATTTCTAGCTTTGATTTAAAGTGAGAAATGGGAGACCCTTCCTCTCACTTGAACACTTAGAGGCCACTGTAGGGTTATTAATTGGCCTAATTTCAATACTGCTCTATCTCAGGGAATAGGGAGGCCTGAGGAGAGAGAGATTAACAGGGTAAGCCGGTCAACGGAGCAGTCAGGACACACACAACATTTAGTGATTAAAATCACAGTCTTACACGGGCATCGTTCATGGCACCAAAAGCAAATACAATAGTAACATCAAAGATCACTGATCACATGTCACCAAAACAAATATGATGATGAAAAAAGTTGAAATACTGTGAGAATTATCCAAGCGTGACCCAGAGACACAAAGTAAATGCTGCTAGAAAATCGGTGGCAGCTCACGTGCTCGATGCAGGGTTGTTACAACCTTCAGTTTGTAAAAATCGCAGCATCTGGGAAGTGCAATAAAGTGAGGTGCAGCAAAATAAGGGGTGCCCTTGGTAGGGAGGAAGTCGCCTGGGGCTGGCTAGTGAATGACAGGCAGGGAGCCTGTGGTGGAGGGGCAGGGCGATGTAGCTCCGCCCTGAGAGGGCCGGTTAAGCAAGGAACTGATGAGACCCCCGTGTGGGGACAGGGAAGAAACGCTGCCCTTTGCCCCCGTGTGACCTTAGGCCTGTCCCTGCCCTTCCCAGACTGCAGGCTAATTAGGATTCAACAGTCAGAAGCAATTCTCACTTATCACTCCCCTCCTAAGACTTAGCAGACTGAAGATGCTAGGGACAGAATGGCAAGAGGGGCCCGGCTGAGACGTGATAGTTAAACAAAATGCCTTCCTAAAATCCACTGCATGCACTACTGAAATTACAACAGAAAGAGGATTTAAGCCTGGACTTTCCGTTCAGGGAGCTGCACAGCTCTGTGATATTGTGGTTACGCTCTAATTAGTTGTTAGCATACAGTGCAGGTGTCGGGTAATCTGCACTTACTAGAAAGAAATCTGCAAGTAGCAGCCAGCATAAAGGGATACCGAAAAGCCAGGGCACCCGTACCCTTGGAAGAGATCCACCATCCACTGTCCTAAACGCAGAGGGTACAGAGGTAGACCTCAAAGGGCTGTGGCGTGTTAGGGACTCAGGTGGGGCTAGGGGTTTGGTGGCCACTGTGTAAGTGAGGGGAGTTTCCAAACCAGCAGGGGCAGCGCAGCCCTTCTGGGAAGGGCTGCCTGTGTGCTTGCCATGGGTGGCCTGGGAGGGAAGTACTTTCCCACATCTCCCATTGTACTGAAACACTACACGACATAAAGGCAACACGACATCTTCCCATGGGAAAAGGAACGCAGGCAGAGGGGGACACACAGCTGATCCAGAGTCAGAGGGAACCACACAGGTACTAGGACACTGTCGTCCACTGCCACCTCTCCTCCCCGAGAGCATCATTCCTGTAGTCTGAACACAGTACCATGGACTCTGGTGGCATTCGCACCTATAGATTGATAACCACCACACCACCACACTGTAAGTCAGAGAACAAGCATTGTGTCCCCATTCTGGGCCCAGGCAAATCACTTCAACTCTAGACCTTAAAAGCCAAAGTACAGAGTTTTCAAGAGAGAAAATAATTTTACACAAGATCATTCACATTAAGCCAACAGCACTCTACCTGGAATTCATTTACTAGATTAGCTTTGAAAAAGCCATGATGCTGAATGACTGGAACCAAGGAGGTGCCAGTTTTAATGAAAATCAAAGGTAGAAAAGCCCTAAAATATGGCCCACTCCTGGTAGGGAGAGCTGGCCTGCCCTGAGCGGTTCTGGGGGGCAGAACAACCGTGGGAACCTCGAGACAATGGGATCAGAGATGGAGGCACAAATCAGAAAATTATCACCTTTTTCTCAGTTTTGCCAAGAGAGCACCCTACTTGCCCACCCCCACTTTGATTCTCAGTCTTCCTGCCTGCAAAATGGGCATGATGCCATCCACCTCTGAAGGGGGATTAAAGATTAGGTGACACTTGTCAAGCACCTGGCAAAAAGCTTGGTACATAGTAGCCATGCAATAAATGAAAGTGGGCTTCTTCCTTCTCCCAGGAGTGTCCAATTAGAAACACAATAATGATACTAAAATCATGACAGAGTAAGCATGCAGAAAGAAAACTGGACCCTGAAGAGTGAAGACTAAATTCATTTATTCAGCCCAGCAGAGGCAGGAAAACTGCTTTAAAATGTTCTCTGGAGAAGAGAGGCAGCTTAGGGGTGGGTAGGGAGGCCTCCCCCACACTGAGTCAAGCTATCTGTGGGCCTGAAGCATTGAGGTAGACAAATGTTCCCACCTTATCAGTGAATTTCTTTTCTAATTAAAATGCATGAACTTCTGTAAGCTCCAGGTAACCCACAGAAGGGGGGCCAGATGGGAAGAGGAGACCAGGGAGCTACAAAGAATCTTCTCCCCTGTTTAAAATCTGACAAAGAGAGATTGCCAAAAATGTAAGTAAAGAACATGACTGACTGGACAGGTGTGGTGTCTATAGCGACAGAGACTCCAAATTAAGAGGGAAGAAAAAGAAACAAGAATGGACGGCCTGCAGGCCTTTCCCCAAGGAGGTGAGGGCACACTGGTTGGGGCTGATGACTCCTGATTTCTTCCTGTTGCATCTGGTACTTTCCCAGCAACACCGTGATAGGGAGCAGGAAGTTTCCATAAAAGGACAATGGATTATAAGAGCAACAATCGACCTTTACTGTGTACTTCCTTCATGGCAGCCCTTTGTGCTCATCATCTCATTTGTCCCTTAAAATAACTCTTCTAATTTGACACTATCACTATCCCCATTTCATGGATGAGAAACCTGAGGCACTAAGAAGCTAATTTTCTCCGGCCTCATAGCCAACAGACAGTGAAGGTGGGATTCAAACCCTACAAGACCAATTACAGCCATTTACATGTACTGGGCATTTACTTCCCTGTATCATATATTTACGTGTATTAGGCTAACCCTTTCCTATGTCAATGCATTTGATCCTTATGACCACCCTAGGAGGTGGTTGTCATGAATCCCATTTTACAAATGAGTCGACTGAGGTTCAGAAAGAGTGCGGTGTTGCACTCCAGGTTATACAGCCAGTAAGTAGTGGCAACACGATCCAAAACCAGACTCCAAACCCACCTTGTCAGAGGCTGAGCTCTACATACCATGCTAACTAAGCAGCAGAGTACAAGGAGGGGGCAAGGTGTTATAACTGGGATATCATGTGCTCCAGAATGGAGCCCAAGAACTTGCATTTCTGACAAGTTCCCAGGGGAAGCTGATGTTGCTATTCTGCAATCATGCTTTGAGAACAGCTGATCCTCGGAGAGCAGCCTGAGATGAATATGGGATAGGTGGCAGGTGGCGTGCCCTGGAGAGGGAGGAAAAAGGACAGGACGGTTTCAGAGCAGCTTCTGTATAGCACTCTCTCTAACACACTGGATGAGGCAGACTGAGCCTGGGGCCTCTGCCCCTTGTACAGGGGAAATACGCTGTGACCCAGCCCGTCCTCTGACTGACCTTCTGTGCTGTGGAATTCCAGGTTGGACGAGTTCTAGGAATCTTCTCCCCAAACTCCTCCTGAACAAATTGGTGTCGTCTGAAAGGTATGTGTCCCCTAAGAACCAGCACTACACTGCATTCTAAAGGCATGCTTCCTGTGTGTCTCTGTCCTATGAGACAGAAGGCTGAAAATTAATGTCAAATATTATGTACTACTTTGACATCCCAAACAGGGAGGGTTTTTGGATGGCCTACCCACATGTTCCCCTCCCAATTCTACTCCCACAGAGAAGGCCCGTGGATTGGGCACAGCTCCTGCTTACCCGGGTAGTGGGTTTCAGTTCCTTACCAGCTCACAAGATTATTCAAACATGCCCGTCACACCCTCCTGTGGGACCCACTCTTCTGATACCACAGAGCCTGCCTCCATAGCTCCTGGATGTTCACTGTTTCCGCCTGCAACCCCCACATGGCCTGTGTGGTGGGCAGTGTCCTCCTCCCCCATGAAGTATATATACATGACTAATAAACTGCTGTGGATCTCACCTGTCCATTTACAGGTGTCACATGCTCAGCTGTCTGCATGCTCTGGGATGGGACTCCTTCCATCACAAGTGGGGTGAAGAGGAGGGAATAAAAACAGCTCCATGAAAGGAGAATTCTGCCCACCTTCTTACGGTCTCTCCACTGCCTGGCACCGGCCCAGGGCACAGAAAGAGCAATTAAAGGTGCGTGGGATGGAAGTGATTGGAAACCTCACAAAAACCCTCCAAAGCTCTTTTTGACAAGTGGAGAAACTGAGGCTTCCAAGTTCACAAGACAACAGGATGAGATGTCCATGAAGAACACAGGTCTGACCTTGCTGGGTGAGCAGATCGCTGGGGACAGACCATCCGTTCTGCGAGCCAACCTGCTGGACCAAGTGTGCCACATGCAGGGACTCCGCAGCCTCGGGAGCCACCCTAGGCAGTTTCAGGTCACCTTCCCTGAAAAGCTGGGCCAGATGCAATGGAAAGACTCACTCCCAGAGGCCCTGTGCAGGGCACAGCCTTGTGTGGGTTCCAGTGACACACGGCGAGTTCCCAGAGGCTGGCCAGGGGTACCAGGGGTGTGTAGCAGGGGTGATGTGGAGCAGTTAGCGGTCCACTCAGCACTTACCCAGCTTCTCATGTCATAAAAATAATGCAGCCATCACAACAGCATGTCCCGTGGCAGGCTGGGACAGGCTTGTTACATACCACGGAAGGGCTGAGAGCAGGGTACCCTCGCTGCCCTGTCACAGATGAGGACACTGAGGTTAAGAGGCTGAGGAGCACAGAACCAGGCAGAGCCAGGATCTGAGCCCCAGATTTTGGGGTTCCACAGGGGTTGTGCTGCAAACATCCCCTCCATGTCATGGGTATGGAGGAGCAGAAACAAAGCCAGCAGCTGGCACAGTACTTGTCCTCCGAGAGTTTACAGCCCACTGAGCGAACAGAGGATACACCAGGAGGAATCACTAAGATCTCTTATAAGAGGAGGACAGGCCTGATAGCATCAAAGGTGGCCTAGGGGTCACCTTTCCCACTGTGGAAATGCTACATACCCTCACTCAGAAGACATCTCTTTGGGGAAAAGAAATAACTGAAACTCAAGGCCCGTTTAAAGTAACATCAATAAGAAGAGCAACTAACACAGAGTTTTTCCTATACACCTGCTGCCACTGCCAGGTGTTTATATATGGAAAATTGAAAGTCCATTTAGAATAACATTTTCTTCCATTTATCAAGCACTCCATTATATACGAGGCATTGTGCAAAGGGCTTCATGTACAATATTTTATGTATATTCTCAAGATGGCTCTAAGAGATCGTGGTAATGTTCCATCTTACAAATAAAAGAGCTGAGCCCGGAGTGGTTAAGCCTAGATTTTCAAACTGAAGTTCGTGAGCCATTAGTGGGTTGCAAAATTAATGTAGTGGGTTGTGACAAGCATCATTTTAAATGAATAGACAGGAGAGGGGAAAGGAAGAGAATGAAACAGCACAGAATATATCAGAATGCAAACTACATATTAAGTATCATTCCATCAGCTTTGTTTCAGTGTGTGTTTGTGTTGGTATGTATATAATAACTAGTATTGTAAAATGAGATCATCTCCTTGGGTCTCTGTGGAAGGTTTGAAAGCCACTGGGTTAACTCACTTGTTTGAGATCACACAGCTAGTGATTTGTGGAGTCGGGGTTCAAATGCACATGGTCTGTCTCCAGAGCCTACCTTGTTGACCTGTAAACCAGCATGCCCAATAGAAATGTCAAATATATCACATATTTAACTTAAAATATTCTAGTAGGCACATTTCAAAAGTGAAAAAAACCACTCTCTTCATGTATTATTAGAATTGACTTTCCTAATCTATTTAGCCCAATACATCAAGAAATATCACTTCAATGTGAAAATTAATTCTTAAATCAATATCAATTATTGAGGCTTTTGTGTTTACTTTTTGGTACTTAGTCTAGGAAATGTCATGTGCATTTTACACTTCCACCACATCTCAATTGGGATATGTGGCCAGTGGCTACACTACTGAACAGCACGGCTCTCCACTGTACTACCTCCAGGGTTCTTTCAGGCATGGGCCTGCCCTCAGATTTCACCACCAAGGAAGGCTTCCTGTCTTATTCCATCCACCCCTTTTACCGTTCAGCAGGCCTCCTCCACCAATTTCCAGAATATCTAAACCCAAATGCAGTGTCCATGGCTATTTGTTTCTGCTCACCTTGACAACCTTTATACATGTCACATCTAAAATGGGTAGGCTTTTAGGGAGTAGAACTGGGGGGAAAGGGACATGCTGGAAAAGGGCAAGGACAAAGGCCCTGAAAAATAGGACCTTGTATAGGGCAGTGTACCGACCATGCTGTTTGCAAAGCTGCAGGCCCGTTGGCAGCTGAACATCGGCTTTTAGAAGCACAGCATCCTGTCCAGCCTGTAGGTACATACTTGGTCCTTCATATTCAGCCTTGACAGAAATCAGCTGGCCCCACTTCCATTCCTTTGCCAAAACAATTGTGGAACTGCAAAAAAAAAGACTGGAGTCTGGGGAGTGATGAGAACAGGGAACCGCTATGCAGCGACCAAAGAACCACCCATTAGATAATTTGATAAATAGCCCACACAGATATGCTATAACCATGGTTGGTAGGCTTGAAGCCCCAGGCAGCTGTTACCTAGGCATGCTCAGTGCTCCATGAGGTGAGAGGTTTCCACAGACACAGAGGGAGGCTAGGCTCATTGCCCAGCTGCAGGGAAGGCTGGGAAGTGACAGAGAGTCTTCTGCTTGCAGCTCCTCACATTATCTCCTGGACCCCACTGCCTATGTACTGAGAAAGAATGCTTTCCAGTCCACCAACTGGGTTTCCAAGGAGACTGGCAAATCTTCTCCAGAGAGTGCTGAATGGGGGAAGACTCACTGTGGGAGAGAGGAAAATGAAGAAAAACCGTTTGGCACTTTTGCCTGGATGTTGTGGCATTGTTTTTCAAGTTTGTGAAAAGTAATTTTATTAACAGAAGCACATGTCACCTCAGACTGAGAAAAGAAATTTGAGTCCATAGGGGGTGTTTGTTCCTGGCAGTGAAAGGACCCAGAGCTTTTCCATCATTCACTGGCATCCTCTTCACTGAGCAACTACCATGCACCAGGCTCACCAGCTGGGTGCTGGGCACTCAGAGATGTGCTGCCTGCCCTCCATGTGTCCGGGAGCTTGTACACCAGCCAACAAAACACACTACAGAGAATACAGTGGTGCAGGGGCTGTAATGGAGGAAAAGGCATAAACATATTATGGTGGGGGCCTGGAAAAAGGAATAAATGTGCCTGGGAGTGTTGGAGATAGTCAACTGGTACACACAGGATGCTTGTAGCTCTTTACAACTTACGAAAGCTTCTCATGAGCATTCTATTCATATCTCATGTTTCTTGGGTCCAGTAGGACAGACATTTGTCACTGAGGAAACTGAAGCCCAGGCATCAAGGTGCTCATTTATACGATGGGAATAAAGCTGCCTGCTTCATGAGGCTCAGAGAAAGCTCTAGATAAGTGAGAGTCAAGCATACTTACTTTGTAATAGAGAGGCCCTGTATGCCTGCTCTGCCCTCCTGCTCCTTGTTAGAGAAACTACAGTGCCCCTACATCATGGGGACTGTCTCACAGCCTGGGAGGACAGCTGCCACCTGACCACTCCTATCAGAGTCCCTTCCCCCAGAACTTGGAACTGACACCAGACAGTTTTTTTTTTTTACTCTCTATAGGCTACCTGAACTGAGAGGTTATGGTTATACAGACACTTAGGCAGCAGTATCCCACACATTCATAGAAAAGGAAAATTCAATGTCTACTTGTAATAATCAAAATATGGAAGTAGCCCAGATGTCCATAAGCTGATGAATGGATAAACCAAATGTGATATATTCCTGTAACAGAATATTATTCAGCCATGAAAAAGGAATGGAGTCCTGCCACTGCTACAATATGGATGAATCAAAAAGACTATGGCATGTGAAATAAGCCAGACACAAAAGCCACATATTTTGTGATTTTATTTACACAAAATGCCCAAGCAAATCCACAGAGACAGAAAGCAGATTAGTGGTGGCCAGGGGCTAGGGAAAGTGACTGCCTAGTGGGCACAAGGTTAGGACTGATAAGAAAGTTCTGAAACTAGATGATGTTTGCACAACACTGAATGTCCTGGACACCACTGAACTGTTTTTTTTTAATGGTCAAAATGGTGAATTTTGTTATGTGAATTTAACTCAAAAAGAAATAATTGAATAATATGTGTTGTTGTGAAACAAAACTGGTTTCAGTTTTTCAATTAAATTTTCAATTAAAAAATACTGACATAAGTGATTATGTTAAATGTCTTAACCAGGGCACACAACCCTTAAAGGCCAGGGCCTGGACTCAGTCTGTGTTCTGCAGGCAGCCAGTATAGCCCCTTCTCCTCCACACCACACCCTCACTTAACACGGACGAGGGAAGGCTTTTGCAGCTCTTGAACAGACAGCTGGCCCCTTCCCAAAGCCTGCCAAAAGGTGGTAAGCGCCCATCCGAGTGTGTTTATTTTGGGTCCTGTCAGCAGAAACCAGACTTTATTAAGAGGATATAAGCAAGCCTCTTTGCTCCCCTGCTTCTGTGAGAATTCTTAATGCCTCCAATGTGCATATGCCATTTTTCAGAAAAATCTAATATTTATGTCATTTCCAGGGAAGAAACATTTGAGGCTCTTGAAATGTATCTATCCACAGAGGCAGGAAAGGGAGTCAATTGCTAGGACGCAGCCAGAGCCGATGTGGCAGAAACTTCCCACTCTGATATTTCACAGAATCTTGGGTATAGAAGAGACCCTGCGAATGTAAAAAGTCACAGAATGTTCTATTTAAAAAAAAAAACTCAAAACTTTGATTCATCAATGATGTTTGAATGTTGTATTTATTTGTAGCCAGTTATTCTTACTGTTGTAGGTTAAACAGTAACATAAACAGCTAAAGTTTAGAGAAGCAAAGATTGTGAGGTGGGCATATATTCCTCATTTTCAAGTTGCTTACAAGAAAATTAGGTATGTGCGTGTGTGTGTGTGTGTGTGTGTGTAATGCACACTAGGTTCACACTTTATGTGCATTATCCCATGTAGTGGGCAGTACTGTCCTCTCCTTATACATGAAGAAACTGAGGCTCAGAAGGTTCCATGATCTGCACCAAATTTCAACATTAAGTTAGTGAAGAAGGAAGGTCTGACCTCAAAGCTCCATATTCTAGACCACTGTGATATAAGAGCATGGTTACATAATAATGAACATTTCAGAGTCACCATATTGAGTGCAAGACATAGTGCTTTACAGCACTTTACAATTTTCAGAGACTTCAGACTTGGAATGCTTCACGTACAGACACTGAGAGCTGCCGCACTTCGGAGATGAAAGAGATGGTAAAGGGCTGGAGATAATGGGTAAGATTCAATAGATGGGGCAGGCTTTGAAGGAGAGGTTGTATTTTAATAATTAACAAGAAAGTGAGGAAGGCAACATGGGACTGGGAAAACAGCAAAGGCGAAAGCATGGGGCAGGGGGTGGGGGTGCATGATAAATAGCTGGCTGCATGAGATAGGAGTCTCTTAAGTCCCCAGTATGGAATATAATCAGTAAGTATCACAAAGATCCTTGCTTTGGGGTCCCTTCCTCCTGGACAGCTAATTATAGCAACAATTACAGCATTTGCTCCCATTCACAGGGCAGTTCACACATGAGCCAGTCACGGCCTGAGCACTATTGGTGACTCTGCTTTGGTTACCTCGTCCGGTAACCAAATGCTCCTCTGGGTAATTACAGGTACACAGTTGCAGGCCAAATAGTTCTCTCAAAGCTGAATCCAACCCCAGCTCCTAGGGCAAGCCATGTGACCGAGAGCTACACCCTCTGGAGCATCACATGTAAACAGATACTGGCCTCCATACTGGCTCAGAGACAGACGTGATGCCAGCCAGAGCCTAAGACGTATGACTACTCCCTGCAAGGCTTTAGGGGTTGGAGCCACTGTTGCCATCTTCCTGAAGAGACACAAATATTTCTGATAACATTGTTGGAGCCCTGAATCCAGCCCTACTCCTAGACTTTGCAATTTGGCTTATACTGGTTTGGGTTAGGTTTTCGGTCACTTTCAACTGAATAAGTCCTAATCAATCAATATCAGATACATTAATAGTGCATTAATAGATGTACCTCATTTAACCCTCACAATAATACCATGAGGCAGATATAATTAATGGGTAGGGTTTCTCCCTCTTGGAGATAAGGAATTGAGACACAGGGAGGTGAAGGCCAGCTTAGAGAGGCAGGATTTGACCACAGACAGTGTGCCTCTGGAGCCAGCACTCCCAGACACCCCACCAGTTGGCTGGAGTTTCGCTCTGCTCTTATGAAACAGGACTCTCCACAACCCTTAAATAAGTCTTTTCACTCAAAATAGTTCCAAAGGCTTAAAATACTTTAGAGGGTGTAAATTTTCTCAAGCTCCTTTAGGTTTGCAACAATCCCTTTTTGGCTTCAGTTGTCTCCCTGAAAAGAATCATTTAAGCAATAAAAATGTCTCTCCCTAAGTCATTCTTCAACTGCGGATCCTTCACTTTACCAAAAATTACAGATAAAAATAACAATGCTCAGAAGCAGAGACTACACAGCTGCTAAAATGGATAGAAGGGAAGGAAGAGATCCTGACCCAAAACTTTATGTGTTGGCATACAAGAAGCTTGGATCAACGCTTGATAGTAATTTTGGGAGTCTATTTCTTAATTAAAGTGTGCTTTTGCCCATCACACAAAAACTTGGACTGGTGGCAGAGCAAGCCACAGCTGCTATTTTCTTGAATGCTTTGGAAAATCAAAAATAAAATTAAATAAGTACTAGCTAAGAAAACACTTTGATGTGCATATCTCATCTGGGCAATTTTCTTTGTTCAGTTTCCTTTGCAGTTTGCCAGGGGCTTGGGAGCTCCCTGATGAAAGAATCAGAAGTAACATCTTGAAGTGGGATGCAAGCAAAGAGACCATGCCAGGCTGAACCCACGGCCTCAAAGAACAAGACCTATCAGTATTCTCAGGGAGCATTGAAGGCACACTCCAGCCATCAGCTTGCTAGGCTTCATCACTGTACTGGGCAAAGGGCTTGGAGCCGGGAGCCAGAGAGGGTTCCAGTTCAGGCTGCTACTGACTAACTTGGAGCCTCATGTTACCTATTATAAAATGACACAATAAGATTCTCCGGTATTTTTTTTTTGATTGATTCCTTTAAATAGTAAAAAGGCTCTGTAGCATGAGGAGTGAAAGCATGGGGGCCTTGGAATCAGAAACATCGGCTCCCCATCTTAATGCTGTGATTCCCACGCCACCACACTGAGAAAGGTGTTTGATCTCACGTGCCTTGGTTCTTCATCTGCAAAATGAAAGAAATACTACTTCCTAGGGCTATTGCAAGGGTTAAGTAAGGAAATCCACAGAGCACAGTTCCTCACCCAGCATTAAGGGGAAAAAAAAAGATTAATAATGCTAATAAAATAGTGATGGCTAAGTTTCAGATTCTGTGTAATTCGAGAACAATTAATGCCCTTCCCACCAAAAACTGGACCAAGTGCTTCCCAGCAAATATTGGCAATATAAAGGTTTGGCCTTGAATAGCAATTGTTTTTTTTGTGTGTTATTGTTCTTCTTATCAAACTGAGAGATATGAGTGTATCTGAATAGTCCAGTGCAAATGCTGACAACTCAGATCTGGCCTCAATCTGCCTACTGTGAGACTTTGGGTCCCAGCTGAAGGCAACTCCAGAGATGCTGCTGCATCTGGCTGCTTCCCAGCATTCCCTCCATCACTGCCTTTAAGGTGATCTTTCAAGAAATTAACGCTTTTGTGGCACGTTAAGCCATGGCCATTCCCTCTCAGGAACCATCTATTATCATTTGGATTCTGTTCAAATGATTAGGAGAAAACATGCTTGGTCATCCATAGGTCTGATGCCTAAGGCTAATTCCGGCAAACCTCAGGACTTAATAACATTTGCCTGGCCAGAAGTCTTCATTTTTGACCAGACAGTGGGGAACTCCCAAAGTAGGGAGTCTGGCATGGGATATGGCACAGTAAGAGAAGGCAGGCAAATGGAATAATTGTATCTATAAGTACAGTGGCTCCTTTTTTATTTCATTTGTTAGCTTCAAGGGAGCATTCCTCAAAGGAGTCCATGCTTGGTTGCAGGTTTCTCAAATCTCCTAAATTCGGTGCTTCTGAGTATCTATACCATGCAATTGGATGCGTCATTATACACCAGCTGGTAGTAGTCTGACTGACTTGTGAGTCTCCCACAAGGTGGAAAGAACACTAGACTAGAATCGACACCAGGTGGCAGCCCACTTCTGTCACTGATGTCACATGGCCACGGGCATGTACTGCTGCCATGGAGGTATGCCTCACGGATCCTTCTTCAAGAAGGGACTTGCGACTCAGCTATAAGGAATACAATTATCTCATGACCTGGAGCTGCATCACCTTCAGGATCCACCTCAGCCTTTGCACTACAGCCACAAAGCTTCTCCTGACAGTCCCAGCCAAAGCATGAAGATGGTGGGAGCTCAAGGACCGAGCCACTACCGCTCAGCATGGGACTCCTCTAATGCGCAGTCAATGCCCTGGAGATCCCGCCTGTCCCATGCTGTGGTCTGAGGCTTTCACTACCCCAAATCCTACTTCCTCCCTTTTTCCTTTCCTAGGTGTCAGATGGACACCACAATCTGAAGTTTTCCCTGATCAATCTGCTTCCTTCCCTAGTATCTTTCGTGAGAGTTACCAACTGCTTGTGCTCTGAACCCAGATTCAACATCTTTGTCCTAGAGCTCTCAAATAACACCACATCAATTATTCTAAACCTCCGTTGACTTTTTTTTAAAGTAGCAATCATAATAATAATAATGACAGGAGAAATGGGAAAGGAGGAAGAGAAGGACAATGGGTTGCAGGTATAAATATCTTGAGGCATAAATCGAGTAGCCTCCCAATTTCTCTACACCCTCTGAACACCTACCACCACCATTTACTCCAAGGAATTCTTTGCAGTGGAAGTAGCTGATAGGGCAGAAAAAAAAAAAACAGGAAAACTGAGTTTCTAAGCACACCTTTTGAGTCATAAGAGGCAGGCTTTTTGATGTTCACACATCTAAGCCCTGAAGGGGCCAAGCTAGTGCCCCCCCAAAAATTTGAAAGAAATGTGACTGTATCTAGAGATCCTCTAAGTACAGGTTGAATAGACTTAGAAAAGAAAAACAAGAAGAGGTTACAGTGAGGGGGAAGCCTTTGGAGCCTTGCTCTGAAGGGACTGACCTAGAAAGCCACCTGCAGTGACCAGTGTCATCCCTGCCAGGGAGACGGATCATGGATCTTCCCTTCCGTTGCAGCCCTAACCCACTCACTACCCACTCTCCAGCGAGGTGAGCACCTAACAAGGCCAACGCCAGGGCACTTCTTTAGGTTGTCCTTGTGGGGGGGGGGGGACCTTCTACTGATCACAGCCACTTTAGGGAGCCCCAAGACCTGGCTAGCTCACCATCCAATTCCCCCTACATGGACAACGCCTTTCTCAACAGCTTGGGGTACCCATCATCAGCCTACAACTCCTGAGACAGAAAGTAAATCCCAAATACCTCAAGGAATGTTGCTAGATGGTAGTATGGGAAGAAAAGCAGCCCCTGAATTTAAGACATAAATCTGAATAATCACTATTTTGTACAGTTTTGTATACACCTGTATATATGCTAGGCTCTGTGAGCTGTTCTTGCCAGATATAACCCGATGACTCCTCACAACAACCCCGTGAGGTACATAGCAATGCCATCCCCATTTTACAGACAAGGTGACTAAGGCTTGAAAAATTTCCCAAACTTATCTAAGAGGAATAACAAGGCTGCACTTAATTCAGGTCTCTTCTAGTCTATGACATGATTCTCCCTGAAGCCAAGAAACGCCTTAGACTTTTCTGCCTCCTTCCTCTCTCCCACAATACTCAGCCTAGTGCTAGACAGCTAGAAGGTTCTCAATAAACATTTTGTGCTTTAACCAGTTTAGATATTTTCCCCTTGGAGGAGGAAAAAAACTGCATGAAATGTGCATCTCTATTTTCTTCATACTAATAGAAACTCCTGGTGCAGCTGTCTGGAAGGAGGTGGGAGGCAGTGAGTGTATAGCCACTGAAGAGATCATATTTCAGTCTTTTCATTTCATTTGATGGGAGACATACTAATTAAAATCAGCCACATATGTCACCAAAGGGTAACTGGGTTCTTCATTCTTCCCTGTGCACAGGCAGCCCTAACTGTGTACTTCAGGTGATAACTGTTCATGCATATAATTACTAATAGACTCCATCTATCTGATGAATGTCTTCTCCTCAATAATTTATATCACTTGATCTATTTTCAAAGGTTAGTCTTACATTAAAATTACAATTCTGAATAGGTCAGCCTGTTATTTAAGGATAAATTCTTTTACCCCTTCATGTCAGTGTTGTGTTTAGATAATGATGAGGTTTTTATTTCGAGCCCCCCAAGAAACCATGAAAGAAACTGCTTGCATGACCTAACCTTTCTCCCCTGAATCTTACTCCCAACTCATGCTGGCTCACTGTCAGTAACCAGCGTGTATGTTTTAAGACACTATATTCCCTTTCTTGTCCTCTTGTTAGTTTTCTACATCACTCTCCCCCTCTTTGTCTGGCCATCTCTCCCCACTTCCTCTCCTCACCTCCCCTTTCCAACCAAAGACCAACCCACTCCCAGGTGCTCTCTCTGCATACACCACCCTACCTTTGTCTCACCCCTGGCCCATTCCATTCCACTGTGAAGATGTAATGCCTATAAAGACAACCTACACACCTTTCCGCATCACTCATTTAGCAAACAAGAATGGAGAGGCCCTGTAGTTAGTGGAAGGAACACTACAGAGAAGCTAGTTTGAGTCCTGTAAGATCCAGTCCTGGTGGCCAACTACTCATGGTTCCACTCTCGGGATTTTTCTGAGAGTTAATCAATTAAAGTGGGGAAAACATCCCGTGTCATACAAACACAATAGGGGGCAGTTAACAGAAGTTTGTTAAATGGACCGTGGATGAGTGGGTGATCAATAAATGACTACTGTTATCAGAAAAGTCATGTTTAATAAAAAATTTGCTTGGCCAAGATAATTAAAAAGAGCAGGCTGAAGAGAAATGAGAAATTGCCCATGTTGAGTAGTGACGAAGCGCATGGTTCCCTCAGCTCCAAACCCTGACCCTGTCACTCCCAGCAACACTACCTTTGACAAGCTGCGGCAGCTCCAGTTCTACTCTGTAGCTGTGAGAAATAACACCGTGTCGTCGGGCTTGTGGAGGCTTATGTGAGGAAAAGCCTGGAAAAGACTGGCCCAATGCCTGACACACAACAAGCCCTTTCTAAGTGGAAGATATCGTTGCTAAGATGAATAAATGTACAACAGAGTAAACAGTCTCAGGGGTACCCTACCTCATGGCATAATTGTAAAGGTTGACTGATAAAATGCTTTATAATCTGAAGTAGATAAACACATACAGGTTTTTTTTTTTACTGACTGTTATTATTAAGAATAAAAATCATGGACTGAATAAATGACTTCTCTTGGAACTAGCACAAACATCCCAAGACCTTCCTCCAACTGACATGTGCCTGTGTGCACAAATGCTTGAGAAAAGTACAGGGTTGGTTTAATTAAGGGATAATTTCAGTTGTTGCTCTAAATGCACGAAGTCATAAAGTGTGGATGTTTAAAAGAGAGGCTGAAGTAATGTGTGGAGAACTTAATTGATACTCTAAAGCTGTTGATTGTAAATATGCTCAGGAGGTAGATAAGTTCACACTGTTTTATGGCAGGAAGGTTTTTTATTGGTAATTTCACGTAATTGTGAAATTGGGAGAATCACTGGGCCGGAGGTTTTCTATGTCTCTGGCTGGGAGGATTTCCTGCTTCTCAACCTTGAGGAGGCCCCATGGGAGCCACTGGGCATGACCTTCGATTTTCTGGGTGAATGGTTTTCTCTGAAGGGCACAAGAGAAAGAAAGAGTTCTTCAGAAAGAAACAGGGCCCATTGGTCATCTTCCCAGGCTTGTTCCCACATTCCCAGGGGTGTCCTTACCCATAAGCCTGTGTTTCTTGGGGTTCTTTCAGCTACTGGCAGAAGAAAACCCCTCTAACCAGCCATGCTGGGGGAAGAGGCAATCTTACTGTGATGAGGCCTCCCAGGAGCTGACGGGAACCCAAACAGAATGCCTTCGGGAAGGAGGCGTTGGCAGCCTCCTTCCCGTGTGCTCCTCTGCTCTCCCCCGTTGGTTTCTGAGCCTCTTCTTTACCTCATCTCCTTGCACGGCTGCTCCATTCTCTCTCTTCAGACTGGCTCCTCTGCTCCTTTGTGACTCTGGCAAGGGATAACTGTACCCTGGCCCTCAAGTGTGACTCAAGCTCAAACAACTAGCAGAGAACTGACCTCCTGGGTAGGACTATTGGGTCAGGTGTCTATCATTTATGCCTATTGGAATACGTGGTACAACATGACTTGCAGGGCCTTTAGCGGCAGGTTTCAGAGAAGGGTCATAGGCTAAGCAGATATCCTAATAGGTCTCTACTGCACTGAGGTATAGAAGATAAGAAGTTTTTGACTCCTAGAGATAAGGACCAACCACTGGCTGAAAATGTTAAAAGCAGAAAACATTTACCCGTGGCTTCCTGCCTCCTCAGCCATAATGGAGTGAAGAGGTATGTGCTGCTTCCAGTGCAAAGACCATCATCTCCCATGCGTGCTTGGAGGAGATAAGGAGGCATAGACAGAGTAGATCCTTAAATTCTCCTCAACTAGTGCTTCATTGTGGCATTTCTTCCTTTCCATGTTGATTAAGTAGGATTGTGTGCCTTGCAGAGCAGAGGTGGAAACACTTCTTGGAGGTCAGTGTGGGTTTGTTATTTCTGTTTTGTTCCAAAGCCAACGATAGAATCTGAGGATCGCACCTTAAGTTATATCTGTGTGTATAAAATAAATTGTATTAAACACCAACTCTATTGCTGATGGGTTTTCATAGTGACTCCTTCCTTCAAAGAGAATTTCTAAGAATATTATCTCAACTCATTTGGCCTCACAAGCCAAGGGCTCTGTCTTCCCAAGCTGCAGCTGGCAAAACTGGGGCTCAGAGGATGAAAGAGCTTCCCAAAGTCAATGGACTAGTAAATGGCAGCAGTAACAAAATTCACATTTTTTTGTGCATCTAATCCAATTGCCGTTTTGCTATGTTGCTTTGCTTCCCTATAGGTAACTACTTATTATTCCTCCCTGCCCCTCCAGTGGCTAGGTTCGATCCTTGCTGGAGGCACCAGCAAGTGTGAGCTCAGAGTGTGCGTTTTCTGGATTCCTTCCTAAGGGATCTTTCTATCAAAGGCCAGAACATCTTTCAGACAGCCCCTACTTTCTCTAGGTTTTAGTAACTCTGCCCTCCCCTTCACCATTCAGGGCTAAGGGTGGCAATGTCTTCGGATCGTTGCTAACCCTAAGGTGCTGCCCCATCCTTCCCTTCTTGGTTTCCTTTAGACCCTCTCTTCTATTAAACTTGCTTGAATTGCCTTGTTTGAGTGTTTCATACGTTTCCTGCCAGAACATGATTGATCAACCAACTAACAGTGCGCCTTAAACCCCTGCCCATTGTGTAAGTGAGGCTTAGGTAGATATATTTAATAGTCCAAATAATGTCCTTTAAGAAAGAGAGACTTCACAATCTTTTACTTGCAACTCACCACCCACAAATACTCCTCTGATTTCAATAAAGGGTACGAATGTTTTTTCCATACTGTGTTTTAGCTTCTGTCCATCCATACCAAATGGCTGGAAATGTCTTTTGCTGGTTCTAATCTTAAGTAGGCCGTCTGGACGGCTAGATCCATTGTCACGGCAGTTCTCATCTTTCACGTTTGGGATTATCTATCTTTATTCCTTCACACAGGAAGCTCAAAAGAAGAGAAAATTTTGAAGAGCTTGATAAACTGTACAAAGACACAGCCCTGTGGACAGGCAGGAATTGTACCTCCACTTCCAACAGCTTTTTATTTTCTAATACATTTTATTCTGCAGAAGGCTAGATACATAAAGTGATTTAAAAGTTGAGTATTTTAAAACACCTCTATACAGAGAACTTTTAAATAGGCCACCATCTTCCTCACTCTTCACCCAGATATACATACATAATAAGTGAACATTCCCCACGCAAATTAGTCTGTATTGCTATTTTGGTGTTTACTGATCCCTGATAGCCAACTGTGCTGGAAACACTAGCAAATAATCATGACCCAAATGACAAATTTGCTCAATCAGAGCATCTTTTCTATGTCTCCCAACTACCCCAGGATCTAGCACAGTGCCTGGCACACAGAAGTCATTCAGGAAATGTTTTTAGATAAAATTGAATGACTACTTTAAGATAAAATTGAATGACGGCACAATTTTGGGAAGTGCTAGAACAGGGAAATCAGGTTCCACTGTTGGAACAAAAACACGATGCAGGATTGTGCCATCAGACTATTTCCTGCTGTCCAGGCACTCCGGGAAAAGCTGCTTTCTCAGAAGCTGCTATTTTCTCCCAGGGCCAGCCAAACATGGCCTCTTTCCTAACTCTATCTGCAAATGAGCATTAACACAAGTATTTCAACTCACATTATGTCTGCCCTTACCAAGGAATACTTAACAATGGGGAAAGTAAGTTACAAATGATTCTCAGAGGAAGGCACAGCATGGAACAAGGCAAGAGGGTGGCTGCTGCATTCGATTTCTTCCCACCAACAAGCCACAAACCTGAAGGGATGTAATAAAAGACACCTCAAGCCCTTCTTGCCAGTAAGTGCCTTAGTTTTTCCTGGGTGACAAAAAGACTCAAAAAATAGTTTCTAGTCTCTATTTCGAGTCTCCACAAGGAATTCAGAATGTTGCTGAAGGTAAAATCTCCAGAAAGCAGGCCAGCAAAGTGAATTCTTTCCTGCTGCAGCAAAACATCTTATTTTATTCTCTCTGGTACAGCAAAGGGCAAACACCACCCCTATCACCGCCTGCCAGCCTCCTGTAGAAATTTTAGGCATAGTTACGCCTCAGAACTCTTCCTAATGCCTGACACTTCTTAATCCTCAGAGTCTGGATATTTCACCTCAAGCAAACTCAAGATACATCTGCTGAGTTCTAGAGCTAGGAACTGCAAAATATGATAAACAAAGTTGGTCCTTATCTTTAAGGAGCTTCAGTCAAAGAGTACTCATGTGGTTTTTTTCTATCATTTTATTTTTATTTAATCACTTATTTCTTTTGCGCACTAAAAAGTATTGAGGTGGCTCACGAAAATGCAAATCCTACAGTGAGGAAAATAGAATAAGTTGGTGAAGAAATCAGTAAAATAAAATGAGAACAAGATGCACACAGTGAAGCCAGGGATGATGTTAGTACCGAAATTGCCGGCTGTAATATCTTGCTCACTTACTTGCTAAGTGTGATCCCCAATTTGACTGCAGGATTTCTAGCAGACAGAATACAGCCTAGTAGAGGAGATAAACGAGGTGCCCCAAGTAAGAGTAAGGATGAAAGTTGTGAGCTCTGGGGCCAGATCACCTGGGTTCCAGATTTCAGCTCCCAGTTGGCCCTTGTGTACTCTGTGCTTTATAATTCTTACAGACTTAAATCCTTTTATTCCTCACATAACTATATGGAGTAGGCACTAGTCTCTGTTTACTCATAAACTCGTAATTTAGAAAACTTGAGTGCTTTCCCTTGGATCAGAGTGACTAGTACAAGACAGAATATTCCAAATGTTATAACAGACGTTCCAGTTCATTGTTGTAGGACCAAAGAAGGAAAAAATTGAGTTTGGCTGAGGACACAGAGGAACATAGATAAGGATCACTCTGTAGAGGCGGCAATAATCAAATGAAGTAAAAGGAAGATTTTGGCTAGTGGATTTAAGGAAAGGGAAGATATTTTAAGCAGAAGGAACAGTACAAGTGTTAAAATAGAAAAGTACAGCGGGTGCTCAAGGAACAGTAAGTATTTGAGACTCCATAAATGAAGGGTTTTTTTTTTTATCATTACTGTATTAGTCAGGAAACTTGTGAATGCAAGTGATAGAAACCCAGTGCAAACTGGCTCAAGAGAACCTAAAAGGGGACTTTTATTATTTCACATAACTAAGAAGTTCAGAGATAGCTTCAGACACAACTGGATATACAGTTGACCCCTGAACAAGACAGGTGTGAACTGCGCAGGTCTGCTTATACACAGATTTTTTTTTCAATAAATAACACTGGAAAAAGTTTTGAAAGTTTGCGACAATTTTATAAAACATTTCCTTTTGGGGACTTCTAGGAAGATGGCGGCGTGAGCAGGATGGCGGAAATCTCCTCCCAAAACCATATATATTTTTGAAAATACAACAAATACAACTATTCCTAAAAGAGAGACCAGAAGATACAGTACAACAGCCGGGCTAGAGCTACACCTGCGGGAACTCAGTGCCTCAACGAAGCGGGTAAGATACGGAGTCGCGACCCGGCAGGACACGAGCACTCCCCCACCCCAGCGCACCGGCGGGAGGAAAGGATTCAGAGCGCGGAGGGAGTGGAAGCGCACAGATCTCCCAACACAAGGAACACAAGGAAGACAACACCAAGACACATAATAATTAAAATGGCAAAGATCAAAGATAAGGACAGAGTATTAAAGGCAGCTAGAGAGAGAAAAATGATCACCTACAAAGGAAAACCCATCAGACTATCATCAGACTTCTCAACAGAAACCTTACAGGCCAGAAGGGAATGCCATGATATATTTAACGTAATGAAACAGAAGGGCCTCGAACCAAGAATATTGTATCCAGCACTATTATCATTTAAATATGATGGAGGGATTAAACAATTCCCAGACGAGCAAAAGCTGAGGGAATTTGCCTCCCATAAACCACCTCTACAGGATATATTAAAGGGACTGCTCTAGATGGAAGCACTCCTAAACTAAAAAGATGTCACCAGAGAAAATAAAATCATAGAAAAGAAAGCAGACCATCCAAATGCTAATTAAAGGCAAAGAATAAAACACCTAGTATATAAAGAATAGAGGAGGAAGAATAAGAAGGAAGAGAAATAAAGAATCATCAGACTGTGTTTACAGTAACTTAACAAGAAAGTTAAGTTAGACTGTTAGATAGTAAAGAAGCTACCCTTGAACCTTTGGTAACCACAAATCTAAAGCTAGCAATGGCAATAAGTACATATCTATCGATAATTACCCTAAGTGTAAATGGACTGAATACACCAATCAAAAGACACAGAGTATCAGAATGGATAAAAAAAAAGACCCATCTATATGCTGCCTACAAGAAACTCACCTCAAACCCAAAGATATACACAGACCAAAGGTGAAGGGATGGAAAAAGATACTTCATGCAAAAAACAAGAAGAAAACGAGGTGTTGCAGTACTAGTATCAGATAAAATAGACTTCAAAATGAAGAAAGCAGCAATAGATAAAGAAGGACATTACATAATGATAAAGGGGTCAATCAAACAAGAGGATATAACCATTTTAAATATACATGCACTCAACACAGGAGTGCGGACATATGTGAAACAAATACTGACAGAATTAAAGGAGGAAATAGACAGCAATGCATTCATTTTAGGTGACTTCAACACACCACTCACTCCAAAGGACAGATCAACCAGACAGAAAATAAGTAAAGACACAGAGGCACTGAACAACACACTAGAACAGATGAGCCTAACAGACATCTACAGAACTCTACACCCAAAAGCAACAGGATACACATTCTTCTCAAGGGCACATGGAACATTTTCCAGAATAGACCACATACTAGGCCACAAAAAGAACCTCAGTAAATTCAAAAATATTGAAATCCTACCAACCAACGTCTCAGATCACAAAGGTATAAAACTAGAAATAAACTGTAGAAAGACAACAAAAAGGCTCACAAATACATGGAGACTTAACAACATTCTCCTAAATAATCAATGGGTCAACGACCAAATTAAAACAGAGATCAAAGAATATATGGAGACTAATGACAACAATAACACAAAGCCACAACTTCTGTGGGACTCAGCAAAGGCAGTTGTAACAGGAAAGTATATTGCAATCCAGGCCTATTTAAAGAAGAAAGAACATTCCCAAATAAATAGACACACTTACTGAAATTGGAAAAAGAAGAACAAATGAGGCCCAAAGTCATGAGAAGGAGGGACATAATAAAGATCAGAGAAGAAATAAATAAAATTGAGAAGAATAAAAGAATAGAAAAAATCAATGAAACCAAGACTTGGCTCTTTGAAAAAATAAACAAAATAGATAACCCCCTAGCCAGAATTATTAACAGAAAAAGAGAATCTACACACATAAAAGAATCAGAAATGAGAAAGGAAAAATCACGATGGACCCCACAGAAATACAAAGAATTATAAGAGAATATTATGAGAATCTATATGCTAACAAGCTGGAAAACATAGAAGAAATGGACAACTTTTTAGAAAAATACAACCTTCCAAGACTGGCCAAGCAAGAAACAGAAAAAATAAACAGACCACTCACCAGCAACGAAATTGAATTGGTAATCAAAAAACTACCCAAGAACAAAACCCCCAGGCCTGATGGATTCACCTCTGAATTCTACCAGACATATAGAGAAGAAATAATACCCATTCTCCTTAAAATTTTTCAAAAAATAGAAGAGAAAGGAATACTTCCAAACTCATTCTATGAAGCCAGCATCACTCTAATACCAAAACCGGGCAAAGACATAACCAAAAAACAAAATTACAGACCAATATCCCCGATGAACGTAGATGCAAAAATACTCAACAAAATATTAGCAAACTGAATTCAAAAATACATCAAGAGGATCATACACCATGATCAAGAGGGATTCATCCAAGGGATGCAAGGATGGTACAACATTCGAAAATCCATCAACATCATCCACCACATCAACAAAAAGAACAAAAACCACATGATCATCTCCACAGACGCTGAAAAAGCATTTGACAAAATTCAACATCCATTCATGATAAAAACTCTCAACAAAATGGGTATAGAGGGCAAGTACCTCAACATCATAAAGGCCATATATGACAAACCCACAGCTAACATCATACTTAACGGCAAGAAGCTGAAAGCTTTTCATCTAAGATCGGGAACAAGACAGGGATGCCCACTCTCTCCATTGTTATTCAACATAGTACTGGAGGTCCTAGCCATGGCAATCAGACAAAACAAAGACATACAAGGCATCCAGATTGCTAAAGAAGAAGTCAAATTGTCACTATTTGCAGATGACATGATACTGTACATAAAAAACCCTTAAGACTCCACTCCAAAACTATTAGAGCTAATATCTGAATTCAGCAAAGTTACAGGATACAAAATTAACACACAGAAATCTGTTGCTTTCCTATACACTAACAATGAGCTAACAGAAAGAGAAATCAGAAAAACAATTCCATTCACAATTGCATCAAAAAGAATAAAATACCTAGGAATAAACCTAATGAAGGAAGTGAAAGACCTGTACTCTGAAAACTACAAGACACTCCTAAGAGAAATTAAAGAGAACACTAACAAATGGAAGTTCATCCCATGCTCTTGGCTAGGAAGAATAAACATTGTCAAAATGGCTATACTACCTAAAGCAATCTACAGATTGAACGCAATCCCTATCAAACTACCAACAGCTTTCTTCAATGAAATGGAACAAATAATTCTAAAATTCATGTGGAACCACAAAAGACCCCGAATAGCCAAAGCAATCCTGAGAAGGAGGAATAAAACGGGGAATTATGCTCCCTGACTTCAAGCTCTACTACAAAGCCACAGTAATCAAGACAATTTGGTACTGGCACAAAAACAGACCCACAGACCAGTGGAACAGAATAGAAAATCCAAACATTAACCCAAGCATATACAGTCAATTAATATATGATAAAGGAGCCTGGGATATACAATGGGGAGATGACAGCCTCTTTAGCAGCTGGTGTTGGCAAAACTGGACAGCTACATGTAAGAGAATGAAACTGGACTACTGTCTAATCCCATACACAAAAATCAACTCAAAATGGATCAAAGACCTGAATGTAAGTCATAAAACAATAAAACTCTTAGAAAAAAACATAGGCAAAAATCTCCTGGACATAAACATTAGCGACTTCTTCATGAACATATCTCCATGGGCAAGGGAAACAAAAGCAAAAATGAACAAGTGGGACTATATCAAGCTGAAAACTGTACAGCAAAGTATACCATCAGTAGAACAAAAAGAGACCCTACAGTATTGGAGAATATATTCATAAATGACATATCCAATAAGGGGTTGACATCCAAAATATATAAAGAACTCACGCACCTCAACAAACAAAAAGCAAATAATCCAATTAAGAAATGGGCAGAGAACATAAATAGACACTTCTCTAAAGAAGAGATTCAGATGGCCAACAGGCACATGAAAAGATGCTCCACATTGCTAATCATCAGAGAAATGCAAATTAAAACCACAATGAGATATCACTTCACACCAGTGAGGATGGCCAACATCCAAAACACAAACAACAAATGTTGGTGAGGATGTGGAGAAAAGGGAGCCCTTCTACACTGCTGGTGGGAATGCAAATTAGTTCAACCATTGTGGAAAGCAGTATGGAGGTTTCTCAAAAAACTCAAAATAGAAATACCATTTGACCCAGGAATCCCACTCCTAGGAATTTACCCTAAGAATGCAGCAGTCCAGTTTGAAAAGGACAGATGCACCCCTATGTTTATGGCAGCACTATTTACAATAGCCAAGAAATGGAAGCAACCTAAGTGTCCATCAGTAGATGAATGGATAAAGAAGAGGTGGTACATATACACAATGGAATATTATTCAGCCATAAGAAGAAAACAAATCGCACCATTTGCAACAACATGGATAGAGCTAGAGGGTATTATGCTCAGTGAAATAAGCCAAGTGGAAAAAGACAAGTATCAAATGATTTCACTCATATGTGGAGCATAAGAGCAAAGAAAAAAACAGCAGCAGATTCATAGAACCCAAGAATGGACTAATAGTTACCAAAGGGAAACGGACTGGGGAGGATGGGCGGGAAAGGAGGGACAAGAGGGAAAAAGGGGCATTATGATTAGCAGATGTAATTGGGGGGCGTGGGGAGGGCTGTACAACTCAGAGAAGACAAGTAGTGATTCTATAGCATCTCACTACGCTTATGGACAGTGACTGTAATGGGGTTGGTAGGGGGGACCTGATGAAGGGGTAGTTTAATAACCATAATATTGCATATGGAATTATAGATTAATGATACAAAAATAAATAAAATAAATAAATAAATCGGAAAAAAAACATTTCCTTTTCTCTTACTTCTTTGGGAGAATATAATATATAATACATATAACATACAAAATATGTGTTAATCCACTGTGCATGTTATCAATAAGGCTTTGGTCAACAAGAAGCTATTAATAGTTAAGTTTTCGAAGAGTCAAAAGTTATATACAGATTTTCAGCTATAAGGGGTCTGGCATCTCTAACCCCTGTGCTGTCCAAGGGTCAATCGTATTATCAGAATTCCATTCACACCTCTCAGCTTCACTATTCTCCATGTTGAATTCCTTCTCAGGCAGGAACACTACCTGGCTGCTCCAGGATTTCATCTGCGGCCAGTGGAAATGCCCATACAACAATCTCTTCAGAGGTGAGGAGATTTTGGAGCATTTTGCAGTTCCGTTCTCCTTCTGGGCACAAGGTACAATTGTCCTTCCCTAGCTCCCTTTGAAGGTGGCCATGTGACTGGAATTAGCCCAAGAAATATGAATGAAAGTGACCAGTCCCACCCACATTCTGGTGGGAGCTGTAAAGGCAGCCGCATCCCCTTTCCTGCCATGAGGACTGTGATGCTCTCATGCCAAGGTGGGACTCTGTCAGTCTGGGTCCCTGATGAGCAGAACTCCCAAGCTCACCTTCTCTGAACATGCAGCAAAAGTCAGAAACATTTTTTCTGTGGGATTAAGTCATTAAATTTTGCATGTTGTTGGTTACCACAGCATTACCTCGCCTATTCTGATACAGAAAGAGTCGCTAGCAAGATCCCATTGGGATTCTCCAGAGAAACAGAACTAACAGGTGTGTGGAGAGAGAGAGAGGACAGATATTTATTTCAAGGAACTGATTCACAGGATCATGAGAACTGTCCATGTGGCCAGCGGCCTGGTGACCCAGGAGAGCCAATGTTATAATTCAAGTCCAAAGGCCCTCTGCTGACAGAATTCCTTCATGTTTGGGAGAGGTCAAATTTATTCTATTAAGGCCTTCAACTGATTGGATGAGGTCCACCCCCATAATGGAAGGCTATCTGCCTTACTTAAAATCTGCTGATTTAAATATAATCTTATCCCTCCTCCCCCACAAAAAAAAAAACATACAGAAACATTCAAAATAGTGTTTGGCTAAATATCTGGGCACCGTGGCCTAGCCAAGCTAAAACACAGAAATATTCATCACAGGATGCAAGCCACTATGTTGGAGTGAGTAAGTACCTATGAGGCCCTTCACGGGTCCTTGGCCAGAATTTCACTTCTGAGGGATGTTATAATTGAACTCATGATATGAGCCTTAAAAAATAAAAGCTTCATCTCTTCTCTCTCAGGTCATCCCCATGATATTCTCTAGTCCAGAGAAAGAGCTTGTCATCCTCACTTTAAGTATTGGTCCACTCAGCAACTGAGGTATCAACTTGTATTTATCCCATATTGGTTAAAGTCTTGTGCCTCTCTCAAGCCACATCTTCTAGAAAATTCTTAGTCTCTTTCAGTACTTTCTTCTCTTCTACAGATCCAGACACCAGCACTACATGACCTATCACAATATTCAGGACAAGAAATGGTGACTTAAACCAATGACCAGATGGATTTGTGCCAGTCTCAGGGAGCTGGGAACCCTGACCCTATTTGACAGTTTCCTTTCAACTGTAGGTCATTGGCAGGTTTGGTTCTTCAGAGCTCCTCATGAGCAAAGAAGCAGTTTCAACTATCGCTTTTCATTAGCTAACAGAAGTAGATTTTCAGTACTTCTGTGGCTTTACCCTGGAAACAGCCTCAGATTGTTTTAAAAGTGAAGTAGAATCAGGCTTGGGTCAGCTAGGCTTGATAGTATGGGAGTCGTCAGCATTCCTTCCCAGCAGGGAGCACCCTTACCAAATTAGAAAGTAGCCAACATCGCCTTTGCTCGTCCAACACCTGAACTTCCTGAGCTCTTCTCTTCTTTGCATAATCTCCCTCACTTTTGCAGCTCTCTGCTAAAAATTCACAACCCTACACATGTAACCCTCTTGTCTTCCAACCCACCCACTCATCACCTCAGTGCCCTTCCCCCGGTGGCTAGCAAAGAAGAATGTAGTTTGAAGAATTCATTCACACTGTGGTATTCATTACTGATAAGAACTTGATTTCAAACTTGCTCAAGGGCATTTGAAAGTTAAAAGAAGCTTCTTTTAGGGATCAATCCTCATCAGACTAAGCTCATGAAACTGTGATGTGCTTTTCATTTCCTTCTTAGTGATTCCTTTGTCTCTATTAACAAAGCCCTGGGTACTTCATTGATTACTAGGCCAAAACTTGTCCAATCAACACAGGTGCATAGATACAGCTTTGTGCTTTTAGATCATTACCACTTGAGAAAAGCTTTGTGCTTTTATATAATTACCATACCCACCCCCCCAACTCTTCCATTCACGCTGTGTCCTCATGCTAAAAACAAAGGGACATCCTCCTAACTTACCATCTTTCTTCCCTACCCTTAAGGAGTCAAGTGGGTCTATAAACAGAGAATTGCAATACCATGGAAGGAAGACAATAAAGTTGAGAGGAATTAAGCCCTGATGAGCAGAGGCACGAGCACTAACCCTGCCCTAATGGCACTGTCCTCTCAGAACTCTGTGTTTGCTTTAAATGCAAAAAAGTCCAAAGCAAATTATTACCATTTAAAAAAGAGGTCTTTCAACATGGATCCAGACAGCCCTATTGCACAAACCAACGAACATCCTTCACAATTATTCAAGTCAGTGGTGCCCCCTGGAGTTATGTGACAGAAATGTGGTCAGGAAGATATGGCACAGTTAACCATATGCTGTTTCCTAAGTCAGCAACCAGCAAGTTAACCTGTTCTGGGAAGTTAATGGAGAACCCTTTGAACTTCAGGTTTCTCTGAATGAAACACTAAAAGGAGAGTACCAAGTGGACACAAAGCTTCCATATACGTTCTTGTCAAGAAGGAAGGGAGTACTCCCTGATTTATCCTGACTTCTGACACCTTTAGTATCTAATACAAGCTGTATCCATCTTAGTAAAGGTGCTATTTGGCTATATGACATCTGTCCTTTGACATTAACCCACGTGCTCTGCCAAAGTTTTGGTTGGAAAATTTGAAGCTCTTTCCATGGGATTCAGCACATATTGCCTAGAATTTTCTGGAATTCTATTTTAAATTCCTAATTTCTCAGCAGTTGCTTTTTAAAAGAATTTGTGTGGTTTTTCCCTAGGAAAAGAGCATTTCCTCCTAACTTGCTAGTTTGTGTTCATGGCGCCATTTATTTGCATAAGCACCCAGCCATCCTGGCCAAGCCTTCTGCTCCCTTTTTCCTGCAATTTAACATCCACTCAACTTGCCAAGTCTGTGATTCTATCTCTGCAAGTTTACTATCGCCTATCTCTTCGTTTCTACTTCCCAGGGTACCACCCCTCCCTTATCCAGTGATCTGCACTTCAACCTTTCCCTTCTCTGATCCTTGCAAACACTGTTTCCTCTTTAAAATGAAGCCTTGAAAATAAAACAAATGAACAAACACACAAAACAGAAAGAGACTCATAAACACAGAGAATGGACTGTTGGTTACCATGGGAAGGGGGAGAGGCAGGTGAAATAGGTGAAGGGGATAAAAAGCTACAAACCTCAAATTATAAAATAAATTAGTCACAGAGCTGAAAATAAAGCATAGGAAATACAGTTAATAATATTGTAATATCTTTGTAAGGTGGCAGATGGTAACTACACTTAATGGGATGAGCATTTAGTAACATACGTAATAATATATATAATTGTTGAATCACTATGTTGCTCATCTGAAATAAACATAATATTGTAAATCAACTGTACTTCAATTAAAACTTTTTTAATAAAGTAAAATAAAATTAAGCCTCAAAAAATTTTACTGCTCAGTTCAAATACCTTCAATGGCAATTAAGTACAACTCTTCATTCTAGAATGAAGGAGTCCCCCCAGCATGGCCTTGGTTGTTGAAACTGCCATCATCCCTTTCCTCCACTGTTTCTCAAAATATGGTCAATGGCCTATCGATGAATCCCAAGGATCCCCCAAAGGACCATGAACTAATCCAAAAACTCAAATCCTTTTTCTTTAATCCCAAGAGATAATTATGATTGATTCCATAGATGACTGATTATACTTATGAATGAATATTTTTACTGGAATCCATAAAGTAAGGGGACCAATATTAGGTAGTTGTAAGCTATAATTAACACCATTGGAGAGTTTTTCAAGGACTTTCATTCAGTATTCCAGTAATCTATTTGGCTGCCATACAACATTAAAGAGCTACTATACCTGTGCACATGAGGATAAGTGGAATTCCCATGAATAAGCAGGGGTAGGATAGGCGGATTGTGAGGTACGTTGCCTAAATAGTCCCCAGTCAAAAACAAAAGTGTAAGAAACACTGTTCAAAGAGTCTAACTTCAACCAAATTAAGATGCTCTGTTCTCTGAATAAGCTTGTTTGCTTTCTTGCCTCTCTGCCTTTGTTAACTCAGTTCCCTCTGTTCAGGATATCCTTCCCATTATTTGACTGTGTAAATATACCTCCTTCTCAGCCCATCCAAAATCTTCCTACCCCACCAGATATGATGCTAAGTCTCTTGAACTCCACGTGTTCCTTGCAAATTTCCTGTGAAACAACTCACCCTATCAAGAATTACCATTATTTAAATCATGTTAATGCCTTTATTAGACTGATGTCGTCCTTGGAGATAGGTACTGTGCCTAACTTACATTTGCATCTACACGCACCTAGCACAATGCCTTACACATAATGACTACTCCACATTTTCTCTCTCTCACACATATACCCACCACCAGCTTCAGAGAATGATCTACAATGATTTTTCCTTAGGGTAATGAAATTGTTTCATATAGTTGAGGTACTTTGGCTAATATAAATGGAATTTTGGAATTGTCCAATCCCAAAGGTAGTTATCATATATATAATTCCATTATAAAATTAGCAATAGACAGGAAACATTCTAGGAAGGACATCTTAGCAGAGATGTCCAAGCCGGAGATGGCCCATGGAGAGTTAAACTATTAAGAAAACTTTATCTTCTCCTGAATCTGAAACCTTCTCCCTACAACTATGCCTTCATACCTACCCAGAAGCAATCCTTCTGTCCCATCACCACACACATTTACACAGTCACACATGTGCACGTGAATGCACAAGTTGCTGCATGGCCCTTTTAGGGAACTCCCTAAATGTTGCTTTTCTAGTATTTTGCTTGGGCCTTTAAAACATCTTATAGAATTAAACTACAAAAATAATACTTTTCTAATGGGCCAACATCTAAAATTGTATTCCAATTTGAGTTCTAGAAAGCAGCTGGGACACAATAAAAATAAGACTGGCCATGGAATCTCATTACCAGGGTTTAAATTCCAGCCCTGCCTCTTTCCAGCTGCACATTATTGGAAAAGTCATCTTCTCTGAATCTCAGAGTCCTCATCCTTAAGATGGAGATTTAAAAAAAAAAGACCTCTCTATGCTTCACAGGGATCTTCCTAAGAATTCAATGCAATAATGAGTATCGAATAGCTATGTAAGCTATAAGGTACTCAGGGATTACTTCTGCTCTATAAAATTAAGACAAATAACCTAAACTCAGGGATTTCATCTGATTTTTCACACCACTGTAGAATATGTCAAGTTTTAGTTTGCAGTGTCACTTCAGCCCTTCTGTAAGGCAGCATGGCTGAGCGTCTGGACTATGAACTTGATCAGTGAGCAGAGAAAAAAGAAAGGTGGGAAGGATGAAGAGCAAGATCTCTTAATGTTTCTCAAACACTGGGAAGAGAGAGCCTTCAAATCTGCGAGGACACATTTCCTCGTCTGACAACCTGTGTGCTGCTGCCCGGTCACTCCTTTGCCTGTCATGTGCATGGGCATGCAGAGGTGCTGGCTGGGGCCAGAATCTGCCCCTGAATTCACCACCACCTTACACACGTGTTGGCTTTCAGGGAATTCAGCCCCTGCCTCCTGGAAAACAGAGGACTCTAAGGTGTTTCCACTGGCATCGCTGCTCTTTCCCATCAATGAGCAGATGAGGAGTCAAATGGCAAACATTTCCCAACTCAAAAGTCAGAGTAGCTAAAGCAGCTACAAAACAGGGATGGCCAGTTCCCCAGGTTATTAATATGTCAAGCTGGTGGCCTGGCTCTGCAGTACTGAATGTGATGCCAATAGAGATGTGGCCCTGAATGAGCCAATTATTTTCTCCCAAGGAGGTAGGAGATTGGTCTGAGATGACAGATGCTGCATGCCTAACACCCTCCAGCCATCTAGCAAACATAATGTGAGGGGTCATTCATCCATTCATTAATTCACTCAGCAACGTGTCTATTAAGTCCTTACTATATATGCCAGGCATTGTTTCAGGTGGTGGAAACTGACAAGAATTCTGCAAGTTTTTTTTTTCTAGTGTGGGGTATAGAGTGGGGGGATATGCTGGAAGACAGAAGGAAGAGGAACCAATGAATGAATAAAATGAGGTATTTCAGGAAATGGTAAGGGCTGTTACAACGATACAGGGTAATTTAATAGAGGGTGCAGAGTAGATGGGGGAACGGTTTTAGTTTGAGGGTAAAGGAAAGCCTCTCTGAACAGGTGACAATTGAGCTAAGAACAAATTAGAAGGATCCAGTTCTGCAATGTTCTGGGGGAATAATAGTCCAGAAAGAATGTGGGACATGCCTCTGTAAGAAGCCTCACCACCTCTATTGGAAGTACATGTTTTACTGAGAGTGCTTCCATGATGGAGTCTCCACATACATATCACTAATATTTCAGGAATCATGGTACTAAGGAGCTTACTCCTCTAATCCGTTGGAGTCCAGAGGCACTTCTGAGGTAAATTAACAAATGATCTGAAACTTCATTTTCCTTTTGACATGGTATATCCCTCAATATTCCAGAGTCTCTTCTCAGAAGATCCCCCAAAAGTATCTTGACAGAGAGAGACAATGATATATATGTACACACACACGTGTGTGTATATATATATGTGTGTGTTTTATACAAAAGTGTGTGTGTATATAATTACATATTATATATATGTTAATATAATATATATATTAATTTAGACCCAACTTCTAGATGTGTCTGCAAAGGTGTTTAAGATGGCCCTTAGATATTACATGAGGAAACCCAGAGGGAAAAACTCAGGGCAAATAGGGGAGTATGGTGTCTGTTGATGATCTTGGTGCCCTTGACCCCTGCCCGCCTCACACCTATTCCAGGCTTGGACAAGGATTTGCATCTGAGCCACCTGGAGTAGGCAGAAGCTGGAGGAGTAGTTTTAAGAGGTACATGGAGCTGATTCAGAGGCCAGGCAACAATATGCAGCTTAGCAATGGGACAGGACATTTTGGAAGTGAACACAGTCCTGCTTATTTACGGTGAGGATTTGTGCCTCTCAGCATCTCAACAGAAAGCCTCTTCTCCAAGGATATGTCTGTTTAGCGCGTGTCTCTCCTCACTGGAATGTCCATATGGCTAGGGATTCGGGATGTTAGTACAATGCCTGAAACGTAGTAGATTCATGCCGAACTTTTGTTGAACTTTCTTATGAAGGGCATTGGCAATACTGAGAAAGAAGGGACATCAGTGAGCATGAAACAAGAGCAAAAGACATAAGGGGATTATTTACAAGCACAACAGACTCCTCTTCATATGCCCATAAGTACACAGGGACAAGTTTTGCAAGTTAGGAGAGTGCCAAGAGGCAACAAAAGGTAGGTAATTCCCCCTAACTGGTTCCCCTTGCGCCACAGATGAAAAGCCTACAGATGCAAACACAATTCAGGTTAATGTGGCATTTTAGGTGCTTGGAAAGGCTGTCTAGATTTCCACAGTCAAATTATGAGATCATGTGAAACTAAGGAAATCATTCCATTTGAGTATATACTCTGAACACCGTCCCCAGGAGACGCTGTATTCAAAACCAAACCAGAGCTAAGAACCTGGCTTTACCTATCCACTCAATTTTCCTAAATTACTTCCTCAATAAATGTCCACCCAATTTTGCTGCTGGATTCATCACCCTATTGAGAAATTCAGGTGATACAAACATCCATATTTTTGCAACAATTCCAACACCTTGAGCTATAGCTCTGGGATCCCTGCTAAGAAGACAATGTTTTTTTTCCTGGGCTTTTCTTTGGTGGTGGTGTGGGGGTGGAGAGCAAGAATAAAATACCCTTGCATCTATGGCTTTGCATTGCAGCCCAGTAGAATGTAGTTGGATCTTCCTGGGGAAATTTTGACCTTGGTCAATGTAAAGCAGCAACAATTTTCCTTCTATCCACAGCATGGTTTTCTTCTTAATTTGCTTTCAAGTCTGAGTGCTTAACCAGTGTAAGACTGGGGAAAGGAAATCCTGGGGCAAAATACCTATAAAAACCAAAATCAGTCAAAGGGAGAAATAAAGTTTAAAACCCATTTATTGCTTACAAACTGCAGTCCAGCACCATCTCTCTCTCCCTTGCTCCGGAAGAAGCAAGCAAGCAAGCCAGCCAGCCCCTCCCTTTAAACTCTCAGGTTCAGATATGCCCTTGGTTGCCCAGATAATTACCCACTGACATGGAGATGAACTTCTCTCCACCCCTGAGGGTATACAAATGCACCAAAGCCAGGTGAGATACTCTGGAAATGTTACAATTTTACCCACGGGCCACGCCTCCAGAAATCTTGCCTTACAATCTATTTGCTCCACTTCTTCTGCAATGGTCCCTGGGTGAGAAAACTGGAGCATTGTGACCACACTAATGACATAACAATAGCAACGGCAATAAAATTACGACAATCCTCAAGCTAGAGGATTCAGCTAGGTTCAAAGTCTTATGCAGATTAAGGCCATAGCTCGTCCACTCCATAGGCAGGCAGTAGCTGAGGGTTCAGAGCAATCATCATGGGGCAGCTGCAGCCAGGGGGCGCATTCAGGCCACAAGGACTGTAGGAGAAAATAACCTTAAGGGTGATAAGATACATGTTTTAATGACACCAGCATAGGGAAATCTTGTCCATCAGGTAGGATACATGCAAGAGAGTGGTCCTGTGATAGGACTGCAGCAGGAAGGAAATCCCGTCCAGGTCTAGTATACCATACTTTTACTCCTCTCCCCGTGGAGGTTACTGAAGGGGCTATATATAGTGCTGCTGGAGGTGCATGCACTGGCCATAATTATAAAACAAAATTTCCCCACAAGATGCTTACCTCCTGGGTGTTTTGGGTATACTACCATGACCTTTCGGGGCCATTCAGCTGTTACTCCAGGAATACACAGGAGGCCAGCTTCCAAGCCTTTCCCCCAAGGAGCCAGAAGGGCCAGCCATCGCTGGTCCATGTGTCGAAATGTGCAGGGCCATGTCCATTCAACAGTGTCTCTAGGGCTTAAGGCAGTAGGGGCTGGCAGCAGGATGTTGCTCTGCTCACCATATCCTGGCTTCAACAACTCTTCTTTGGTTTGGACGTACAATTGTACAGGAGAGGCAGCAAGGTGTGTGAGCGTATCCACAGGGCTCAAAGCTCCTTTACGTGGCTTCTCATTCAAATGCCGCAACACTGTCCATAGGCGAACTGACCAACCCCATAGACTTGGTGTCCAACTTCAGGCCAGATTTCAACAAACCGTTATACCTCTCTATCATGCCTGCTCTTGTAGGATTATATGGTACATAAAATTTCCACGTTATTCCTAATTGCTACACCCATTCTTGTAATGCATGTCCAGTAAAGTGGGTGCCTTGATCGCTCTCAATCACCTGAGGCTGGCCATAGGCTGCAAAGAGACGCTCCAGGCCCTTCTTGGTTTGCTGATCTGCACAACGTGCAGGAAAAGCAACCAATAGTTCAGTAGCTGTGTCCACACTAGTCATGGCATGCCGATATCCTCCTGATACGGGCAGAGGCCCAATATAGTCTATTTGTCTCCTGACAAAGGGTATTGGCCTCTTTACTATTGTCCCATGTTGCTGTGGGACTTGGTGTAAGTCCCTCTTAGAGCACACAAGACACTCCTTCTGGGCTCTGCTGACTTCTTCAAAGGTCAATGGCAAGCCCCACCTATGGGCTACAGTCCACATTGTCTTTTGCCCCACATGCAACAAACACTGGTGTAGCCATTGGGCCACATCAGAGGCAGGCTTTCCTTCTAGCCAGCACACTTGGGGCAGTGTGTCTGCTTCATCATTCCCTGGGGATGCCAAAGGCAAATGGCCAGTCACGTGACGCACAGTAAGTCTTAGTCTGACCAGAGGCCCATAGGTCTTGCCACAACCCTTGCCCCCAAGGGGGCCAGTGACCAACCATCCAGGTGGCATGATACCATGTCGGTAGCCACAGGGTCAAGCCCTGATAGACAGTCTGTCAGTGCAGACAACTATGGGGGAAGGCTCCTGGGTGATCACGAGCCATACTGCCCGCAACTCAGTGCATTGACTGCTCTTCCCCTCTCCATCCTCCATCCATATTGTCTCAGTCTTAGAATGGAAAGCCACAGCCCTCCACTTCAGGGGCTGCCCACAGCTGGAGCCATCTGTGTACCAAGCATCTTCAGGTATAGGGGCTTTTCCATCCTGATAAGGAGTGTGGGCTACCAATGGCTCAAAAGCAAGTTGTTCCTGCTTTCTACAGGTATAGGTCACTGGCCCCAATAAGCACTGGAGTTCTCCACTTAAAGGGCTAATAGAGAGGGTGCATTGCTGCTGTAAATATGTGCCCCATTTGACCAGTGTAAGTGTCTGTGCCATGCCACTCTGTGGCCTTTGGGTCCAGTCTCGCACCCACCCCGTGATGAGATAGGTGGCTATTACCTTGGTCAGAGCTGTTCCAGCAATGGACTCTGTAGACAGCAAGGCGTGGTACACAGCAGCCAGTTGCTTCTCTATCAAGGTGTGCCAGACCTCTACTCCTTTCCATAGTTGTGACCACAATCCAGTAGGTTGGCATGTCTGTTCAAGCCACTGCCAAAGACCTCATCCATTAACCATCTTCGGTTACATGAACATCCAGCTCACAGGGCCTTGATGAGTCATTACATTCAAGGCCTCTACAGCCTTGACTGCCCCCTTGGCAGCAGTAAAAGCAGATGCACATGTCTCATCCCAGTCCCACCTGATGCCCTTTTGCACCAACCGGTATAAGGGCTTCAGAATTTGTGCCAAGTGCAGGATAAACACTTCCCAACAGCCCAAAAGACCCAAAAACTCTTGTAATACTGCCACAGTGGTAGGGGTGGGGAAAGCCTGGACCTTGTCTATGACTACTTAAGCAACAACTTTAGTTTTACCCGACCAGACAACCCCCAAGAATTTCACAACCAAACCAGGTCCCTGAACCTTGGTGCTGTTCACATCCCATCCTTTTTTCCTGGAGATGTTGCAACAGTCTAGGAACTGCCCCTTCTAAATCTGAAAGAGAATCGGATGTGAGCAAATATCATCAGTGTAGTGATACGACCACACTGTTTGTGGTTTCTTCCACGTGGCCAAGTCCTGGGCTACAAGTCCATGACAGATGATAGGACTGTGAAGGTATCCCTGTGGAAGGACAGTGAATGTCCACTGCCAGCCTTCCCACATGAAGGCAAACTGTTCCTGGCTTTCTGTGCTATGTCAATAGAGAAGAAAGCATTAGCAAGGTCTACTACATAATGATACGTTCCCAGCTCATGGCTGAGGGTGTCCAGAATGTCTGCTATAGAGGGGACAACAGCATGCAAAGGAGTGTAATTTTAGTCAATTCCCTGTACTCTACAGTCATACACCAGAAGCCGTCTGGCTTTCTCACTGGCCACACTGGGGAATTAAAAGGACTATGAGTGGGCTTTATAATGCCCACAGTCTCCAACTGCTGTTGAGTTCCTCCAACTTCCTTGTGGCCCCCAGGCAATTTATACTGCTTAGTATTTGTCACCTGCCGAGGTACAGGCAGAGCTACAGGTGGGTGCTTAGCTTGTCCCCTCAGAACTGCCTTTACCACACATACCCTCAGTCTGCACCCACCTGCAGTGGTCTGTAAGCACAGGCTCTGCAGGATATCTACCCCCAAAATATATTCACGGAGAGAGAAATGTACATGGTATACTCCTTTTGGGGTAAACGCTGTATCTCCAATGAGATTTGGGCTTTCTTCACTCTAATTGCCTTACCCCCATAGCCATCTATCACAGCAGGGGTCCCAGGAAAATGCTGAAGGTTGCCATGAATCAAAGAATACTCAGTTCCTGTGTCTACCAGTGCCAGGACACATTGTACATTCACAGGGGACCAATGAATTGCTAATTCTACATGGGGCCTCCAGTCCCCACCACGTCCCCCAAGGTAGGGACTTTGACCACCCCCCTCAGTCAAACTGCAATGCCCAATTGTCCTCCTGTGGGGGGTGAAGGCTCAGGCGAATCCTGAGTACTGTTTCCCATGAAGTTTTGCAGGGACACAGGCTGGGCATGAGGCCTTGACTCTGGTTTCCATGTCCTGGACCTCAGCGGCTGGAACTGCTGCTCTGGCTTTAATTGGTGCCACAGTTCTAACAATATTCTTTTGGGCTGCCCATCAAGTTTTTCTTTCACTACCCGGGCCTTTATAAAATCAACCCACATCTGGATCCTCAAGACCTTCACAGGGCCTTTTGCACCCTCCTTTTAGTCATGGCCCGTACTTCCCTCCTTGCCCTTGTTGTTTCAACCTCCCCAGAACTGCTAAAGTACGAGTAGCTTCTCTTATGCCCTAGGTGGGGGGGAGGGCGAGGGGGCGGGGGGCAATAGTATTCACTAGGGACCCAAAGAGAGATGTGGGAGCTCTTTGCAGCACCAGATTTCTCATTCCTATAGTGAACACCTCCTCATCAGGGCCCTGGGGGTCCATATTATAGATGATGTTTTTCATACCCAATTCCCACAGTTCCTGTTGGAGCTCTGCATACGTTTTCCAACTACTAGGAAAATATGGCGAATCACCCTGATTAGGCCAAACTATCCTGATGGCAGCTGTCAGCCATTCCAGGAGGGTCTGATTCCCTGAGGCATGATGGGCATTTTGCAACCGCTGCTGGAGGGAAGGGTGAGTCATCAGCGAAGCCATGCTACTCATCTCAGTACCCGACACCCCCATATCCCAGAGACACAAAAGCCATGTAGGCAGAGATTCAGATGGCCTCTGCCTATACCAGACGCTCATGTCCACCAGCTCATCCTGGGTATATGGGCAGAGCATGGAGTGCTCTACAACCTGGGGAGGGGGTTCCTCCTCACCCTGAGGAGCCTGTGGTTGTTTCATTTTTCTTTTCTTAATTACAGCTGGACTGGCCTTTAAAACAGGAGAAGATGGTACCTCCGGTGGTGACCTGGGTAGCAGATCCACCAATGACCCCGCCTCCTCCTCTTCTCCCTTGGGCTTCTCCACCAATGGCTCCTCCTCCACCATTTCTGGGCTGAAGGCACTACTCTCCCCTCCCCCTACCCCACAGCCTCCTGCAGTATGGCTTTTCCTGCCGTCTCCCCCCTTGCCGCTAAGGAGTCTTCTAGGAGCGTGACCTGGCTTTTCAATAACAGTCTCTCTTCTTTAATAGCATCCCATAGATTATCACCCAGCTACTCCAAGCGATGCTGAAATGTGTCTCTCTCCTGCGTAAGTCCCTCTCTTTCCTCGCTAACCCTCTCGATAATCCTCTCTTTCTCTTGTATAACATTTTCCACTATCTGGGTGAAAAGAGACCCTACAATGCGAGCCACTAAATGGCTCCCTAACGTCTCCAAGCAGTCTTCCAACTCACGGAGGGCTAATTCTGCGACTTCCGGTGTTTCCACACTTCCTCAATTCTGGGGAAGGCCCCACCCCTCTAAGAGGTACTTTACCCTAGACCAATTCCCCACTAGGGGTTCCCAACTTGGAAGCCCCACAGCTGGGGGGATAATAACAGATGAAGCGGCATCCTCTGCCGCTGCATCCGCTGGGGCCTCCCCACCGTCCACCGGAGCAGCCCTCCCATAGGTCGCACACATTATGACAGATTTTGGGTTCAGAGGCATCCTGCCGACTGCCACCAGGTGTAAGTCCTGGGAAAGGGAACTTCTCTCCACCCCTGAGGATATGCAAATGCACTAAAGCCAGGTGAGGTACTCTGGAAATGTTACAATTTTACCCACAACCAGAGAAAGAAGCCCTCCTGAGGTCAGCGTACCAACTCGCATTTGCTGGAAGCCCAAATGTATGCAAACTTCAAGTGGGAGTACTCACCCAGGACTTTAAATTTCAAAAGCCATTGTTATATTAGTAGTGAAAGTTTTAGGTATAGAGAAGAGGATAGAGGCCTTCACTGAGAAAGGAAGATTCAGTCAGGACTTCCACTGAAGATGAGATCCCTTAATCAGTGAAGCAAGACCATGCTTGTGCTCTGTCACACCCAGAATTCATTATAATAAAATGATGCTAAGAGTATGATCATCTGTCCCTGTTCAAATTCTGGCTCCACCACATACTATCTATTTGGTCAAGTTTCTTAACTTAACCAAGCCTCAGTTTCTTCATCAGCAAAATGGGCATAACAATGCCTGCCTACCAGCATGGTAAACATACAATTAATCCAATGAGATTATAGACGTAAAAGCCTTAACAGAGTGCCTGGCATTCAGCAACTTTGTAAATGTTAGCAAATAAAGGGGAAATTAATAGAACCCTATAGACTCCTCCCTATCCCCTGAGTAAAGATGGGTCAGGCAGCTGGTGATATGACAATAGAACACCTAGAGATTCCGAGGATCGCAGAGTGGGTTTTATGGACAAGAGCAGGAACCAGTGATACCTGACTGTCTCTATTGAGATGACCTCACGGTAGCCATAGGCTGAGAAGTCTGGGGACTCGGACCCACATGGGGACTGAATAGTACCTGAGCCCAGCGATAGAGACCGCTACCTTATGCTAGTCTTCAGGCAGTTTCCTCCTCTGACCCTGCCCAGGGCTCAGAGGAAACTCATCTCCATTTCTCCCATTACCAGCAAAAGACTAAGAACTGGCCCTGTCCCCGGGGCCACCTTCATGAAGACTTCTGATTCCTCTCTCCTCGAAGACACTGCCACCTCCACCTTGACAGGCTGGCTCTTGGGCCTCCAGTTCACATGCCACACAGAGCAGAGCATGGGGGGTACCACCACACCCAGGGCAACCCTAGGTCTCCTGCCTTCTAGGGGAGGGACCCTGGACAAGGCACTCAGCCTTTCTGGACCCTCGCTCCTCAGCTGTCCGTAATAAGGAAAGAACAGCTAGTATTTACTTCCTATGGAGCTACAACGATAAAACCCCTCAGCACAGTGCCTGGCCTACAGCAGGGTTCACCGAGCCAGGGTCACCCTGGTTACCGTTTGTGAGCCAAGGCAGGGCCAGTGTCATGGGGAAAGGGTCTGGGGTTCACCAGCCCTTAGTGGCCAAAGTCTCAGTGTGAGCAGAGGAAGTGTGACCTTCCAAAGCGCTCTCACTGCCCTCTTTAGCAAGACAAACAGGGAAAGGCCCTCAGCACCTGCCAAAACTTTGCCTGGTAAATAACTGATGTCCCTCCGTGTGTTCTTTTATTCAGCCTCTTTGAAGTTTCCCCTCACCCTTGCTGCAGGGATTTTGAGGGGATGCAGGCAGGGAGGATGCAAGCGAAGGGATCACAGAACAGGAATGGGCAGTGTGTGATCAGCAAGATGGGAAGACTAAAGCTATTTCTGGTATCTGTTCAGGTCTGGAGTCAATAATTATAACTTTTAATCAAGCAAAGATTCCTAGCAGCCAAGCACCAGAGAGGGAAGATGGGGAAGAACGTAAACACAATTCTCAATAACAGCTGTGGGTGCTAGACCGACAGCTCCCTCCTGGGGAGGTGACAGTTGGTGAAAATATTCAGCAGCAGGCAGGGGTTTACCTGGGCAAAAGCAGCCAGCTAGGCCTCACAGGGACTAATTATGAAAATCTAATTACAATGGATTAGTAATCTTGTCAATCAAAGCCACATGCCAGGTAGCAACTGGCAGTGGGTGAAAATGTCACAGGACAGAAGAATTTGATACTTTGTGGGGGGGTTTTTGTGTGCAAAACATTCCTCCCTGGGAATGAGGGATGTGAAGGTACAGAGGAGGCACTAACAGGCTCCCTGGGGAGGAGCAGGCAGGATATGTGGGAAGCCCTAGTGTGTCTGAATTTGAAACTCTGGTTGGTGACCTCTTATGGCACTGGTGAGAACTGGCCCAAAGCTTGCTCCCTGATTTACATAAGCCTGGAAGGAATTAGCTTTGTCTTCCTGGGGCAGTCACGGCAAGGGAAATAGACGTTAAGAAATGATGTTGGTGGAGATACTAACCACAGCCACCTTTCCCTCAAGCACATAGAATGTGCCTAGCCAGGTGCCCAGCACTTGACGGTCTTTATTCTTTATCTCCTTTCACTGTTACAAAACACTGAGATAAACACCATATCCCTGCTGAACACATAGAAGCTCCTAGATGTTGTGACATGGCCAGTGTCACCCCACAAGAAAAATAGATCAGCTGAACTCCAGAGCTCATTCTCATAATCACCAGCTTCTCCTGCCCGTAGCAAAATGGTAACTCAAAACCAAAGCTCCTCTGTCTCCCTTTCCTGAGTCATCAAAACATTCTCGTCACAGTAACAACCGAGAAGAAAGGGACGCAGCGTGGGGTAGAACACGAGACTGAACAGGGGATCAGACCTATGTTTCACAACAAGACGAAGAACTACTTTTCAGTATTTACTAAGACTTATCAAGAAAAATATCCAAGGCATTTAATGCAGTATTGATTCCTCCAAGTAAATGTACGAAGCAAGTATATCATTCTAATTCACAGATGAGAAAACAGAATCTTAGAAAAGCTGAACAATTGCCCAGAAGCTGTAGAGATGGTAGGAGTCAGAAGAGAAATTCCAAACCGGGTTGTTCTGATCCCCAAGCTTGGCTTCTTATGACCACTCTGTCCTGTGAAATGGGTGGGAGGGTTTAAAATCCTCATAACCCCTTGCCCAGACCCTGTAGGCAGAGCACTGGACTACAGAATGATCTATCTGTACTTTGCTTTCCCCTCCATAAGCAGGGATAACATTTTGTCTCACTTGTACTAAGCCATCATAAAGAAAAGTACCCAGGGGTGCCAGGAGATAAAATTCTGTCCAACTTCACAGAATTATAACCAGTACAGAAAATTCTAGAATGACCTAAATTCCTTCATACTTCTCAGTGATAAAGGAACAAAGTGAAGAAAACATCGGTTTTACAACTTATGATTGTTAGAATATGAAAAATGGGAGCATGCTTAGCTAAACTTTTATAAAGAGTGCTTTATAATGTATATACATATCAAAAATGACACAGCCAACAGCCTGTGTGCTGCAAACAGCCAATACAGAGGGAGAATTCCTATAAATGAATGCATTTCTGGTGCACTGAATGATACGTGTGTGAATCCTGGGCACTAGAGGTTGAGTCTGTTGACAACCCCTATATATACACAATATATACAGTCTTTGTCAGTTATGCCCCAATAGAGTTGAAGGGGAAACTGGAAAAAATCTAAGTCATGTACCTTAGTTAACAAATTAATAAAGTCTTAATTAATTTTTAAAAAGGCTATAATCATTATGAATGAAAACATCTGCTAATGAAAAGGGAAAAAAAACTGAATGAAAAATGATTATGTAATGCCATGAGAGCAAAAAAAGAAATTTAATACATTGCTGGAATGGGGATTGGCTGCCCGCTCTGCAGTACTCCATTCCATTAAAGCACTTACTGCCCCCCACTGCAATTATGTAGCCGGTTTAGTTTTCCACCACTGGTCTGCAAGCAAGGACATGTCTTGTGCTCCTCTGTGTCCTCAGCACTGATGGAACCTGGGGCAGTGCTAAGCAGATAATCGGCCCAACGTTGTTTTATGGTCTCCCTCTAGCTAATCCTAGTAAAGGCAGAGAGATAAACCAAAGGCTCTCTTCGTTTACTTTTAAGGCTTACCATTCCACAGTCCTGGGAGAAATGGATATAAGGATATAAGTGATGTACAGGAGGCATTCGCTCCTCAGGCTTGTCCTTCCTCTCATTGATCTAAAAGAAACAAACCAACCCCCCAAAAAGGGAAAAAGAAAGCTGTGTGTATGCCAGCCCTTCACAGCGATGGATGGCGCTGTCAGAGGCTCGATGGGTAGCAGGAGCTCAATGGGTAGCAGGAAGAAGGACCCGCACATAAAGTACACAGAGGAAGAGGACAAGTACATTCCGGCAACACTGACAGATTCGCCATTTCAGCAATACCACAGCCCAGGGTACTGCAAACAGCCAAGACAGAGGGAGAATTCCTATGAATGAATGCATTTGGGGGGCACTGAATGAAACGTGTGTGAATCCCGGGCACTAGAGGTTGAGTCTGTTGACAAACTCAGCAGAAGCAGGAATATGCCCGTAGCTCCAAAAGCAGTCTTCAGCATCAGAGCATCTCTGCAGCAAATAGGTCTGGTTGGCCTTGAATATATGGTTCACGTCAGGAGCCTAACTATTTCCGTACCACCTCCAAAGCCTGCAGAGTTAGACCACAGTGTTTCAAGGGAGGGAAGAAAAAAAAGAAAAAAGGAAAAAAGAAAGTCCTTAAGACAGCTGAATCATCTCTGAAATATGCTGGCCACTCCTTAACCAGGGAGTAACTTCAAAAGCAAGGGCATTTTAAAAGGAGAGAACCCTCTTCCAGTTATGAAGAGATAAAAATCACACTGTAATTTTAGGTCAAATGAATGACTTGTGAGTTTTCCTAGCGATGCTTAAAGCAGCTCGATAGCTTCTCATTTTCTACAGCAGCACATCTAAAGCCTCCACCCGATGAATGGCCTTTAAGTCTCTGCCTAATGGCACCCCACCCACTCCTGGGGCCTGCTCCCCTCACAGGCTTGCATAATGGGTGAGCCAGCCTCCTCCTCGTCTCCCACACATGCCAGGTGCAGTCTTGCCATCATTCCTCCATTCGTGCTGTTAGCATCCCTGGACTTCTCTCCACTCCAGGCATCTCATCTATCACTCAAAACCGTATCAAGTACCTCTGCCCCCGAGAAGGAATGTCTCAGTCTATATAATCTTTCCTCTCTTGAGTTATCCTCTGGACTGTGAATCTTACGGTAAGCTCTCCTATGATTTAATCGTTCCCCAAGTCCATATATTTCATCAGTCTAGTGAGGTAAGTCAGTAATTCATATTTCGTGAGCAATTAATACATTTTGAGGCATTAAACTAAACCCTTTATAAACGCTGTCATATTTAATCCTTCAAGCCAACCTCTGTGGTAGCACCTACTGTTATTCCCATGTTACCGATGAGGAAAACTGGGGCACAGTCTTGCTCCAGGTCACCACCAGGCACAAGCCCAGGTCTGTCTGATGCCAGATCTGGCGACTTTAAGCACCAGAGCAACCAGAGCCTAAAAATGTCCGGGCTCACTCACAAACCCTTATACTGCTGTGTGTTTTCATTTTTAGTGAGAGAAGTTGTAGAATGCCCTAAACTGGCTCATGACTTCTTACTGCTACTCACTCACATAACATCTATTGAATATTTTTTCAAGTGTCAAGCACTGTGCTAGGTGCTGGGGCTAAGATGATGAGCAGGACACACCCCTGCCTTCAGGGAGCTCACAGTCACAGAGTGAAATTGAACTACCACACACACAAACTATAGCCTCAATTACTGTAGCCTCAACCAGGTATGTACACGGTCGTCACTTGGCTCAAGGAGGGAACACTGGACTGGGACTTCCTCAGATTGCCAGCACTTTGCTATGTGACATCTGGCAGGCACTATTTCATCAGCTTATGTATAAAATTGAGAGACTAGGCCACATCAGCAAATTCCCCACTTGGCCCATCACCAGAATCACACGTTCAGCGATTATTATACTGTAGCTGGGTAAATGGATTTAGAGAATGAATGACTGACTTTGCTGATGTGTCTTGAGATTTGGAACAACCAGACAGAAGGTGTCTCTCCTCAACTATTTCCCTTTAAAGATGTACAATTGATCCTTATGATTTGTGGATTCCATATTTGTGAAGTCATCTACTCACTAAACCTATTTTTAACCCTAAAACCCCATACTTGTAATGCTTTTGCAAATCATTCTCAGAGAAGCAAAAAAAATTACATTGCCGAAGGTATGTGTCCCACATGAGGTCACATCAGGAGATGCTCTGCTTTCTTGATTCAGCTCTCAAACTAGACACAAGCATCCTTTTTACAGTCTATTCAGTGCCACACTTTTCACATTTTTGTGCTTTTAGTTGATTTCACTCTTCAAAATGGACCCCAAGCATAAAGCTGAAGTGCTGTCTAGTGTTTCCAAGTACAGGAAAGCTGTGATGTGCCTTACAGAGAAAAGGTTTCACTGAGGCGTGAGCTACAGTGCTGTTGGCCGTGAGCTCAATGTTAATGAATCAACATTATTAAATAAGGCATCTTTATACAAGAACACAGGTAAAACAAGGTCATGTACTGATGAATTGACAAAAATGTTTTAACTGAAAACTCGCAAGAACATAACCCTGTGTTTCCCTAGGAGAAACAACTCAGTATTTGCTAACTCGGTGTTCATGCCAGTGTTTTAGAACATAATTACACATGGAATCATCAAAATAATGTGATAGGAGAATGACTGTTGATAGTACTTTGAATGCCTGAGAAGTATGATAGTGGGACAAAGTCACCTCTGGAAATTGAGACTAAGGGTGGAATAGGAGATCATTGCTTTTCAATAGAAGCTATTATGCACTGTTGGAGTTGAGGCATAGTTAGGTTAAACTTTCCCTATTAATTCAGAGTGATAAAAATAGGGGAAAAATTAATTCATTGATATCTCTATTTCCCCTTGCCCCTCCAGCTCCAAGAAACACCCATAAATCATTTTCTTATCATAGTTGACTTTATCCCAATTTCTTGATCTATAAAATGGCAAAGATAATAGTACTTCTCTTATGGTTTTTGTATAGACTAAACGAAGTAATGAATATGAATGACTTAGCAGCATGCCAGTAGAATGTCAGCCATGGCTGTGAGGAAGCCACAATGTAAGCTGGGACAGTGTGGGGTAGGAAGGCCATTATTTCTGGACAGAACCTCTCAGGTCATGGAAGCGTAATCCCAGCTGACCTCATCTGCAACCCTTTGGTTTGGGCGATTGTCTTTGGTTTTGTGAGACTCATGTCAGCAACAACCCACTGTTATCAAAAGATAGTGCTTTAGAGCATGAGCCTGGGAGGCACACCAATCTAGGTTTGAGTTCCGATTCAAACATTTACTATCTATGTGATTTGGTATAAGTTACGTAACATCTCTGAGCTTCCGTTTCCTCATCTGGAATAAAAGGATAGTATTCACTCTGAATAACTATTATGAATATTAAATGGGATTATTAGTCAACATTCTCTGACAAGTATATCCCAAGTCAGAATTAGAATTAAATGTGTAATAAATGTATTCAGATGTGGAATATTGCTTAATATATAAAGAGTTTCTGCTGGGAATGATTAAAAAATTGGTGATAGTGGTGATGGTTGTACCCACTGTAAATGTAATTTATACCACAGAATTGTACACTTAAAAATGGCACATTTTTAATGGCAAGTTTTATGTTACATATTTTACCAGAATTTGCAAGAAATGAATTTATTAAGGAAAACACCTGTGAGACAAAATGGAGAGGGACCCAGGAGAGGCTGGAAGAGCTCGTGTAGGTATAACCCCAAGTGAAGAAGAAAGAAAAGGAAGAATGGTCAGAAAGAATAATCTTAGATGGCAGTGCAGCTCAGCAAGGCCTTCAGGGGTCCACTGTCACCCAGGGAGGGGCCTTTTTTTACCCCTGCCACTCTCAGGCACTGGCTAGGAGCAGCCTGTGGGAAGCCAGTTACTGGCAGAAAGGCACTGATGGATTTCAGAGCACAAGAGCTGGGCCATTCGTCAATTGTGTTCTCTGCAGCAAGAGATCCAAGAAGCACATCCCAAGGCTGCCACAGGGATCATACAGGTTAGAGTTCTTATCACCCGGAAGAGACAGTAGAGAGTATAAGCAATGGAATTTGATAGTTGCTATAGAAATTACATTGTTATCATCCATCATTTTCACCATGATCTTTATCTCTGCAAAGTTTTGTTTAAAGTAATATACAACCTAATGTAAATCACTTCCAAAATTGTGTGCTAGTTGTAATAAGTCTTACTGTGATACTCGTCCAGACGTCTTAAACTACATTGGAAGCATTAAAATTGTTAAGCCTCTGTACTTCTTCTGGGTTCAGCGGCACAATAAGGTATGACTCAAAAATAACACAAGTCAAGAGTCATGAATGGAAGGTAGGAAATGCCTTCAAATCCTGCAGTCTTCAATCACTTTACAAAGATAACATGGACCTCCACTGGCTTGGGGACTGTCACATTACTCATCTATCATCTGCCTAAACCACTTCACGACTTAGAGTTCAAGTAACAAGGAGAGCAAAGTCATGTGGACTGTCTCTCATCAAAAATAAATCAGGAAGCAGTTCCAAAGCAGGTAATCCCATTTTGCTCTACATTACAGCCAAATTACAGCCCTGCAACTTCCCATTGAGACACCTGGGGTGAGTCCTTTGCCCTGAAGACAATACATGTTTCATTGCAGTAGTCCCTTAGGAAAGAAGTGTGCGATCAAATATAATGGCAAAAAAAATAATGTCTCTGCCTTTCCATAAGGAGAAATTAGTTAATTTTCCATAAAAGTCAGAGTGGATGACTGGGAGAGAAAGATAGCTTTAGGCAGCATTTCCACTTTTGAAACAGTTGTCTTTCCCCAGTCACTCAATTAAGCAGAATCCTTTATCTTTTACCTATTCCTTTGGAGAAAAATGAATCTGTGAGGGAGCCGTAAAATCTTAACAAGGTAGATGTTGCATGCTTTCAGAGAGTAAAGGCTGCAGCTTGTCTTCCCATTAAGATTCCACTTACTTCTCTCCCTTCTCATGAAATGCCTCTCTCTCTGGCCAAAGGGGTTAGGCACATGGCCCTTCACTGGTCCAAGGCACAGTCACAAGACTCCAGCAGACCTATGAGAATCCTTCCCTGATACGTTCATATACTGAAGGGGAGAGGGCATGATCAAAGGCTTCTCCCTCTCTTCTAAGGTAACTAACCTTGGATTTTTTAAGTCTGAACTTCCCTTTACCACATGAAAAAAATAGTATCTAGGACAGAATTAAATAAAAACAGAAGTTAGAGGTGGAGGGGAGAAAAACAGAGGGAAACAAAAGGCCTCAGTCAGTCCTGATAACACTTCAAACCTTGGTCCAGTCCATTCCAAAGCCAGCTCTCTTCACTAACACTAATAGATGGGCTGCACCACTTAAGATGTCATAACCCACAAGAAAAAGAGTGGCTACTGAAAAAGACCCCTAATAACACATAACCCTCAGTTAGGACAAGGCGTTACCTTTATAGAATGTGTTGGCCTTATCTCATAAGAATTGTCCCTTTGCTTGCAATAGGATAGTGCTGACATGGTGAAGGAGGGGACTGACTCACCTCAGGACTGAAAGACATTGCAATGTGGAAGACGACAAAGTATCTAAAATTCTTATTCCTTTGGAATGAACTTGAGACCTATTACCCAGTTTCTTGGTACCACCGGGCATAATGAGGACAGTTAAGTTTCTTCAAGACTTTGCACACCAGACTGGTCCTGAGGGAGCTCACAGTTATTTAGAGATGCCATTATCAACATTTGTGATCCCAAGAAGCTATTAATTCCACAATTATCAAACCAAAATTTAAGTTAACAAGCCAAGGTAGGATGCTGAAATAAGAGTTCAGTAACAAAACTACTGCTCAATTCTTCCACTTGAAGACGGCAATTAGCAACCACTTTTCCCTTGGGATGATTTGATCTATAAGGCAGGTACAGAAGGATTAAGAAGGTTTTCAGCTCTCTAGGTGGGGAGAGAAGTAGAGCCTTAGCAGCTTGCTGTCTTCCTTTTCACCCCCAATCAGGCTCTGGGTCACAAGACCAACCCAATGCCTAAGAAAGCAGGTACAGAGAAAGGCAAGATTGCATTCCACTGAGCCCTCAGGTGTAGATAACCTGGAGGCTCTGCGAGCAGGTGTAGCTGAGAGACACACTTTGCAGCCTCTCAAGGATGATGGTCGTGTCCACTTTTCATCCCAGCACTCCACAGTGCTCTGCTCGGTGCTGACAGGATCCTCTGGACAAGAAAATATTATTGCTATCTGGTTACATTGGATGACAACATCTGCTTACAGAAGGAACTCCAAATAGAGAACCCAGGTTTCATCTGGAAAAATGTAGGTTAGGCAGGATTTAATTTAATTATAGAAACTAAGAGATTTGGTCTAGTTGTTGGACGCAATCCAAATACTGCCCTGAAATCCACCAGTAGTTCTTCTGTTTATCATCACAGAGCCAGTATCTCAGTTACCCCACTGGCACCTTGCTAGTCACAAGAAGAAATGAAGAAATGACCAAATTTTCATAGTGACCCAAGAATACAATTTTTCACTTGAGCACGTCTGAAAAGTATCATTCCTTACAGATTGTACAAACATACAAAGCTCATAAAGAAAGACCCTGCTCCCTTTCCTTTGAACCCTGTCTGCTTTCCCTGCTCTCTGAGAAGAACAGAAGAAGAGAGACCAGATCTGCCTGGCTGGACATACCATTAGTTCCTGCCGGGACAGCTCAGCTGGGTCCTCACTGCTCTTGGCAAAGCATGGATCTCCTTATTCATCATCAGACCACACGGACATCTTTACCTTGACTCTGCCCTGCCACTCCAGCTACAACTCATCTAAACCATTTACATTTCAAGCCTCTAGCACAGCTTTACTCTGAGCACACAGTCTTCTTTCTATATCATTAAAATGTAAGCTATCTATTCTGTGCTTCCTTATCTCACATCTGTCCCCACTTTTCTCTTTTTCCTTTGCACCACCCTACCCACCTCCCCCTCCCATGACAGCGTCATCATTACAGCCCCTTAACTATACTCATTCTTTCTTTAGACTTTCTCCCTTCCCCTCTATCCTGAATACTGCCTGCCAGGTAAATATTATAGCACCTTTTTTGCCCACTCCACAAAAATGCACTGGCATTTGCATTGTGTCTGCATTACCTAAAGAGCTTCTTAGCCTGGGTCTCAAGACCTCAACCAAAACCTACCATCCCATCCTTCCCCTTTACACAGGCATGCTCCCATCACGCCACAGGCTTCCTTTGCCTCTGTGCCATTGCGCAAGCCATTTCTGCCATCTCAAATGCTCTCCTCACTGCCAGCTACTCCAATACTTCCCATCACCTCAGGCCCAGATAATGTACCACTGACGACACGAAGTCCTGCCTGATTGCAACTCTCACGTCTGCACACCAGGAGCTCTTTGTAGCATTGTTGATTCATAAGCCGGGGATTACTGAGAAGCAAACATTTATGTTAAGCACTAAGGTCATAGAAATAACAGAGTCAGAGTGGGCTGGGCAGTAAATACATAGTGAGGAATATGACAGGGGTAAAGTAAGCACAGGGTGTTATGGGATCCACATATGTGATCCCATCAAGTTTGGGGAGGGGGCAAGATCTCATGCAGGAAATGACATATATACATGTAAGTAAGCTGAGTCCTTTAGGAGGAGAATAATCCATATGAAGAAGTGGAGAAATGGAGGAGCAGTTTTCAGCACGGAAAATGGTGTATGCAGAGAATTGCGTATGGTTTCATAGAGCTGGAGCAGAGAATTCAAAGAGGTACTGGAGTGGTGAGAGAAAATGGATGGCTAGGGCAATGGATCAGCTCATGAAGAGGCTTTTGGACCATATGAAAGAGACAGGACTTGATCCTGAGGACATGGGAGAGCTCCTCAAGAACTGTAGAGGTATACACAAGACTACTTGCATATGGTGAAACCTTTCTGTGAAGAGTGTGAGTAACTCAAGCTGTTGTAGTAGAAAAAAGATGAAGTTGGCCCTTACTAATACAGTCACATGCCGACAGGAATAAGTAGATTGATTTGAGAGCTATTAAAGAGGTAGAATCAACATGATTAGCCCCCGATTAGGTGAAGTGGGAGTGAGAGTTGAGGAGTCAACTTGGAGACTGTTTACTGGGATTGGGGGGACTGGGGTCAAAGCAGTTTGGAATGAGGTGAATATGAAATGCTGTGAAATTTTGAAGGCATGATGTCCTATTCACCAACAGATAAATGGGTCTGGAGTTAAACAGCATGACCTGGGCTTTCACTTTAAATTTGGCTATCATCATCTATAGGCAAATGGTAATTGAGGCACTGTAAATAGATTGAATCAACCTGGAAAAGTATATAGTGTGAGGATAGATAAGGGCAACAGTGTATACAAACAGTTAAGGGATACGTGGGGAGTAAGTTTCCAAAACAAGGCAGGAAAGAGGAGGCCTGAAATGTAAAGGACACCCAGAGAAGGTGATGCCATGCAAGCCATGGAAAAAGAATTTCAAGGGAAGCCTGATGAGAGGTCAGTCAAGGGCAACCAGCCTTTGGATTTAGGCATGAGCAGGTCACAGAGGACGATGGTGAAGGTGTTTTCCGGGGACTGGTGGGTCAGATGCCAGTCACCTACACCTTATCGTGAGTCAGTCTATGTTTGTCCTGGCACTCCTTCATGACCCACAACCCTGACCCTAGACTTACAGGCTCTCCACCTGTGCACCTCACACAGTGCTTCATACTCAGGAGGCATCCAATAAAAACTTGTAAGAAATAAATGCACATTGATGATCACTTTTAAAACTTCACTTAGAATCATGGTAAAGGTTACTTAAGAGAGAAGAGAGGAAGCAATGGTCACAGCTGCTCGCTTATCTTGGATGACTGATTTATCTCCCTCTCATTTCCAGGCATTAAGTTAATCATGCCATTTCTTTCTATCTCTACTCCTGGGCTAATAGACAAGGTCTTTCTGGTCTAATTGAACTCCTAAATGAGCTCTAGAGACTTAAGCTAGAGCCTGGACCAAGGAATCTCCTGCACTCTTCTATCAAGTCATATTTAACTGAAGCTGGAAAAAAAAAATCTAGGCTGGTTTTGCTTCTGATCATTTCTGCCTGGGCTCTTGTCACCTCTCCTCAGAGGGTAACCACTCTTCACTCAGGACACAGAGGAAAGCCACTTCATCAACAGTCCACAGAGCCATCACTTATTAAGCACTTACTGCAAGCCAGATACTGTGCCAGGCCTAGACAGAGTTTCTTCAGCCGTATCACACTTCCACTCAAAAACCTCACTGGCTCCACAATGTCCAAAGAATAAATTTAATTTCCCTCTATTTGTGATACTTTTGATTCATTCAGAACAATGTAAAACAAACACAAAAGGATACATTAGTTAAAAGGCTATTATCAAATTACAAAAATACAAGTGTGCTGAAAGTACCCTATTGTTTGTACCTCGAACCAGATCCATCCTGGAAGAATGTCTACTCTAATTAAATAAAACAAAAAAAATTCTGTATTCCTGCCTTAATTTATTAATTGTGGCACTGATCATATTTGGTTACTATTGGGGCTTATTCTCATGAGGGATTACACAATCTCTACTACATATCATTTTACAAGATGACGACATTTACAATTGTAAGCTTAACACAAATGGGAAAAGTCTTGGCAGGAGGTACTTCTACAATTAAAGATTATTGTGGATTACTCAAAAGAGACCTCATACCATGGAAGCAGAAAACTGAACATATGACAGATACTCAGAATTAAGGATTTGTTTCTTTACCATTTATACCAGTTACCAATGTATTGCCTTTCAGCTCCAAGCAATCCTTCATCACCTGCTCCGTGAAAAATTTGTTGGGTCCTTTATAGTTTTCTTTTGCCACTGGCATGATGTTATACTTTGTCGGTAGAGGGCGCTGTTCATCATGCACTTGCTGGATTCCCTGGTTCTGGTGCACACGTTGACAGGCTTGGGCTGCTCAGGTGGCGCCCCCATGCCCAGCTCCTGCTGTTGGGGCTGCTTCCTCAGCTCTGGCTTCTGTGGCATGCATAGATTCTCCAGTGTCCAGTTCTCGCCATGGATCAGCTTCTCCAGTTCCCAGCTCCTGCAGTGCAGGCAGCTTCCTGAACACTGGGCTTCTGTATTGCACAGCGGTCACTGGCACTTGTGAGGTGTGACAGCAGAATGCCTCCAGGGAGACACCTTTCTGTGACAGCTTTCCCCAGCACCGGAGAGAATATTGCCTACAAGTTCCAGGGCATGGATTTCTAGAAAGTTCTGCCAGCACAGCACCAGAGCAACTTATCCGCCATTCAGTGAGTCACAGCCATGTGCTCTCCAGCAAGGTCTGGGTCTCAGCCAGGAGGCAGAGGGGTGCTCGTTCTCAGACACGCCCAGTCCAAAGGGTAGTGCTGTTCCTCGTAGCTATCATTCCTATCTTCTTTGGAGATTTCTCTACTCTACTAGCTAATCCTTCATTACTCCAACCTCTTATTAACTATTTATTTGTATTAAACTTTCCTTGTTCAAATTACTGTATGACTGCTCTCTGATTGGCATCTGACACAACATTGCATATGCATATACACACACACACACACACACACACACACGATGGTTCCTAAGTTGTAAAATTGGTATAAGCTGTTTTAAGGCTCTCCAGCCAAAACACACAAACTTTTGGTGGGCTAGGGATGATTATATTAAATTTTGTTGTCTTCATAAGAGCCCTGTCAGACAAATCTTTTATACCCATTTTACAGACGGGGAACCGACAGGCAAAGCAGTGAGACTATTTAACAGAGGTCCCAAAGCCACGTGGGATGCTGTAATATGATCAAGACTGACAGCTGTGTCTCTCCAGGACTGGAGCCATTATTTACCTAAGATTAACGATTACTCTAACCTTTTGTTTTTTTAAGCTCCCTTCATAAGAAGCAGAATTCAAACCCAGGCTAAATGATCACATGCTCTTTGTTGCTGTAATACATGCATGACCCCCGTCCCTACCTTTTCATCTGCTATTTGGTGGAGCACATGGGGGCAAAATACATCCTGTAGAGACTTCAGGTTTGTCCTGGACTTACAGGGAGTAAGTAAGCTCTTTGTGAAATTCTTCCCACATCCAACTCTGCAGACTGCTGCAGGGAAAGGGGCACAGCCAGAGATGAGTGCTTGAGGAAGGCGAGCTGACATCAATCAGGTGACTTCATGTTGACCCCTGATGTCCAAATGAGAAGCCAGCATTTTCAATACAGGAAGTTATTAGTAACATCAAGACTTATGTGTCTCTCCAAAACTGGGAAAATACTTACCTAAGATGAAGGAGCCTTCTTGCTTTTTCCCCTAGACATTTTATATATATATATTTTAAAAAGCCACCTGCAAAGCATTTGTTGGGGAATTTTTAATGGCTTGTTAAATCCCAAGTCATTATCAAGAAAAGACTCGCATCTGCAAAGGCTTAAATATTGTGATCCATTCTCCTCTCTCTGGAACGCACATTAACCTCCAAATGAGCGGTGCCAACAACTTAACAGGAAACACCAAACAAACAAGAACATTTTGAAGCAAAAATCCTTCCTTGGAAAAATAGCTACATCTTTTTTACTTCTGTTAAGTCAGTCTTAGAACTCTGTTTGGCTTGAATCAAAGACCAAGGTGGGCCGCCAATAAGGACTACTTGGTGCCCACTGGGCCAAGTCCAACCCCACAGGCTAGAATTCAAGGGCTTGGGAGATCATCTTGACCTGCTCCACCCCAGGGCTGCCTTGCAGCCAGGACTCACCAGAATAGCTCCTCCGATAGTTAAAACGGTGCAACATTTCTGTCCTAGGTAAATAGCCCCTTCCTCGAGCTCTCACCCCCTACCCTCCCAATCCACCAACTAGCACTTAAATGCTTGGCACAACCAGGAGACCTTGAGAGCCTATCCCAAGCCTTTGCCAGCAGAAATTCTGGCTCATCAGGGTTCTTGCCAATCAGGCCCCAAAACTCTTGCCTCTTGTCTGGCCTTTGTCAGAGCAGTTCAGGACCTCAACAGAAGGGCATCACTGACAATGCCACCTATCACTGACATCCTGGTAGATGGATGTGTGGTACTCATGTAGACCCCCGAGGCTGTGACCATCCACCACTGGCCTGTTCTCCCTGAGGTTGATATCATGTAACTACTGGGGGTAACTGCAGCCTCTGGGTGACTGTAGCTGTCAGATATTGTAGATTCAACAAGGAAATATGGAGTAGCTGGCAGGCTGGCAGTAACAGGGTCCAACCCAGATACTGGCCAACCACTGTGGGCTCTATCAGTATACTAGGCTCTGTTAGGCACTCCAGCAACAGGAGGGAGGCTTCAGATAACAGAACCCAAGGTCAGGTGGCATGCAGGTGTAAGCCCTCTTTACACTGTCGCCATTGAATTTCACCTCCCTTTAACAGGATGAGTTGCTAAATCCTTCTGAATTCACACCCATCGTGAGCATTAACATTAATTTGTTTCATAAAATTAAGAACTATCACCTATATAGCATGAAGAATGCTAACTGTATATTAATTTACTTGAATGCTGTCAATATCACTATTTTGAGGGAGTTATTTTTTTATTGTAGTTGTTATACAATATCATATTGGTTTCAAGTGTACAATGCAATGATGTGTCAGTTATCCACATTATTAAATGCTCACCCCAGTAAGTGTAGTTACTATCAACATAGAAGATATTACAATATTATTGGCTATATTCTCCATGCTGTACTTTCATTCTGTGACTAATTTATAACTGAGATTTGGGGCCTCTTTATCCTTGTCACCTATTTTATCCACCCACCTCTCCCCCTCCCATGTGGTACCCAACCAGTAGCTCCTCTGTGTCTATGAGCATTTCTATTCTGTTCATTTTTGGTTTTGGTTTTGTAAACATTCCTGTTATTATCCCCACTTTACAGGGAAATAAACTGAAGCATAGAAAGGTTATTTAAATTTAAGAGACAGAGGCAAGATTTTAACTAGGCCTTCCACCAACAGAGCTGTGTTTCCTCCCTCTGGCCTGAAGATTAAATTTAACCTAATCAAACATGGCATTCCAATAATTTTTTGTGACATGTCTGATAATAGAGATACTGCATATTTAAGAATTTCAGACAGTATTGTAAGAGCTGGGAAATCTTAAACATAATTGGTGTGACTCCAGCAGAAGTTGAGATGATTTAAGACCATGAACATTAATGGGAAAGTCATTGGAAGGATTTGACGCAGTTGCCTATGTCAAATCATGACTCAGTGGCCTTATTTAGCTGGTGATAGATCAAATTAAAGATCCCAACTATTTCTAATATTACGTGGTATAGAAATTACTGGAATATCATGAATGATTTTTATTATAAACCGTATCAGTTGATAAGCAGTTTTCAACAAATAGTTTAGCTATATTAGAGAACAAAGGGAATATAGGTGGCTAATTTTTGAATGTTTGAATATCAGCTTCATGCTCCTATCTAGTTAAACTAATCTATGCTTGGTCACTAGCTTTCACTCCTACAATGACCACCTCACCTCCCCAATTCCCATTATTTCACTTATTTCATCCACTTCGATCATTCCTAAAGTTTTTTCCTGAAGTTTCACTTAACCTGACTCTTTTCATCTTAACTGCCAATAGTGGGTTGAATAGTGTGCCCCAAAATTCATGTCTCCATGGAACCTCAGAATATGACCTTATTTGGAAATAGAATCTGTACAGATGTAATTAGTTAGGATAAGGTCAAATGCAATGACTGATGTCCTGGTAAGAAGGGCAAAGGACATACAGAAATAGAAACAGCATGTGAAAACAGAGGTGGAGACTAGAGTCACGTACAAGACAAGGAATTCAAGGATCACACGCAGAGCCACCAGAAGCTAGGGAAGAAGCCTAAGACCAGTTTCTCCCTCAGAACCTCCAGAAGGAACGGACTCTGCCGACACCTTGGTTTCAGTGATCGCCTGACCTGTGAGAGAGTAAGTTTCTGTTGTTTTAAGCCATCCAGGTTGTGGTGATTTTTCACAGCAGCCCTGGAGGACTAATACATTGCCCTCAACACCTATAATCTAGAGTCATTCCCACATTTTAGTGTGTAATAGAATCACCTAGGAAGTTTATTAAACAGAGTAGGTAGTGGGCCCCAACCTGAGTTTCTGATTCAGTAGCTCTGAAAATTACCATGTCGAACAAGGTAACCCAGTGAGGCTGATTTTACTGGTCTAAGGACAACATTTTGAAAACCACTGGGTCATACCATCTGTTTTAGCATTTAATTGCATTCAGTTGAGAATTTCATTACATCATATCTTACATCATGTTTATAATAAGTTCATAAATACAATGACTGCCTTCCAGTGATCCCAGGAGTATCACAAAATCCATGCTTTAACTTATTTTTGTTTATCCGTAGGACACATTGGTGGCTAGCATATTGCTAAATTAAATAGTCAAAGCATAACAGTTGAGAACACTAACTTTATGCTCTTAAATCTCATCTCCTCATTTGGAAAATGGGGTAAGTGGTATTTAATAGGAATTTTTCTGAAGATTGAATGAGATTACTCATGTAAAATGTGCATGATATTGCCTGGTTTTTAGAATGTATGCAAAAAAAATGTTAAGTACTATTATTTTTTAATGCTTATATTAATGCAAAAAATTGGCTATATGGCTAGATGGAAACATCTGGAACAATGGGTATGCCAAAGCCAAAACCCAGACCCTGTCAGAAGTCTAAACTGAAGAGGTTATGGATTTTGTGCACATCATAGACCCACTGGCGGATGGCGGGGGAGGGCGCACGGGCATTGCTACTAATGAGTTACATTACACACAAAACCCATCTACTCCTCCATTCTGACCCTAGATTGACAAGGCCTTAGCAAGGTGTTTGTGCAGATTTATGTTTCAAGAAGGTGGCTTACAGCTCCAAGCGATACTTTAACAACACAGGTGTGAACTGCAAGGTCCACTCATACACGGATTTTCAACAAATGTATTGGAAAATTTTTTGGAAACTTGTGACAATTTGAAAAAACAGCCGCATAGCCTAGAAATATTGAAAAAAGAGAAATGTATATCATGAATGCATAAAGTATGTGTAGCTACTAGTGTATTTTATCATTTACTACCATAAAATATACACATTATAAAAAGTTAAAATTTGTAAAAGCTTGTGCACACAAACAGACTATATAGGGCACCATTCACAGTTGAGAGAAATGTTCATGTTATCAGTAGAGCTTCGGGTCATCAGTGGTCTATTAGTAAGGTTTTTGAGGAGTCAAAAGCTACATACAGAATTTCCACTGTGTGGGGGATTGGTACCCCTAAGCCCTGCATGGTTCAAAGGTCAACTGTATAACTCAGTTACTCCATTCATAATATGAAGACAGTCTCTGAGTTTTGGAAAAAAACAGTATGGTCAAATCAAGAGATGCCCGGCTATGCTCGATACCAAGACAGCAAACGCTGAATCTCTCTTCCCAGAAGGTCAGCGTCTTTGATTAAGAGGTGGAAGGTAATAATATTCAAGAGTAGAGGGTATAGTGTCAAGTTTAGAAGTCCCAGAGAAATGGGTGACATTGAGAAAATTTTAGTTCAATGCAGCAGAAATTTGTTGAACTACTATATGCCAGGCAGTGTGGTCCATTTGGGAAATACAGAGGTGAAGAATATCAACAAATTTCTTACCTTGGTGAGTCAGAATGCAGCAGAGTTTGAGTAAACATCAGCCACTGACCAAGCATGAGATGGGAGACATAATTCAAATAGTTGCTGGGCTTGCTAATCCTTAGGCTCCCTCAGTTGAGAGCAATGTCAGCCTTACGAAGGAAAGTCCACTTGTACATAGGGGTGTGGAAGAAATTCTCAGACATACATTCCCCAATTAAGCATCAAATCAGCTATTGGTCCCACTCTGACCTTCCTTTCTGAAGGTCATACACATATCTGTGTATAACCTTCCAGTTATTCTAGGTCTTTCCCAGTTCCTTCATGACAATACCTTTCCTTATATCCAAGGTTCAGAATCTCAGCTCATAATTATCCCCCCTTCCCTTGTTTTCTCAGAATCTGTTTTGGTTTCTCACCCTGAAACCAAATCCCGTCCTTCCCAGGTAGGCATCCCCAGCTCTGTATTCATTCCCTGGATCTATCTCCCAGAAGCCACATTCCCAGCTCCCCCAGTCTCTGCCTTCTACCCACACAGAGACCTCCGCTGATGCCACCTACCTTTGGCATAGACGTCTCCTGATCCCAAGGTCTCTTTTGTCCCTGAGTCACAGTTTTTTCCCAGTTCATCCCATCTGGCCAACTGTGTTCCCTAAGCCTTGTTATGGAAGAGGCCAGAGTTCAGGGTCTCAGTCCAATTGGAAAAGAAGAATTACAAAATAGAGTTCAAGGAAGGGTCCCAGAGCCCTCCAAGAATAAAGAGCATGCTGGCAGCAAGCCGGAAAGAAGAGGCAAAAGAACAGTCAAGGACGAAAGGGAAGCACAGCCCGTGACCACAGCCTCTGACGAGAGCACAGCTAGTCTCGTGGTCACCAGTGTCCAAGCTTCTGGAGTCAATGCTGCATGACAGTCTTTCTCAGCCACAGAACTGTATCTTAGTCTTCCCCGACCCCAAAGAGAGAACGATTTCCCAGCTGGCAAGTGGCTCATGAGAGCAACTGGGGACCTTTCTGTCATTTTTGTATCAGGTGCCACTGAAAGTGTAGGAAAATTCATGTTGCAAGATACTGTGTCACACAACCATCGCATGGAGGTAGATGATAATGAAAAAGGCATGTCTGATAAAACTCTTGAGGGCAGCATGCAGCACAAAATGAGGATGTGGGTGATCTCTGGATAAAAGGACATATTCATTTTCAGAGCCAACTGCTGGCCAGGGAGCTAAGGAGAGGATATCCCAAAAGGCCACAAAGAAGATTTACATGTCAGGTGTACAGGGGATAAGGTCAGGGACCTGCTTTGCTCAGCCTTTCCTTTAAAGCCAGCAGGAAGGAGGGAAAGCATGTTTTCACAAGCATCAGCCCTTGTCCTAGTCCTTCTCCACGCTCACCCTGACCTGAGCAATCCTGTCCCTTCTTTCATGCTCACTAAACGGGAGCACCAGACAGCAAGTGAGAATCCACTCTGCCAGCAGCCAGAGAGCCAGGTGCTGGAGACTTGGCAGGGACAGGACATGGATGTGGCTTTCATGAAGACTGGTTCAGAAGGTGAACAAAATCTTTTCACTTACTTAAGGACACTGATAATGTGCTGAGGAGGAAGCCAGGAAGAAGAATGTTAGAGTATGTTACACACAGCCTGACTCTCCCGAGCCAGAGAGAAAACTGCTGAAAACTCTCTCCAACACCCAGGTCTCACCTCTGATCCATACCCTGTATCAACATGGGGTGTTATTTAAGTCTGGCTTTAATTAACTGATGATTTCTACTGCCTCAGTTCCTTAGTTTTCCAGTTGAGCAACTTTACAGACTGTCATGATCTTTCACAACTTGCAAGGTAAGGGGACTAAACCTTTCCTTTAAATAGAGCCCTGGGGTCTCACCAGGACTTAGATACTGACTTAGGAAATGCCTAAAACATAGAATTTAGAAGCAAAGGCAGAAAGGGAGAAGACTGCAAGAAGTAGATGGAGTCCTAGCTCCAAGGTGACATACTTAATCTAAAGGAGAACATTGATTGTTCAATTCAAAAAAAAGGAGACTAAGCCCCAGATTTAACATAGTATAATGTCACCACGTGATCTGGTGATCACTTTTCCTTGGTTTTCCAAGCAATAACCTTGGTTTCTGAACTTCGTTCATATCTGGATCTGAAGTTATTGAATCTGCAATAAAAACAACAATCTTCTATGGAAATCTTTCTTTTAACCTTAGAAATCCCATTAACTGCTGAGAAATATCTAAAGCCACTTTGCAGACAAGACCTTGGACATGTACTAATCACTATCCTTCACAGAACAGTCTATAAAATAGCCAATCCAACAGAGGCAGAGCCCTGTTATAACCTGGTATTTAACCTGGTATAACCCAACTTTATTCCTATATCCTCCAGTTCATTAGTGATTCCATGAAATTTCCTGGGCACCCACCAAACCCAGTGTGAAAATGTTCAAAATGAGTGGAGATGTAGTTCCTTCATTCATTCACGGTCTCTAGATCCTTGATACAATTCAGTGGTCCTTAATATGTAAAAATGAAAACTGTGTAAATGAGTTACATTCAGGTGGGGTTGCACATTTGGCACATTTAGACATTCAAAAGAAGACTTATTGAATGGAAAACAAATCAGTTCAATCAACCTTTAGTTAATTTGAGCACCATAGCTGAGCATTCTTTTCAGATCAAAGTAGAAATAGCCAGTGCAGAGAATGAAGGTGGAACATACCATATAATTGCTTCTGGCACCCTAGAGGCAGCAAAATTGAGGGAAATGCTATCCAAAATGGGAATCTCCACAATGTTACCGATCTGCAAGGAGATGAGTTTGGGCCAGGATTTGAATCCATGCACCACTTCTTTCATCTACAGAGCTTTGCCCCACCAATGCCAAAAAAAAATGTCATCTGACCTAATGACACCGTTGATTTGCATGCTAGAACAAGCTCCTCGGGTCATCAAGGATCGGTAACAGTTTAGAGACCGCAGCTGACACTATGACCGTACTGAGTAGAGCTGTTCTGGGGAATGAGGGCTCAGACTGTATAGTCAGGGTGCTCTGGGTTTGAATTACAACTTCATTACTTCTGTCTATGTAACTTTGGGCAAATAATTCTCCCTGCCACAGTCTACTCATTTGTAAAAGGAAGATAACAATACCACTAACTTCATTAGGTCATTGTGAGGATTAAATAAAAGAGTTTAACATGGAGGCTGGCATATGATCCACAATAGCAGAATGTTACTCAAACCATATGATTTGGGTCCTTAATAGTCCCCTTCTTCATATACAATGATCAGGCTACAAAGTAACTCAGAGGAAACAGTATCCTATCCAAAGCAAAATCAATTCTTTGTCCTTATAATTTCCCCCTTGCTGCATAGAGTAACAGATAACAAATACACAATGAGGTATAGAGAAAATATGCCCAAGGGTCAGAATTCCTAGGTTCTAGTCCTGACCCACAGTGGTGACTTCTGGGGCAATTCATTTAAATTCCCTGAACCACAACTTCCTGCTCTTTGAAACTAAAGAAGTAAGACAGAGGAAATAATGCTTCCACGAGAATATTATCTTTGCTTCATACATCACAATCATTGCATCAAATAAACTGCATCTGTGAAAGCATGCTTTTTGTTAGCCTCAGAACATGGATATAAATGTAAGTGTTAAAGAAGACCCCACACAGGAGCAACTCAGAGAGCTGATGGAGCGTTACCTGCCTCCCTGCGCAGTCCCCCATCCTCAGGTTCCTTCAGCTATTCTCCCTGCATGTTCCTGGGTCACTGCCACTATCCCTTCCCTCTCTCTTCCCAGACCCAAACAGAGCCAGAACAGAAGAGCCATGAAAGCGATTCCCAGTCTGGGTCACTGTCCCTCAACTGTCCCAGCTGCCTCTGGGAACCCACTCCACGAGTTAATTATCCACTGTGAAAAAGCCATTCATCCTCAAATCCCTGAGCACAGAGCTCTTTCAGGTTGGCACCCTCTTGTTCTTGAACCTTGTTGCTGCTAATTGGTTGTGACATCCACCTTCTCTGTATGCCCCTGAATATTCTCCCTTGCTCTCCTCTTCCCACTTTTACTACTTCTGGGGTTTGGGGAATCCTCATGGACTTTAGTGACTGAGACCTTCAAATGACAACTGGAGAGAAAGAAAAAGACAGACACAAAGACATACTGATGGACTCAACTGCAAAGATACTGACCTGAAACTGGAAACACTGTTTGAGCGGGGAGGGCACAGAGACCATTCAGATGAGGATCAGGGGCAGGTAGTAGGATGGAGTCTACTAGAATTTGGTATCACAGGATATTGGAAGTGATCTAGGTTGAGCTTACATGTATAGATAATTACCTGGGTAATCTTTCTTCTTACGCCCTTTACTCATTGCTGCAAAGAACAGAGGACAAATAACTAGGCCAGTACCTCTTTAAGATGCAAAGTTTCATTCAGTGGGTTTAGGGTGGGACCTGAGATTCTGAGTTTTTTACCAACTGCCAGGCAATGCCAGTTACTGCTGGGTTCTAAGCAAATAGTCACAAATAGCTAATAAAATGGAGAATCTGTGAGCAAGCATCATGCAAAGAAGCAAATAGGCTGTAGGTCCAATTCAAGGAAGATGGTCATAACAGAAGCTTTTATTTATAAAGCAGCAAATGCCAGTAGATTCCTACATTACATGAGGAATATACGCTGTAAGCTATAACCTCTAAATGTTAACCAAGGTACCAGCTGGAATTGCTTCTGCCCATGAAGTTTGTAATCCAATACCAGACTATAATTTCAAGCCATTGGTGGACCACAGATGAGATAAGCAGCTTTACAGTGACAAGAACTCCAGCCCTCCGCATCGGCTCCCACCTCAGCCCAAGCCTCTGAGCCAAAATTTTGAATACCTCCACTGTCCACCTCCTGCACTGTGACTGCTGCGCAGATCACATCCCGCCCCTTCACCTGGACTGCCTCAGGGAGGCCCCTAACTCATCTCCGAGCTTCTCTTCTTCCCTCTTTCCTGTTCACTTCCTTCCACAGCCAGGCTCAGGCTTGTTAAATGTAAATTAGAATTCTGCTTCTTGGGGGACAGAGGACAGATTTAGACCTCCCAGTTGAAACAAAGAGAAAATGTATGAAACAGTGGCGTGGAAGACACTGAACACCAGGCAATGAAAGAGGGACCCCAGAGAGAGGAAAAGAAATGAAGCTAGCCCTGTGATTTGAGAGAGTTCCCAGGCACCGTCCCAGGGGAGGGGCTCCCTGAGTTGAAACGAGCTAAGGGTCCAGGGAGAGCCAGAGAGCTGGAGTAGAGAGAACACCCTCCAGGCAGAAAGCTTGGATCCATGCGCCAAGCCCCCTTTGGCCTTGCAGCAGAGTGCCGATCCGTGAACACATGCAAGAAAAGCACCTGTGCCCAGAGAAAGAGCCTCCAAAGGGATTAGATACCACTTGGCTGTGATCCTTACCTGGGAATCCACGCCTCACCCAGGCCGGCTCTGTCAGAAATACGGGGGTGGGGCCCAGAGATCAGTGTTTTAAATAAGCTCTCCTCCTGACACTCTGAGGCACGCTCCGTTTGGAGAGCCACTGCCCTAAGACGGTCTTTCTCAACCCTGGCTCGGTACTAGGATCATCTGCGGACTCTAGGAAACCCTGATGCTCAGGCGTCACCTGAGGAACAGTGACATCCTTCGCGGAGTCAGCAGGCTGGGTGTGGCCTGAGAATCTGCATTTCTGACAGGTTTTGGGGTGCCACTGAAGCTGCTGGTTTGGGAACCCATCTGCGAACTGCTGGTCCAGGGTCTGACGGGGTGAAGCCTGCTCCTGGGAGCCAGGCGGCCCTAAATGTGGGGGCGAGAAGGGCACCACAGCTAGGAAATCAGACAGAAGCTGACAGATCTCCTCAAACCCCTGTAATGGTAGGATATTTTAGAATGTAGTAATTTTTTCCCACTGGGAGATAACTAATTATTAAAATTTTCTTATATAGTGACCCAAAATCCAGCATCCTGTAACCTTTCAGTTATTAATCCTTATTTAGGCCTTTTCCCTTGTCTCACTTGATTTTTTTCCCCTTTAAAGGAATTAAACCCTGTTACCAAGTTGCAGTTAATTTCTTGTAAGAAAAATGATGCTATTTGATTATCCTGTCAGTTTCTTAATATCCTGGACCTGTCAGGGTCAAACTTCAGTGTTCATAGCAAGCACATGGGAGCCTGATAGGAACACGGGCTTTGAGCCCCACCCCCGGAGCTTCCAATTCAACCCCAAGTATCTGCGTTTTTATAAAAACCAAGAACATTTCTGAGGCTCTAGGCCACATATGGGGACCCTCTAGTCTAGGATATTGTTCTCAAGTTCAACATCTAATGAAGCATTATTTTCAGAATGAATCTTTACAATAATTTTTCAACAGAGATACAGCGTTCTAAAGCCTCCTGTTCTGAACACTGAAAATTCTGCAAAAAATCTCTAGGTACAGTCCTGTCAACAAGGTTCCCTGCTGTTTCCAGGTGCCAGGATATCGGGATGACTGCTGAGGCTTTTCTGCACAGGAGGTCTCCCACCACTAGGGAAGGTAGGGCCCCTCCCACTGCACTGACCAGCTTGGAGCCCACAGGCCTGGGGCCTTGCTGCCTGATGGAAATCATATTCACTTTCTCCTACCTGTTCCCTAATCTTCTTTTTTTTTTTCCTCCTCAATACCTGTCTCTTCTCTTTATCCTCTAATAATGACAATAAGTACTGTTTGTGGAGCCTCTATTTCTAGAGTTACGTTATGTAATCTCTCATTAGGTTCCACAGTCCCCTATGAGTTCAGCTTTATTTTACAAATAAAGGCAAACAGCAACTTCTCAGGGTCCCATGGCTAGTGGCTGGCAGTGCCGTCCCTGACCCTAAAGTTTCTGACCCCATCACCTATTCTTCTGTTCCCTCCCTATTTTATCTTTCTCTACCCCCTTTCCACCAGTCTGGAAATAGAATTCATGGCGTGGCTGACAGCCAGAGCCCAGAGCTTATACTTACAGGCCATTTCAAACACACGTGCATGAGACAAAGATGGTACAGGCTACACCAGGTTTTGTGGGAATGCCTGTGTCATGGACCAGGGTGGGGCATCTATGTCCTTTGGATACTTGGGGCCCCAAAACAGAGACCAGTGAGAAGCTAGTGAGGGTTTGACTGGCTTTTGCCTGACACTCTCATCCTTCTCAAATCACACTTCCATCCCTACTAGCCTGCCCCAGGGGTGTTTCCCACCTGCTAACCTGAAGAATTTTTGGCCTTCCATCATCAGGGGCTTCTCTGAAGATGGTACACACCTTTGGCTCCAGAGAAGGCAACCTGGGGAACAAGGGTCAGCTATAGGATTGGAGGGTCTGAATCCTCCCTGAGAGTCTGCCTGGTGCAGGTGAGGGCAGCGCACAGACACCCCTGATGAGCGGCTTCCCATCAGCTCCTGTGCTGAGATGAGAGGTCAGGGCCACGCTGAGCAAGGCAGCCCTCGGCTTTCATCCATAGCACTCCAGTCTCCTTTAATCACTAGTTAACAACTCATTCAGCTCCTCAGGCTGGTTAGAGCCCAGGCTCAGACAAAATAAGTTACAATTCTAGCAATCACTCTCCTTCAGGAGTTAAAGTCTCGTTGGCTTTTAGGGGAGCTCTCAGACCTTCTGTGACTTCCTTTCTCTGGGAAGTGCTGGGAGCTATGGGCCACAGATACATTACACAGAAAGCATTCAGAATGTGTGAAAGCATGCAGGGTTTTTTTCCAACTTGCAAATATTAGTGTGTTTCACATGGGAGGGAAAATGTCCGCTAAAGGCAAGGCTTTCCTGGTGAACTGAAAGATTTCAAATAGCTTCTGTGCAATGTAGCTACACACAGGGGTGGAGTCATAGACAGTTTAAGACTTTACCCTGGAAAGTAACTTTAGAGTCTCAACCCTAGCAAACATGAGGTACTTCTCAGATCATGCTGAAGAACTAATCAGTGCGGGCATACTGCAAAAATGACTTCATATTCAACACCTCCCGATATGGCTTTGGGCAAGTCATTCATTTCCCTAATCCACAGGTTCTAAGTGTGTTTAGAAGGGATGCCAACCACCCACCCGATCAATCTCAAGGCTCTTACAATGGGGTAATATAAACTGCTTGAGCATGAGTAGTGAATGTCACCTAGATTTTGACATTTTGTCTTTCTTAATTACCCCTCATACATATTTAAGCTTCTTATAGGAATGGGCTCATGCAGTTATAGAGGCTGAGAATTCCCATGACCTTGCTTTCTGCAAGATGGAGAACAAGGAAAGCAAGTAGTGCAGATCAGTCTGAGCCTAAAAGCCTGAGAGCCAACGGCCTGACGCCCAGTCCTTGTCTGCAAGCCCAGGGAGCAGGAGCGCTGCAGTCTGAAGACAGAAGATGGGGGTGTCCCCGCTCAGAGAGGGAATTTGCTCTTCCTACACCTTTTGTTCCATTCAGACCCTCAACAGATTGCCCGCTGCCCACCCACATGCAGGAGGGTGATCTGCTTTACTCAGTCTATGGATTCAAATGCTAATCTCTTCCTAAAGCACTCACAGGCTCAACTGGCCATATTTTACCAGCTACGCGGACATCCCTGAGATATCTGGGCTTAGTCAAGTTGACATAAAATTAACCATCACAGGGTGAGGCTTTCCTTATTGTGGTAGTAGTATCCATGACCACAACCCTATCAAAAGAAAACTTCCCTGCCCACAGCCTTTAAAGATGGGGCAGCCACATATCCTATCTATTGCTCCCACTACATTCCAATAACTCTGGTTAGACCAGGGTGATACATATGCCCCAAGGCAGCCGATTCATGAGTTCTTGAATTCTCAAGAGAATACAACCATCTGGATAGTGTGACTGATAGAGAGAGAGGATTAAAGATGGTGGCATGACAGGTGAGACAGAGGTTTCCTCCTAAAACCGCATATAATATGAAAATATAGTTAAAACCACTACTCCTGAAAGAGCAACAGGAAAGAGGACTGTGCCAGACTGCATACACCTGGAGAAAAGAGCAGACCTCACGAAACAGGGTAATGTACCAAAGCTGTGGCCCGACAGGACCAAAGACCTTCCCCCACCCCAGCTCACTGGCGGAAGGAAGAGAAAAGGAGTGGGAGGGAGTGGAAACCTGGGATGGCCGAATACCTAATTCCGGAGATCTACTCTGGAAGCAAAAACCTACATTTCATGGTGCTTGCATGGTACTCTCGTGAGTAGGGGGTTGGAAAGCTAAGACAGGCAGAATTCCTGGAGACACTGGGATTCCAGCCACTTGTGAAAAGCAGGGATCCATATCCGGCTGCTCTGGGACAAAAGAAAGGTGGGCAGTCTGAGAGACTTCCTAACAAGGAAGCCCTTAGCAAAAGGGCTGCTAAAGGGGCAGGACTGCACAGAGCTTACTGCTCAGGAGAAAGGACAGGTAGACAAAATTGTCCAGGTGCACACTGCCCAGCAGGTTGGGAGCTATCACGATCTTCAGGTGCTCCAGCTCCCTGGCTGCCTACACAACTCCAAGGATCAGCTCCGTTATATGCAGCCTACTGAGCTTTCTCCCGGCCAGCCCCACCTGGCTCACAAACTGGCAAACCCGACCCTGGCATTAGGCCAGCCAGAGGGAAGATCTGTCTAATACAACTACAAATGCAAAGCATAGAGGCTTATACCTGTGTGCTCGGCCCACTGGTTCAGGCAGTGGAGTCAGGCAGAGCTGCTGGGAAGCAGTAAACAGTTCTTTCCTCCCCCCAGGCACCAATACCTCTCCCCGGTGACCCCCAACATTGCTTCAAGGGCTGAACAGCTCTAGAGAGTAGAACTTCTGGGCACTAGAGGGCACCATATACAAATATGAAATGCCAAAGGAACCTGGTTCAAAGTAAAATTATTAATACAACTCCTGAGAAACACTTAAATGACATCGACCTCATGACTCTTCCTGAAAGGGAGTTCAAAATAAAAATCATTTACATGCTCATGGAGGTACGGAAAGATATTCAAGAATTCAGGAATGAATTCTGGTCAGAGATCCAATCAATGAAGAGCACAATGGATGGTATTAAAAGCAGATTGGATATGGTGGAGGAGACGATAAATGAAATAGAATCTAGAGAAAAAGAATACAAAGAAGATGAGGCAGAGAGAGAAAAAAGGATCTCTAAGAATGAAAGAATATTGAGAGAACTGTGTGACCAATGCAAACAGAGCAATATTTGCATTATAGGGGTACCAGAAGAAGAAAAGAGAGAAAAGGGGATAGAAAGTGTCTTTGAGGAGGAACTGCTGAAAACTTTCCCAATCCGGGGAAGGAGATGGTCTCTCAGGCCATGCCAATGCACAGATCTCCCAACACAAGGCACCCAAGGAAGACAACACCAAGACATATAGTAATTAAAATGGAAGAGACCAAGGATAAGGACAGACTATTAAAAGCAGCCAGAGAGAAAAATAAGATCACATACAGAGGAAAGCCCATCAGGTTATCATCAGGCTTCTCAACAGAAACCTTACAGGCCAGAAGGGAGTGGCATGATGTATTTAATGCAATGAAGCAGAAGGGCCTTGAACCAAGAGCACTTTATCTGGCAAGATTATCATTTAAATTTGAAGGAGGGATTAAACAATTTCCAGACAAATAAAAGTTGAGAGAATTTACCTCCCACAAACCATCTCTATAGTGTCTTTTACAGAGACTTCTATAGATGGAAGTGTTCCTAAGGTTTAATAGCTGTCACCAGAGGTTATAAAACCACAGTAAAGAAAGTAGAACAGCTAATTACCAAGCAAATACAAAATAAAATTAACTATCCCAAAGTCAATCAAGGGATAGACAAAGAGTACATAATATGATGCTTAATATATAAAGAATGGAGGAGGAAGAAAAGAAAAGAACATTTAGATGGTGTTTGTAATAGCATATTGAGTTAAGTTATACTTTTACATAGTAAGAAAGTTAACCTTGAAATGTTGGTAACTATGAATCTAAGGCCTGCAATGCCAATAAGTACATACCTATCGATAATCACCCTAAATGTAAATGGACTGAATGCACCAATCAAAAGACATAGAGTCACTGAATGGATAAAAAAGTAAGACCCATCTATATGCTGCCTTCAAGAGACCCACTTTAAACCTAGGACATACACAGACTAAAAGTGAAGGGATGGAAAATGATATTTCATGTAACTAATAGGGATAAAAAAGCAGGAGTTGCAGTACTTATATCAGACAAAATAGACATCAAAACAAAGAAAGTCACAAGAGACAAAGAACGACATTACATAATGATAAAAGGGTCAATCCAACAAGAAGATATAACCATTATAAATATCTATGTGCCCAACACAGGATCACCTACATATGTGAAACAAATACTAACAGAATTAAAAGGAGAAATAGAATGCAATGCATTCATTCTAGGACACTTCAACACTCCATTCACTCTGAAGGACAGATCAACCAGACAGAAAATAAGTAAGGAGACAGAGGTACTGAACAACAAAATAGAACAGTTGGACCTAAGAGACATCTACAGAACTCTACACCCAAAATCAGCAGAATACACATTCTTCTCAAGTGCACATGGAACATTTTCAATAATAGATCATATAATAGGCCACAAAAAGAGTCAGTAAATTAAAAAGATTGAAATTGTACCAACCAGTTTCTCAGACCACAAAGGTATAAAACTAGAAATAAATTACACAAAGAAAATGAAAAATCCCACAAACACATGGAGGCTTCACAACATGCTCCTACATAACCAATGGATCAATCACCAAATAAAAACAGAGATCAAGCAATACATGGAGAAAAATGACAACAATAATTCAACACGGCAAAATCTGTGGGACTCAGTGAAAGACAAGCTAAGAGGAAGGTATATTGCAATACAGGCCTATCTCAGGAAAGAAGAACAATCCCATATGAGCGGTCTAAACTCACAATTAATGAAACCAGAAAAAGAAGAACAAGTGAGGCCCAAAGTCAGTAGAAGGAGGGACATAATAAAGATTACATCAGAAATAAATAAAATCAAGAAGAATAAAACAATAGAAGGAATCAATGAAAGCCAGAGCTGTTTCCTTGAGAAAATAAACAAAATAGATAAACCCCTGGCCAGACTTACAAGAAAAAAAGAGAGTCTGCTCACATAAACAGAATCAGAAATGAGAAAGGAAAAATCACTACAGATACCACAGAAACACAAAGAATTATTAGAGAATACTATGAAAAATTATATACCAACAAACTGAAAAACCTAGAAGAAATGGATAACTTTCTAGAAAAATTCAACCTTCCAAGGCTGACCCAGAAAGAAACAGAAAATCTGAACAGACCAATTACCAACAACAAAATTGAACTGGTAATCAAAAACCTACCTAAGAACAAAACACCTGGACCAGATGGCTTCACCGCTGAATTTTATCAAACATTTAATGATGACCAAACACCCATCCTCCTTAAAGTTTTCCAAGGAGTAAAAGAGGGAATACTATCAAATTCATTCTATGAGGCCAGCATCACTCTAATACCAAAACCAGGCAAAGACACCACAAAAAAAGAAAACTACAGACCAATATCCCTGATGAACATAGACGCAAAATACTCAACAAAATATTAGCAAACTGAATTCAAAAATAAATGAAAAAGATCATCCATCATGATCAAGTAGGATTTATTCCAGGGATGCAAGGATGGTTCAACATTCAAAAATCCATCAACATCATCCACCACATCAACAAAAAGAAGAATAAAAACCACATCATCATCTCCATAGATGCTGAAAAAGCATTTGACAAAATTCAACATCCATTCATGATAAAAACTCTCAACAAAATGGGTATAGAGGGCAAGTACCTCAACATACTAAAGGCTATATAAGACAAACCCACAGCCAACATTATACTTGACAGCGAGAAGCTGAAAGCTTTTCCTTTAAGATCGGGAGCAAGACAAGGATGCCCACTCTCCTGACTTCTATTCAACATAGTACTGGAGGTCATAGCCATGGCAATCAGACAACACAAAGAAATAAAAGGCATCCAGATCGGCAAGGAAGAAGTTAAACTGTCCCTGTTTGCACATGTCATGATATTGTACATAAAAAACCTTAGAGAATCCACTCCAAAACTACTAGATCTAATATCTGAATACAGCAAAGTTGCGGGATACAAAATTAATATGCAGAAATCTGTGGCATTCCTATACATTAATGATGAACTAGCAGAAAGAGAAATCAGGAAAACAATTCCATTCACATTCGCATCAAAAAGAATAAAATACCTAAGAATAAACATAACCAAGGAAGTGAAAGACCTATACTCTGAAAACTGCAAGACGCTCATGAGAGAAATTAAAGAAGATACCAATAAATGGAAACACATCCCGTGCTCATGGATAGGAAGAATTAATATTGTTAAAATGGTCATCCTGCCTAAAGCAATCTATAGTTTCAATGCAATACCTATCAAAATACCAACAGCATTCTTCAACAAACTAGAGAAAATCATTCTAAAATTCATATGGAACCACAAAACCCCGAATAGCCAAAGCAATCCTGAGAAGGAAGAGTAAAGCTGGGGGGATTATGCTTTCCAACTTCAAGCTCTACTACAAAGCCACAGTAATCAAGACAATTTGGTACTGGCACAAGAACAGACCCATAGACCAATGGAACAGACTAGAGAACCCTGATATAAACTCAACCATATATGGTCAATTAATATATGATAAAGGAGCCATGGACATTCAATGGGGAAATGACAGCCCCTTCAACAGCTGGTGTTGACAAAACTGGACAGCTACATGCAAGAGAATGAAACTGGATTATTGTTTAACCCCATACACAAAAGTAAACTCGAAATGGATCAAGGACCTGAATGTAAGTCATGAAACCATAAAACTCTTAGAAGACAACACAGGCAAAAATCTCCTGAATATAAGCATGAGCAACTTCTCCCTGAACGCATCTCCTCGTGCAAGGGAAACAAAAGCAAAAATGAACGCATGGGACTACATCAAACTAAAATCTTCTGTATGGCAAAGGATTCCATCAACAGAACAAAAAGGCATCCTACAGTATGGGAGAATATATTTGTAAATGACATACCCGACAAGGGGTTAATATCCAAAGTATATAAAGAACTTACACACCTCAACACCCAAAAAGCAAAAACCCAATTAAAATATGGGCAGGGGATATGAAGAGACACTTCTCCAAAGAAGAAATTCAGATGGCCAACAGACACATGAAAAGATGCTCCACATCACTATCATAAGGGAAATGCAAATTAAAACCCCAATAAGATATCACCTCACACCAGTACAGATGGCCAGCATCGAAAAGACTAAGAACAACAAATGCTGGCAAGGATGTGGAGAAAGGGGAACCGTCTTACACTGGTGGTGGGAATGTAAGCTAGTTCAACCATTGTGGAAAGCAATATGGAGGTTCCTCAAAAAACTAAAAATACAAATACCATTTGACCCAGGAATCCCACTCCTAGGAATTTACCCAAAGAATACAAATTCTCAGATTCAAAAAGACATATGCACCCCTATGTTTATTGCAGCAGTTTTTACAATAGCCAAGATATGTAAGCAACCTAAGTGTCCATCAGTAGATGAATGGATAAAGAAGATGTGGCACATATACACAATGGAATACTATTCAGCCATAAGAAAAAAACATATCCTACTATTTGCAACAATATGGATGGAGCTGGAGGATATTATGCTCAGTGAAATAAGCCAGGCAGAGAAAGACAAGTGCCAAATGATTTCCCTCATTTGTGGAGTATAACAATGAAGCAAAACTAAAGGAACAAAATCGCAGCAGACTCACAGACTCCAAGAAGGAACTAGTGGTTACCAAAGGGGAGGGGTGTGGAAGGGAGAAGGGGATTGAGCGGTATTATTTTTAGTACACATGGTGTGGGGGATCATGGGGAAAACAGTGTAGCACAGAGAAGGCAAATAGTGAATCTGTGGAATCTTACTACACTGAAGGACAGTGACTGCATTGGGGTATGGCGGCGACTCGATAATATGGGTAATGTAATAACCACATTGTTTTTTCATGTGAAACCTTCATAAGAGTGTATATTAATAATATCTTAATAAAAAATAAAATAAATTTAAATAAATAAATAAATAAAACCATCTGGCCAGTATCACAAATTTGAAATAGGGAACAAAGGGAGATGACCAAGCCATCAAGAGAAAAAGCACAGAGAAGCAGAAGCCCTGAGCAGAAGAACTGAGAGAAAAACTGGCAAATTTGGAACACTAGTAAAGGCAGGAAATACACTCAAAGTAGCAGAGAAGGAGAAAAGATTTAATTTGAACTAAGTGTGACTCACCAGAGCACAGATCCACAAATGCCCACTGCTGACACCTCTGCAAGTGTCTTTAATCTGGCTTCTGTCCCCAGGAAGCCAAATAATACCATGTTTTCTTTTATTGCATTCCTGGGAAATCCCTCTTTCTTTTATTGCCATAGGTCCTTCTTTTGAGCTAAGTGTCTGTAGGTCTCCTTCTCTTGCAACCAGAAGAACTTAACTCAAGTGACATTGAATATCTGAGTATGTGGGATTCTGGTCAGACATTAATGTAACAGGTGTTAAGAGGGGTCCATCCCAATAATAACTACAGGGACCTCTTCAAATCCTAGCCATTTTTCCAGGCGTCTTCACAACTTTAGACAAGATAAAAATCTCAGTGATCTTTACCCTTTAACTTCCTCCCAGGCTGCAGGTTGGACTTGTCTGAGAAGCTTGTAGTAGAACAGTTTCAAGATGGGAGGTACTGATTTCCATAACAGTTATACCAGAGCTTCAACTTATTCCCTTTTCTCCAGAATGCAACATGCTCTTCAAAAAAAAATAATCAAGGGAAGGGGCCTTTAATTATCTTTATTTCCTCCTCTTAGTTTAATGCAGGCAGCAAGGGAGATGAGAACTCGTGGACTAAGCAATTTGCTGGAGTGGCTGTTAAAGTGATGTGTGGACAGGACAACAGCAAAACCTGCTTAGTACTCAGAAACACCTGCTGGGAAATATTTTTTCTGCATGGGTTGCAAACAGTATTAAAACAATTTTCTTGCCTTAACAACAGAGGAGGAGGCATAAGGGGGCAGCTCTGCTCTATGGGCAAGCATTGTGGAACACAACTGGAGAGAATTAAAAGATAAGCAAGAGGCTGGGAGAGCAGGCAGGGGGTCTCTGGCTAACTTGGGCTCAGAGCTCTGTTAAATTGACCCTTGTTCTGCCGCTCTAAAGGGAATCTCTGGCTCAGGCCATGAATTCTCTCTTGGCCATCCTCATTTCTGAGTCTTAGGGCATTTCCGAGTAACCTCTCAGCCTCATTCCCTATAGCTGGTGCCGCAAAGGCACTGTATTGAGCTTAGAGGCCAAGGAAAAGACATATCCAGCTCCCCCTTTCTTGGGAGGTCAAGAGCCGGCATTCCCCTTCAATTCACTGTTTCTGCCCTAGTTCAGGTTCGGAGTACCTTTCAGCATAATTATTCCAGTGGCCAACTACCTAGCGTCTCCACCTCCAGGTTTTCCCTCCTCCCGTCAGGCCTCCACACTAGTCCATCCACATCTGAAATCAAACTGACCCCATCTGGCCAAAGGCCATCAACCCCCATGACTTCTTTTTGGCCACAGAATTAAGTGCTGACCTCTCAGCCCTGCTCCAAGCCCCTGACCCATCTTTAGACCTTCCATTAGGCTTGTACCGTTATCTGCCCCAGTACCTCGGGATCCCCTCAGTCCTCCTTGAGAGCCCCTCGCTCGGCCTTGGCTCTTACTGATTCTTCCCGGAGGGGATCTTCCTGCCTAAATGATTCTGACCTTCAAGCCCCCATAGACTGAAAGAATGATGACATCATGGACAAAAATCGGATGTTTGGAAGGGAAAACAAGTTCAGATTCACATAATGTCGAGTTTGAGGTGGTATGAGGGCTTCCAAAAAATGTCCAAGAGACTGGAAATATTTGAAGATCCAAGAACGAGAGTCCTAGCCAGTGTACAGATCTAAGAATCGCAGTCAGGTGTAGGGCCTTCTAATCTAAGAAGTAGCCCTTAAATGCATTGCCAAGATGGCGCTCGCTGGCTGAGCATGGGGTGCCCAGGCATTTTGGTGGGCTATGACGTTAGTCTACCTGTGTTCCCGGTATCTCCCTATTGGTGGCGTGAGTCTTTCGGGATCGTGATCAGCTCGTGGACACCGTTTGCTTGCATTATGTGCCTTCCTGCATGAAGAGCTTATGACTGCTTGACCTTTATGCTGATTGGCCCATGAATGTTATATATACTCTGCTGTTTCCGCAATAAACGAGTTCCTGCTTTGACTGAGCTTCCTGTTGTGTCTGTTTGTCTCCGGCCTCGAGCGGCGAGGCGGAGGCTGGTGTTTGGGCGAACAGTCGGCACTCACCCTTCCCGGTCTTGCCTTGCTGGGGCATGTCTCCCCCTTCCCGTCCTCTCTGCAGGTTTGGAGAGGGCTCGGGGAAGGCTAAAAACCCCGACAGTCAGACACACAATAAGCAGTCAAACCATCAGTCCCTGTGTTCGCTAAGACGGTTCCTGTGTCTCCCAACTCAAGAGATTCTTTTTATAAGCAAAGCTCTTGTTTCACATATTTTTCTTCTCGAAATTTCATCCGGCTAAGCTGGACCTCAGAAGAACCTGAGTAACTAATCACGTATGGATAAAGAGTGGCACATGAGTTTCATAGTGGTGAAACATTTCATGAATTATGCCAACACTCATATTCCAAGACGGACGGCTTTGGAGGGGGGGTGGGGGACACTCATTAGGATATCATACACAGCCATACTTGCAGCATTAAATTCCATTTTGCTTTCTGTCTGTTCTCCAGAACACATACAACCTTCTCTTTCATTGTGTCATCCTTGCATATAATCACATTAATGCTGTAAAATAGCACTCTGAATTTTGAACTTTTTCTTCCTCCTTCAATTACTTTTTTCCACCGAAAAGATAATGGAGAATTAGATGGCTTTGATCAACCTTTATCCAAGTTAGGAAAGGTTCCTCAAGTTTTTCATCTTTAACACACATGCAGGGGATGCATCAGTCATGATAGACAAGGTTACCCTGAGTTGACGACTCCAAAAATCTCAGTATCTCACAAACATTTCTCCCTCTTGCTCTGTTTTTTAATGATTAGCGTGCACTTTGTTCTACGTCATTTATTTGGATACTGGGGGTAACCAGGCCACCACTATCTGAGACACTTCTGGTTTCCTGGCACAGAGGGGAAAAAACTGGGAATCATGCAAGAACTCTTAAAATATGTCACCCATGCTTACAAATGATGTAGTTTGCTTCTGCTCACATTTTATTAGCCAAAAGTATATCACATATCAGTGTGACAGGGATATATATAAAATCGTTCCAGGAGGGGCAGCAAATACTTTGATCAATAATACAATTTACCTGCAGGGGCAAACATCACACAGTGCCAGAGTTTGTCCCCTTACCTCTGCATACTTGAAATATATCTGTTTAAATCTGCAGCCACAACTTAAGTGCCTGTAGGGTAGGGCACATAAATACGGGGGGAAGGGAGGGGGAGTAATAGCCATTCCCTCTCCTTTATAGTGAGGCCTGAGGCAAACAAGAAAGGGCATTCCCTTATCTCAGAGCATTCAAACAATATTTTACCAACAGCCCCAAACCATATTTGCAGACTCATTTATGACTCCTGATTTAAATCCAAAATGGTTCTTCTGAGAGAAGATTGTATCTAATTTGACAATAGATAAGAATGTATATAATTTGATTAAAAATAACTGCACATCTATTATATTTTAAGTACTAAGCTAACCCCTTGTAAACACGAACTTGGACCTCCATATAATGCAGAGTTGCCTGCCCTGTAACATGTAAAACTGACCCTAAGACCTCTCTTATCTTCTAAGAGAATCAATGATGAACTCATAATTTCTGTGAATCCTTATAGTTTATGTTCTTGTTTTCACTTCTGCCTCTGAGTTACTTGCATTGCATTGTCTGTCTCATAGCATCTCATTTCCAGACATTCTCTTCACTCTGCCAAAGCCTTCACAGACACAGGATTCTGCCTCCTCTCCTTGACTTTCCCCACAACTGCTCACTCAGTGTTCAAACCATAGGTTTGCAGTGATGAAAGAGGAGGATTGTATTACAGCAAACAGACAACACAGCAGACTCTCCTCCTGAAATGCCGCCTGACTGCACATTCCCTGACCTCCTACCTCCAGCCCCCAGCCATACCACCCAGCCCCATGTACCCTAAATCCAGCTCTTCTCTCTTTCCTCCCCCACCCCTAAGTTGTGCATTTCTTAAGCAGAATGGTTTAACTATTCCTTTGTTTTATTGCCTCATTCAGGGATTACTCTGCTTCAGTCTGCAAATAATATGACAGAACAAAGCTGATGGCCAACCATTGGCAGACAGGTAGCAAACTAGGGTAAAAAGAGTGTCCCTCGCTCCCTGAATTGTCTTCTAATCTTTTTCTGAACAAAGAAAGTTCCCTCCCCAAGAGGAACTCTGGGATCAGTTGTTAAAAATCTTTCCTCCATTATATGTAAAATGACATACTACAATAACCTTTTGAGGTAGACTTTTATAAGTAAGAGCTCAAAATTAATATTAGAGGATGGAATTTCTTTTTTCTTGATGTTAACCACATCCTGCAGCCCCACCCTAGTCAGTCATGAGCCTGTGGAACATCATACAGAGAAAGAGACTCATTCTTCTTTACTATAAGCCCAAGAGCAAGTGACGTAGCAGTGAGTCGGTAGGGCAGACACCTTCAAATACCAGGGAGCTCCATAAAAGCATTGTTCTTCCTCAGCTCCCTTGGAAAAGACATTTTTCCCCTTTTCTAAGAGTAGACCATCTCCCTGAACCGACCTAAGACTCTGTAAACTCTGTAAAGTTCACCACTTTGTAGTCAGAAGCTAGCCCCCTGACACCTCCCCAGAAAAGCCAGCACCACTACATAAGCCCCACAAGATTTGACAGCCCAAGAAATGAGGTACAGGAGTGCCAAGGCCACTCATGGTAGGAGGACGACAGGCTACACGGAGACTCAGTTCCTCTCCATTTGGAAAGCACATACAGATACTCTGAGCTCTATGACTAGGTCCCCCATCCAGCCCTCTAGGCAGAAGCCCTGTCAAGAGTCTAGCCTGACCACCACCATCTCATCCTAGAATCTAAGTCTACTGCCATCTCTCCCTATATTAGGTGATCTCCAGGTTGTTCCCATGAAGCATTTTATATTCATTTATATGCCCAACAAGAACTTATTGTGTACCTACAATGCACAGGTTCTATTCTAAGCACTTGGGAAACATCACCGAAAACACTAAAATATCTGCCCTTAGGAAGCTTATATTCTAGTGAATGGAGACAGGTATGAAAAACAAAAATAGTAATTTATATAGAATATTAGAGGATGACAAGTGCTATGGGAAGAAGAAAAATAGGTCAGAAAAAGAAGAATCACCCATTTTCTGTACAGGAAAATGCTAGAAGTTCATGAGTTAAACCGAGGTTTCTTTCCTCGACACTATCGACATTTTGGACTGCATAATTCTTTGTGGGGTTTTTAGTGGGGGGCACTGTCCTCTGTAGTATAGGATGTCTAGCAGCATCTCTGACCTCGACCCACTAAAGGCAATTAACATACCCCCTTTTCCCAGCTGTGACAACCAAAAATGCCTCCTGACATTGCCAAATGTCCCCTGGGGACACAGTCACCTCCAGTTGAAAGCCACTGAGTTAGAGACAGGTAAGGGGCCTGGTTTGTAGGCATGTACTCCAAGACAAGTGCAGAACCCCATAGCCAGTCTCTTATCACGGTATGCAGCCTGGATTACCATTTACCAGCTGTACAACCTGGATTCAATTTCTGAACCTCTCTGAGCATCTCCTTCATTATCTGTAAAGTAGGGATAACAGTGCATTTCTCAGGGACTGGTTGTAAGAATTAAATAAAATGCAGGTAAATCACCTAGTATACATCGCCACTGAGGAATGAATAAGCTTTTCCAGCTCAAATTATCAACTAGGACTCACTTTTTCCACCATGTAAACTTCTGATGAAGATAAGCAGGTATCATTGTTCTATTTTAGGGAAGGATAAATCTAGACCTTACTAGATTAAGCAATGTATCCAAAGCCACACAAGAGCAGGTGGCTGAGTTAAGACCCACCAACCAATCTGAATCCTGCAAGTCCCATTTCTATAGGCCTTCTCACCGACTGCACCACTTCCCTAAATTTACCCTGCTTGCAACCTTTAATGAACATGCCTACTAGGCAGAGCAAGAAGTACACTAGTAAAGGAAAACATGTGGGTTATGACAGCTGTTCCTGGAAAGTGATTGAACTCACCTGTGATGTTTGATACACTTTGGTATGTATCATTCTCAACCTCCAGGAAGAAAGGCTTCTACCAAAGGAGCCCCAGCCTGGACTTCCAGTACTGGTAACAGCGCAGAAGCCCAGACCAAAACATATCTTGTGCGTGGCCTTACGATATACCTAGGCTTCCCCTACTGGACCCTGGCATCTTAGAAGCTCAGATATAAACAAGATTCAAATAATCAAATGTGTTGAAGAAGGGAAGAGAGGGGGAAAAAATGGATTAGACAATGGCCAATGGCTTAGGACAAGTTCCCCCATCCTCATGTTGCCATTTTAACAAAACCAGAGTCCTCTCCGAGCACTAATTCCTCCCTGGCTCACTGCTTCCCAGAGCAATAACATAAATCCACCTAACATTTAAGCAAAAGGATATTGAGCTTGGCAGATCAGTACAGTGTATGTTTGCCTCCTGGAATGATAAGGTCACCATTCAAGACCCGCTAGGAAAGGCGGGTAGGAGTACAGAGAGCCACAACGTGAAGTGGCCAGGCCTGGTACATTCAGCAGAGATAACCTTTGAAGAAACAAAACATAATTGGGGGTACAGGGGGGAGAATCAAGCCAGAGCCTTCTAGAAAACACAGACTTGAGCTGCCATTAAGAAAGGGAAAAAGTTAAAACCAGGTCAAAATACATCCTGGTATTGCAGGGAGGTAAAAAGGGGGCATTCTTATGTCTGGGACCCTCTAAATGGCAGGTTTTCAGCCCTAAAAACAACCAACTTCAATTGCTCAGACCTGATCAGGTGATTTTGCATATCAATTCACAGCCTCCTGAATTAACATTCACCCAAATTTTCAGAGAAAACACCCTTTTCATCGTTACAACACATCCTGGAAGTAAACCAAAACCTCACAGAGAATATGAGAAAACAGACATCTTCCCATGCTGTTTATAGGAGCACAAATTGGTACCACTTTTTTTGGAGAGCAACCGAGCAATTGTGGATAAAGTGAAGGTTCCTATGACCAGGATTCTCACCTCGCCCTGGTTGGCTAGCTCACTACATGTGGGCAATATGTCATTATTGACTCTATATAAAAGAGCCCTGGCCAGTGCTCTGGGCGACCCAGTGGCATGGCTGCATGGCTGCAGGAGAGCAGAGCAGAGGCTGGAGTGGTGGCAACACTGAGAACAGAAACTGAGATGGCTGTGGATGTGGAGAGGCCCAGAGGCAGAGACCGGCTTACTGCATGCAGACTCACTCTGGGTGGACAGGATTCTAGTGATTGACCTGTCACCGTGGGAATAAAGTTGGGTATAACCCTTTTACCCCAAGAATGTTCTACTGTCATTTTTTGGTTACATTGAATCCATAGTGAACTTGTCTGGGACTGAAACCCATTGGGAAGACAGAAATGTACATCAAAAAGGAATCTCGTTAAAATATACCAGTGGAATATAAAATGGCCATTAAAAAGGATGAGGCAACTGAAGCAACAAAACAGGAGACTCACAGAACCCAAGAACGGACAAATAGTTACCAAAGGGAAAGGGACTGGGGAGGATGGGTGGGAAGGGAGGGGTAAAGGGGAAGAAGGGACATTACGATTAGCAGATGTAATGTTTGGGGGGCACGGGGAGGGCTGTACAACCCAGAGAGGACAAGTAGTGACTCTATGGCATCTCACTATGCTGATGGACAGTGACTGCAATGGGGTTGGGGGGGGGGGGGAACCTGATGAAGGGGGTAGTGTAATCACCATAATATTACTCATTTAATTGTAGATTAAAGATATCAAAATAAACTAAAAAAAAAAAAGGATGAGGCATGTCTCCAAGTACTATGACAGAACAGATGATCTCCAAAATGTATCATTCAATGAAAAAAAGGAGGAAGATACAAAACAGTAATATAGCATGCTAGTGTTTATGTAAAAAAATTTTTTTAATGAAACATGTGTGCATGTACATATATATATATATACACATATATGAATACACACACTCATATCTACAAATACGCCTATTGTCTCTCTAGAAGGATAAAGATATAAAAGGATACCCAGGGTAACTATAGCTGCCTTTCAAAATGCAAGGAGAAATTTCCTTCAGGTTGTTTGCTAGATATTATTCTTTGTAGATACTATAGATGAGAGAGAGGGAAAATTTTTAGTGTAGATCACTTTGTAGGTTTCTTAAGCATGGTAGCCTGCAGATGCTTCAAATCAGCTTATCAAACAACCTCCACCCCTGCTGGAGGGTATAACAAAGACCAAGGAAAAACCCTGCAAATAAATATAAACCCACAGTCCTCTCTGCACATAGGATACGATTTTGCATGTCATCCATTCTAAGGACCGTTAACCTTAACACCGCAGCACCCTCTGGAGTCACTTCAGCACACCATTGGCTCACATTGAAAATTAATTTTCAAATTAGCCTAAGAAAATACGATTTAGGAAGATAAATCTACTCACCTAGGGAATATCTACTCACCTAGTTCAAGTCAAATACAAGTGGTTGGAGCTGATGGTGCCTTGAAAATCAGAGGGAAGGCAAACCATGAGAAAACACTTAGTAGCTGGCAGGTAAAAAGAGACCCATTGTTTGGCGTGCAGCTTTGGGTAGGAAACCTTCCCTGGCTCCCCTCGCCTGCCTGTTCAAGGCTCCACTTCTGTGCTCCCATCACGCCTTCCGCATACCACTCACCATGCTGTGGCCACGTAACTTCCTGTTTACACCTCTGTCCCCTGTACCAGACCATGAGCCTCTCAAGTTCAGGGGCCACATCCTCACTGTTATCCCAGCTGCTCACTCAGTATGTGGCAAACAGAAGATGCTTGATAAACATTTACTAAACTGACTGCAGCAGTTTCCCAGGGCCTCATGCAGAGCTCATCAAGCTCCCTCTGGGTGCTTGCAACCTTGGTACAATACTGAATGTTGCTACCTTTTACTGTTATGTGTCTTCTTGTGTCTGATACAGGGGGCTCTAAGTGATAGAGGCACAGGTAGAAGTGGGAATCATTATAGCCCTGTTACCTGAGACAAGGTATTTCATCTCCTGGAACTTGTTTTAGTCTCCATGGGACAGAGATGATATCACCTCCCTTGACAGGTTGAGAAGAGCAATAAATGAGATTATGTATGCAGCATGCCTTGTACATGGCAGCCACTAAATAAATGGCAACTTACTACTTTTTGCTTTATCCACCCCATCTAAAAAGGTGAGCCCTTCTAGAGTGGGTATTCTCTCCTATTCACCGTGTGCCCTCTGCACACTCACTGTGGTACCTTGTGCATACTGAGAATTCAGCAAATGAGAGGAAATGTGTGCTTTGGACACTGTCAGACAGAAGTGGAATCCAGGCTTTAATTGATTGTTTAGTTGAATGTTCCAGCCACATTGGAAGGTTACACAACTTCCTAGCAACCAGTTATTTTATTTCCCATTTTATGGACACAGAAACTGAGGTTTAACACCTTGGCCAGGAAAACTAGAAAGTGGTAGTACTGGACTTCAGGCCTAGGTCTTCTGGGCAATTAGCCCAATGTTCTTTCCACTATATTATCTGCCTTAGAAAAATAAGAGAAAGAATAGTGATTGTAACCTACCAATATTAATAATAATCCTAATAGATGACATTTCTCAAAGTTTAATTTCAAAAAGTTAAAAATCTGACCACAAATACAGAATATATGCACCCCGGGAGAAGCAATCCTGGACTGCTCTGAGGAAACTGATGGCATTACTCAGACAAGTCATTCGTCTTGCACCTGGGGCTGGTCACAGGCCCTCAAGGCTATGCTGTCTTCAGGTGGCCTCTCATACAGCTTTTTACTTAGCAGAATGCATCATTAATGAGGAAACCAGCTGATGGTAACACTGATTCAAAAAGCATTTGAGGAAAAGAGATTTTATAAAGACAGCAAAGATATGCCAAAGTAAGTTCATTACATTTGTTAGGTTTGAGTCCTAAGGAGTAATACAATACAACTGTAACCTGAGGTACTCCCCTTCTGTGGACAGAAATTGTTTGACTCTCTACTGGATAAAGATCCACAGATTACTGTGTAATCTCACAGGGTCTGGTCCCTCATAAGCAATGAATAACAAGACAAACAAAGATACAGATCCTGGAATCAAATAATCCTCGGATGGGCCAGTTCAACTGTGCTCCAACAAAGCACTGAAAGGACATGCCATTGTTTTTCCAAGTTTAAATAAGCTGTTCAATATATTAAGATCACTTACTTTTGGAAGGGACTGTGTTTGCACTTTGCATACATTCATTCACGTAATACTAAGCACGGCCCCGAGATCATTGCCAAAATTATCCCATTCTTACAGATTAGAAAAGTGAGGCACAGATGGGCTAAGTGAGTTGCCCAAGGTCAAACAAGAGAACCCCTATTCTTAACAAATATGCCACTCTGCCTTACCAAGATTATGCAACACTCATCTGTGATAGCAGAGCCTGTATCTCACCATAGTCCCAGCACCAGGCTCAGTGTCAGACAGGTGGCCATTCAATAAGTGTTTGTAGGTTTTGCTTTGTGAACATAGAGCTAAGGCTAAAGAAAGCTATGACCCAGACCATGACTTCTAAGTGCCAGGAGGTTCTGGACACTGAGCTCATTCATGAATTAATAACTCAAGAATTCAGTTGAGCTGCCCAGAAGCACACTTGGGTGAACATAGGAGATGCAGCCCTGCAGTCACAGAGCTGGCCATCCAACAGGGAAACAAAAGTGAACAAGGACTAACAGCAAAACACGATGCATATTTTGATGGGAGAATGCAGGACCTCAGTATGTGGGCTTCATGTGGTCCAGTCATCAGGGTCATTGGAAAATGCCACCCTGCATCTGTCACTGTTTGGTCCTTAGGAACCATTTCAGGCCAAAGTCCAAGATGAGCAGAGCCAGCCTTAGGAATGAATTCATACACATTTGGCAGGGATTGGGAGACTGGGGAGAAGATGACGGTGGAGTCAGCCTGCTGGCCGTGCCTCCCTATTAAGGTAACAGCAGTACTGCATGTACCATGGGATGGTCATATCAGATTTTATGAATTCATGCTTTTGGATGGATGAACTAATTATGACTTTCATTACAAAGATTAGATGTGATGAATAAAATAACACTAGATAAAAAATACATATTTGAAAATTTCATCCTGAAGGTGAAGGAAGTGTAAGCTGGCACTAGAAGTGCCGATGGGTCAAGCCAAGTACCCTACCGCTGCTCCTGATATATGTAAGACTTACTAAGAGAAAGTCTTTCTGAGCAAGGAAAGAATGGTATTTCTCCAGGAAGAATGATGGGAAAGCCATGGTGTTAAGAGTTCTCATATCTCCTCCTGAGAGGGGAGGTTCTTGCCAGCTGCAAAAAGGAGAATGGGGCCCTTGGAAGTCACTGAGAAAGAGTGAGCCTAGCAGGGAAGAAGCCAATGACATATTTTATCCAATTAAACCTGCTCTCCATCTGTACAAGTCTTTATGGGCTTTAGGTAATGTTGCATGGGCCAAAGGATGGGGAGCTACTGATGCTCAGGAGTTAGTTTAATGCGCCAGTGCTCCCTACAACCAGCTAACACCAAGCCCAAATGCACCTTCTGCTCTTCCCCAGAATTTACAACATTTAAGTCTCTGTATACCTCAAGGCTAAACAATTCCAAGCATGTCTTACCTACCTAGAAACCCCAGAATCCTAAAACATGCCTGGAGCATAGGAGGCATATATGCATATCCTCTCCAGGCATGTGGTCTCTGTGACAGAGGGTTCCCTTGACCTGGAAGTTCCTGTTAGAGAACTTGGGCAGAAAGGAGTATGTCATGCCTCTCAGCTTAAAGAAAAGCTTTGGTTACCTGACCCTGATGGAAAGTCAATGAAAACTGTATGATTTGTGGAGCCCAGCTTTATCAAGCAGAGACAGATGGCCCAAGGCCAGGCTACCTCCGATGTAAGGTGGCGTTGGGCCAGCGAGCTCTTCTGGGACGGTGATGCCAATGAAGCATGGCAATTTTTAATGCATTGAGCCCCTTCTCAATTTACTTTCAAGGAATTTTCTTCCAAAACTTTGATCTTGGTTCTTTATAGCTGAGGGCTGTATCTTTCACTAGTGAGAACTTCTAGTTCACTTTTGCAAGGAGGTAGGATAGGATTCTTTTTTTTAATTCTTGAGGTTTAAGCTAGATACACCTAATTGTTGAGGTGTGCTCATGAAACACTGACTGAGGTAGTAAAGATGTGTGGAGGTTTGTAAAGTCCAATGGGTTTTTGCTATTTCCAAATCAAACAGGGATTTTTGAAATGGTTTATCTACCATTCAAAATTGCTTATCTACCATGTACATATTGTGATGGGAAAGGGTTTTTCTGGTATTTAAGTTAAATACCAAACTACCATCTAGGCCAAAGGTTAACCCCCATTTTTGTACTGAAGTTTTACTGGAACACGGCCACTCTCTTTCCTTTACATGCCATATGGCTGCTTTTGCCTTACAATGGAAGAACCCAGCAATGTAACAAAGACAGTGTGAGCCACAATGCCTGAAATATTCATGACCTGGGCCTTTACATAAAAATGTTACTGACCCCTGATCTAGACTTTCCACATGTATTACATTCATTCCAGCTGAATAATGGTAATTTCCTTGCCACAATACTGTAGACACTTGGGATGGAACTTCTCTGCCTATAATAATAGAAGAAAGTGTTGCCAGAAGTGTAACAATAATAAATTTTTGTAGTTATTTCATCAAAGCATTTTAATTTTCCCCTCACTCATGCTCTATTACATCCTGAGCTTTTCGCCCCAAGATGGGAGAAATATTTGCCAATCTTCAGCAAGAAAATAGGCTTGGCAGCCAGGGTATTGATAGATGGGATTGGCTAAGTACTCTAGCTCCAATTTAACATAACCAAAGTCAGGCCACTGCTTCCCCAAACTAAGATACCCACACTCCACCCCTAATAGTGAATTATACCCCAGAGAAGGAAACCAGATTTTTTTCTGCACTGGAGGGCCTTTGCAGCCCTGGCTAAGAGGAAACTGTACTGAAGCCACTTGGTCAGTCACTCTCTGAACCATAACATCTGGGTAATGCTGGTTCCCTGTGCTGCCATGGCATCATTTGTGTCCTCAGGCTAAACCCTGGTCTCTTGGTCATTGCTCAATTACTTCCTACTCCCGAGGTCACATGTGGGTGCAATACACAAGGGCAAGTGGGTGCTAAAAACAAAATCAATTTATCAACACCAAAAAAAGGGGAAAACCTACTTATTACCCAATAAACTTGTGGTAAATTCATTTGTTCATGTAATCATTCAGTGGATATTTAGCAAGCACCTAGAATATGTCAAACATTGACCTTAATACTAGGGATACAGAGGTTAACACAACAGATAAGGGCTCTGCCTCCTGGGGCTTATATTCTAATATGAGAACAATAAAGAAGTGATGGAGTAAAAGTTACAAAGATTGATCACTGCTATGAAGGAAACCACCAGTATGATATAAATTATCGAATTCTCATTGCCTAGTACAGTACCTGGTATAGACAATGGGCACCACTTTTCTTATTTAATGATTGCATATACAATTCAATATTTAAAACGCTTTATTTGCTGTCACCTCTATGTGGCCAGCTCAGGACAATTTTGATTTGTAGCACAGGACTGAAAGGAAGAGATGGAAGGCTTAAAAGGCACTCCTTGCCTCTGAGGAAATTATGATGGACAAAAAAAGTTGTCCTTCAAGAGAATTGTAATGACAAGGCATGTACTTTACAAAGATCTGTCTCAACAAGCTGATCTGGAAACCAGAACTGAAAGTAGCGTTCAAAAAAACAAGATCACAAGTGAGACGTCCTGGGTCCAAGACCAGACTCTGATACCAATGTTACTTCAAGGAGGTCTTCATTTGTCCAAGCCTCATTGCCTCATCTTTAAACTGGGTATAAGAACAGTACCAACTTCTTAGTATTATTACAAGGATTCAATGAATTAATATTACAAAAACCACTTAGCACTGAACCCCACATATTGAATGCATTCAGTATATGGTCTGACCCTTAGACTCTGTACATCTGTTCCCTTCTCTATGTAAAGAAGATAACAATACCTATCCCACAGGGGTCTTGAGAGGATTAAGTGAATGAATCCACATAAAGCCATTGCAACAGTAAGCACTCAATGACTGGTAACTGGTATTATTATTAATCTGATTCACTGACCAGTGACAGTGGAAGTAAACCCATCCCACTTTCAAAACAGAAATGGGGAATTTGAGTCCTGGATCTCTAAGCAAATTCTGCAATGGAATCCAATTTGCCAAGTCAGACCCACCTAGGCCACTGCTTCCCTTGAAATACCTTATTCATCACTTGTGATGGTGGGTGGAGGATGGTGAAAATCCAATGTTACTCTAAGTATCTCAAAGTTTCTGTGCCTAGCATGCATTACCACCATCTCTGATATATTAATTTATTCAACTTACTTTCATTTCAAGATCACATTCCTCTTTGTATTACTGTTCTGTTCCATCTGCTCCTACTATTGGAGGAAGGCCAAGATTAGAGCAAGTATGTCTTTCATGTTCTCACTCTGAAAGTCTACTCTGAGCTACACTGTAAGTTCCATAAAGGCAGGGGCCGTACCTATTTGGAACTCACTGTGTCTCCATGGCCAGTGTACCCAAATAAGGTACCTTTGGGGTTTGGGCTCTGTATGTATCATAGGTGTGGAATTACAGGGATGCAGAGAAGAAACACATGGTGAGCGGCTAAGGGCCTTTGCCCAGCATGAGTCCCACCTTCTGAAAGAGGGTGTACACATGAGCCAGGCCTAACTGATCATGGTATAGTCATGGGCATATGATTATTTCAGATGAGCCAGTCAGTCCTTCCTCCAATTTTTTTGACAAGAGCTGACAGGAGAGTTTCTTTTCCTCTCTAGCTACCAGCTGTGAGAACAAAAGCATGGAGCTTTCTGAGGGCACATTGGCCCCTGCATGGGAAAAACCTATCCAGAACAGAAGCAAGATATCCACACACAGAAGATGCTAAGAGGAGAAATGAGAGTTTAGACAGTATTCAAGTCTCCATATCTAGTCACCAAAGCTACCTCTACACCTGCCATTTCCACAACTTATTTATGTTAAAGAAAAAAAAGAACTGGACAGTCATTCAAATGATAAAAACAGATTTATTCAGGACTATTGAATAGGGGAAATGAGACTTCAGAATGAAACTAGGCTCGTTTCTGAATACAGCATGGACAAGCTAGAATTTATAACCAAGGAGCAGGGTAGGGTCACTGTATGGAAAGTTATTAAGAGAAAACATCAGAGGTAAATGGGATCTAGCTCAAATTGACCTAACAGAACCTTTGCTGAAAACAGGCCAGGGTGATCAGACCCAGGGCACGGTGGAGGATGAAGAACCCGGTTAGATCTAAGGTGCTCAGCTGTGGAAGATAGAGTTTTTGCTAAACTGACTTAGCAGCGCTCTTGCGAAAACTTGATTTCACAAGAAAGTGCACAAGGCAGGCCTACGAGAGGTACAAGGAGCCTGACTGAAGTTTAGTCCATAAAGGCAGGGGCCATACAGACCCATACATTCTCCTTTTGCTTAAGTGAGTTGAAGTTCCATTTCTCTCCTGATATCCGGAAGATAAAAGATGCAAAGAAGGGAGTAAGTCCATTATCAACAGCAATGACATTACCACCACTTGTTGAGGGCTTATTCTGTGTCACACACTGTACTAAATGTTTTCTGCATCATTTCATTCAAAACAAACCTATGAGGTAGATACTAATATCATGCCTTTTTTACAGGGGAAATAAGCACAGAGATAAAGTAATTGACCCAGGCCCAGAAGGGGGCTGAGCTGAGAAGCAAACCATCTCATCTGACATCAGGGCCTACCACAGACATGCCAATCCAGTAGGTCCTCCAGTGTGGTTCCTGGATTACCTGCATTAGAATTACTTGGGGTGGTTTAAAATGCTGATGATCAGACCTCCCCCATTTACTGAACCAGAAACTCCATGTGGGGATTAAGCTGTAGTTTAATAACTTATTAGAGAATATCTAGGAAAAGACTAGGACATACCATTTTCTTGGGACTATGTCCACTATTCACAAAGCCAGTGATAATATTATTTCTGGATTGAGAAACAGTATGAAGAATGAAGCGAAGGGAGGCCAACAGGATGAATGCACAAGAAACTGTCCCCCAGTCTAACCTGTCCTTGAAACCCACTTGTAGACAGTGACCATAAAAACACACCAAAGGCAAACTAGTTTAGCAACCTGGCTTACAGAGTGCTATAGTTCTCTCCCTTGTGTACCTTCAGCATGTGGCTTAGAACTCCAGACTACATAAATTCTTTATTTCAACAGTTTCAGACATATCCTCTGAAAGCCCTCTGAGCTCCACGAAGAATCAAGTTAGATAATAACAAGAATTTATAAAGTGTAGGCTCAGTTCTGTTTTGGCTACTTTTTTCTCTGAATTGCTTTGCTTTCCCCCATTCTGAAAAGATGTTTTCATTCTATTCTCACACTTGAGTTTGTCTGAGTTTTTTCCTCCAGAAGTAAAGCTTCCTTGCCTCTCCTTTGTTGACTTGTGTTTTATTTATTATACTTCACCCCCCATTATGCTTCTCCCCAGAAAGGTTTTATCTGTGTGTCGTAGACTCACCTCTCCCGACCCACCACAAGGATGTGATGGGCAGCTGACCTCGCTGTTTTTCAGTTACTCCCACCAGCAAGAGGTTGTTTCCACAGAAAGGGAGAGGGGAGGAGGATGACAGCACGCTCGAGTCTGTTCCCAGCTCACATGAGAAACAAGAGGTCATGGCTGGGTTTACGAGCTTCTCCGCAATCTACTCCTTCCTGTTGCTACAGTTAAAAGGTCCAGAATCCATTTTCTGCCATAGCGGTGGCCTCTAAAGCCAACACAGAGGGGGACAGAAACCCTTTACATGCAAGAAATCCTAGGTATTTTACCTGAGCACATGGTAGCCCAAACCCATTAGAGGAAATATTTCACAAATTTTTCTGAGTTCTAACGTTATGACACATCTCCCTCTTTCCTGCAATTCGCATTGCTACCACCCCCACCAATCACCATGGCAACCCACCTAAGGAAGGGGAAGACATTTTCTCATTCGTGATGTGTACGGGGTCTTGTTCATCAGTTGTTATTTCAGGATTTAAATCACCACCCGACAGACCTCGGCCAGACTCCAGGATGTATACCAACACCAAACAGGAACCTAAAACACAAGTATTTAAAACTCTAAATATCCAAATTTAATATAAAGTGTGCTACCCCCAAGCCTCCACACAGTAACACACATCCTACAATAGAAACAAAAAGCCATTTTGCAAATATATGGCCCGCCAAGGCTATTTCGCCTTGAGGAAATAATGTCAGATACAAAGTAGAGAACAGTGGAGCAGGAAGAATTGGAAATAGTCTTGCTCGTGTTTCACTCCTGATCTGTACGAATATTAAATCCCTGAAATTTTGGCTTATTACTCTGTAACTCGTTTTTCCTAACTTGAGCTCCTAAAGCAACAATGGGAACAACAGGCGATGTTCTTCCTGTTCCCACTGGCAGTAACAGATGAATGAGAATTGCCTCCCCCCAACAAGAACCATTTGGCCATTGTGCTACAATTGTTAAATCACAGTGAAGTTGATAACAGGATGGGGGCATTTTTCATAGTGATATTGAGTGCAGAAGAGGCCACTCTGCCTAGCACTGGAACAGGCGTGTGTCGTGTTGCCTGCTAATGACCCACAGTCTATGAACCCTCCTGGACCAGAATGAGGACTATATTCTCAGTGTCCATGACACAAAACCGAATGACAACGTATATCAATAGAGAATTTCCACTTTTTTTTTTATTAAGGTATTATTGATATACACTCTTATGAAGGTTTCATATGAAAAAACAATGTGGTTACTACATTCACCCATATTATCAAGTCCCCAGCCATACCCCAAAGCAGTCACTGTCCTTCAGTTACACTCCACTTTGACATAGAGAACAGCACACAGTTTCACCTTACATAGACAAAACTTCATTCTCAGGCTAGACCCAGCTCTCTTGTTTTTCTATTTGACAAAACTAAAGAATATTTCCCAAAGGATGTGTCTCCCTTGCTTAGCAAGCAAGCAATACAGCTTTGTTTTGGACTGTTTAAGTGGCCTTGGGTCTATTCTGTGATAGAATTAAAGAGGGACATTACTGTTCAATAGAGAAGCATAACTTCTCATAGTTTGGAACATCCATCTACATGGTTATTCTTCTAAACATCCAACGAAAGCCACAGGACAGTACTTCTCCACCTTTATACACAGCATAGCACACCTCAGCAGTTTTATGTCACACTGGGTAACAGATGAAGCTGCTGGAGGTGCATGGAGATTGGCCCAGGCCCCGGGCAATCCCAATCCCTGCCTGGACTCCCCTAGGGCGGAGCAATCAGTCACTCAGCACACCTGTAACCCACCAGGACACACGTTTGTGCAAAGGCCTCTGGTGGGGCATTGTAGGGGAGGGGTGCAGGTTCAGAGCTACTGTATTTGACCAAAAACTGGGCTAAAACATACAGGTACCAAGCATGGTCCTGGACCTTACAGAGTTTACAGCCAAATGAGAACAAACCATGAAGAAATTATTTCAAGAGTAACAAGTGCTAGAGAAAGGGATTATTATGGGGAAGGCTCAAGCAGATAACAGGAGCCCCACTCCATCTAAGGAGCCTATCAGTCAGAGCTCAGTGATGGGACACAAAACAACCAGGTCAGAATTCAGCACATGAAAAGGTGAGAGGACTCCTTAGAGAGGTTTCACACGTTCCACCAAGGAGTGGCTGGGCTGATCTGTTCTTTTTCTGAAATAGTCATAATATCGGACTCCTTACTCTCCCTGAGATCATTAACCATTGCACCATTGTTGCATATGTAAAATACTCCCCAGATACGATTTTCCAAATAGTTTACATTTTCTTTCACATTGACATGTCATTCACACATCACCTTTTACAAGAGAACATCTCCAGCCTCATTGGAAAGCTGCAGAAAACTGAGAACCCAACTAATGATGCTTAATATTTACCAAGTTCTTAATACACCCAATCCACTGAGCTAAGCCTCTTTTCATGAGCTGTATCTTTCAGCTCCTCACAGCTCTATAAAGTAGATACTGTATGTTTCCCCATTTACAGATGGGGAAACTGAGACTGAGACAGAAAAGAACTTACCTACACTGGAAAATGGAGTGTGGGTAAAATTGTAACATTTCCAGAATATATCGCCTGGCTTTAGTGCATTTGCATATCCTCAGGGGTGGAGAGAAGTTCATCTCCATATTGAGGGGTAATTACCTGGGCAGCCGAAGGCATGTCTGAACCTGAGAGTTTAAAGGAAGGGGCTGGCTTGCTTGCCGGCTTGCTTCTTCAGGAGCAGAGGAGAGAAATGGCCCTGGACTGCATTCTGTAAGCAATTAACCGGTTTTAAACTTTATTTCTCCCTTTGACTGATTTTGGTTTTTAGAGGTACTTTGCCCCGGGATTTCCTCTCCCCAGACTCACAGAGTCACTCACGTCGAAGCAGGGGGCACAAAGCCAAAGCGCCCACTCATGTTGTCAGGCAGTATGATCGCTGTCACGGTGCCACCAGAGAAACCGGAGACTACAGGGAGTTGATAACTGACACAAACATTCATTCATTTCCCAACAGTGTTGCTCACTCCCTGAACTCTTATAACCACAAACACTTACTTTTCTGGATCTAAAACTAGAGCCCCAGGTTAGCACTACTGCTGGTGGAAGATACTGAGCATAGCATCTGTGCATTCTGAAAAGTAAACTCCTATGTGACAGGCAGAAAGTGTAAAACTCACACAAAAATGCAAGGAGCAGTGTGAGAAATCTTGGAATCACAGCCTTACCATTTGGAAGTGACCTCTGAGAACAGGAAAATCCAGCTGTTCGGGTTCCTCTGCAGCAGTAGCCCACATGTCTGAGAGCTGAGCTTCTCTAATGGGACTATTCACAGCAGTTCTCAAACAGGAGTGTGATCCAGACCACCTGGAGGGCTTGTTAAAGCACAGGTTGCTGGGCCCCACCCCCAGAGCTTCTGACTGGCCCGTCTGAGTAAGATTTGAGACTTTGTGATGCTAACAAGGTCCCAGGTGATGATGATAATGCTGGTCCAAGGCCACGCCTGGAGATCTACCCCAAGCTTCTTTGAACAATGGAGAAATGGAGGCATAGCAAGATGAAGTGGCTTGCCCAGGATCACACTGGGCAAGGATCTCTCTCTTCAAGCATGTGACTTTATTATTTCTCCTCTCTCTTTACCCAACTAATTTTTCTATATATTGCTTTTCCCTCAGAACAACAGAAAACCTGTCCAGTACCAGAAAAATTGTGTGGAGTTAGAAAGTGATTGCCTTGAAAAATAGAGTTGGACCATGCTTCTACAACCAACGATCTTGAAGTCATCCTTAAATACTCCTGAGTTTCTCACTCTTATATTTAACAAGCACTCTCAGGCATTCTCGTGCTCTTGGGACCTTTGCCCAAGATCAACACCAAGGAAATTAATGAACATTCTGTTTGGAGTCAGGCATCCTAGTTTTCCATAAAAACCTTCAGGCTCCTGTTGCTCCTTCGCGTGATTCTTGCCACCTGCATGTCAGAAAAAACAAGAGCCCGGATCCAATTCTAGTTTTGCTTTGGACCGTCAGTCCCCTTTTCTAGCTTAAGGCTTGGGATTTTTTTTTTTTTACTTATAAAGTGAGGAGTGTAACATCTAAGGTCTCTCTTTCAGCTCCAACTTTCTAAAGAGCTGAGTGGAAGTAGAAGAACTAAAGGAAGCCAGAATGACAGTGAATTCTGTTTAAACAGCACCCGCATTCCATGTAACCACTGGGAAAGAAACACACAGTCCCAGGAGAATAATGTCATGGGGATGGCAGTGAACAGAAGAAAGGAAGAGAGGGAGGGAGCCACGCAGGGCTTGATCCAAAAAGATGGGAACAAATGAATCAGCACATTCACTGAGACTCATTCTGTTTACCAACCTCCCCTTCCCTTCGATGAATAAATAGATCCATGACACATGTAAGGATTTTTTAAGACCACTTTCAATCATTTGTAATGATTTCTCATTTATGCTTAGCAAGAAGACCAGAGAGGCAAAGGATGCTTGAGCATTTTTACAACAAGAAAAGACACTGTGAAGGGACACAGTACATTGCTCATTAAAGGACATCCACTCCCTGCACAGCAGCAAAGCATATGCCAACCAGAAACGTTAGGAAGCCAAATTTGCCCCCATTTAGGTAAAAAGATGAAACTGTCGGAAGACTCCAGCACTATCATTTCAGAATTAACACCTGTCAGAGAGAAAAGGGAACTATCTTAGGTGCATAACCTGTCTGAGAGCCAAGGTCAGAAGGGAACAGGTCCTTCTTATTTTATTCATTTTTCCACAGGTACAGAAAGATTACATATAGCACATGGAGGGTTCTAGCATAAAATAAGCTCCTGTGGCTGCATTTACTTGCAACAACAAGAAATATATTATGGCTACAGATGGCCATCTGTTTCTTAATTTTAAGATACAGGGCAAAGAAAGTTTTTCAACTTTAGTTTTTGGCTTTCCTGAATAACCATTATTATTTTTAAGCACAGACATCATTAGCAACTCCCATACTGCATTGTTTGTCGTCTAAAGTCCTGCATACTGTATCAGGGTTTTTCCAAAATAATAATTCCAGATGTCAACCTACATATATCAACAGCCCTTTTTATAAAAATGACTATGTTTGCAAATTAGCATGCATTCCTGTTAAGAGCTCAGTTTGCTCTTGTGCATTCTTCTTTGCTCTGAGTGATACATTCACACAGAAATGGAGCTGTTCCTGGGATTATGGGAGATGAAAAGCTAATGGGATCTATTGTTTTTATCCTGACACTTCCAGTTCAGACCCAGCGGATTAAAACAAAGGGAAGGCCTGACACCAAAGGGCATGTATTGCTCATTAGACTCCTCATGTGCCTGGTGGCTAATTGAGAGCTGTTCTGCTGAAGCCCTGCAGAAGTTGAGAGACTTGGGTCTTCCCACACAGCTCCTGAGAAGTAGGCCATCCCGCTGTGGACACAATGCCTGGAACCTGTTCTGGAAGGAGGAAGAGCACAGGCAAGATGCAACGCTTTTGAGGGAATAGCCGACATGCTGAAGCACTTACCAAAGAGAGAACATGCCGGGTCACTCAGGATGGAGAGCCCGAGCCAACCTGATGCCAGGGATGAGAAAAGCCTCGTTCTGTGGTTCCTGCTCCTGATTTCTGCTGCCAGTTTGTCATGGTACACCAAGAAGCTAAGAGTTTGTAAGCCAATCATGTCTTCAGTGGGACACGTAGAAGTGGAAAACGTGGTACAGCAAAACAGAACAAACAAAAGTGTTATGAAAATATCCATGCTTTGACCCTTCAGAACATCAAGCAAAACCCCAAAGAATACAGTTTACTCAGTTAGATGCTGTCTGGAGTTTTCCAGATGCCAGTTTGAGAGTCAGGCTACAAAGAAGCCCCAGAAAACTCCAAATGAAGGCTCAGAGCGGGGGCTCCCGAGACAGGTTCCCAGGCCTTTCTGTCCCCCAGCGAAGAATGGCTGGAAGGACACAGTATCCCCACATCCTTTACAATCATCAATATTTTTAGTGTTGTCACTGGAAGGAAATTGATTTAGGACATGGGTAACACCAATAAATTAAAACAGCTTTGTTTTATTTATCTGATGCAGGTTCACAAATTAGTAATCTAACATTAAGAAACAACATTATTCAGATAGTAGAGTTTTGCCTCCTGAACAAATTAAGAGATGCAAAAGACAAAACTTCCCACCTTTCAGAGCTGTGGTTTATCACTAGCTGCTCTAAGATGGACACATAAGAAAATACCCCATCTCTTCAGACACAGTATGACGGCAAAGTATTTTAACTAACACCGTCCAGGAAACTAAAGATCTGAACTTATTACTGACTCAGGGGAAAGTCATCATAGGCTTTTGCAACTAAAAATAGTACCACCAATCCTGCATCAGAACTAATGGGAGGCTCACTACTTCCTCCTGCTAGCCTGGGTCACTGCGAGCCAGCTCTGTGACATAAGTTCTTTCTTCTTATGTTGAACCAAAGATCTGTCATCCTGTAACTTCAGTAAAGCAAGCCTGACTTGCTATAAGGAAACTTGGAGCTCCACAAATCAGTATTTTTCACAAGCCAATCCTTTGCATTGATACTTATAATATGAATATGTCTACACTGAACTCCTTTCATAAAATAGTGACTTACATTGGCCTTTAACACCACTTCATGCAAAGCAACAGTGGGCCATTAATTCTTAAAAACAAAAAGACAATAAATGACTTATCTGATAAGGGGTTGACATCCAAAATACATAAAGAACTCACGCACCTCAACAAACAAAAAGTAAATAATCCAATTAAGAAATGGGCAGAGGACATGAATAGACACTTCTCCAGAGAAGAAATTCAGATGGCCAACAGGCACATGAAAAGATGCTCCACATCGCTAATCATCAGAGAAATGCAGATTAAAACCACAATGAGATATCACCTCACACAGGTGAGGATGGCCAACATCCAAAACACAAACAACAACAAATGTTGGCGAGGATGTGGAGAAAAGGGAACCCTCCTTCACTGCTGGTGGGAATGCAAATTAGTTCAACCATTGTGGAAAGCAGTATGGAGGTTCCTCAAAAAACTCAAAATAGAAATACCATTTGACCCAGGAATTCCACTCCTAGGAATTTACCCTAAGAATGCAGCAGCCCAATTTGAAAAAGACAGATGCACCCCTATGTTTATTGCAGCACTATTTACAATAGCCAAGAAATGGAAGCAACCTAAGTGTCCATCAGTAGATGAATGGATAAAGAAGAGGTGGTACATATACACAATGGAATATTATTCAGCCATAAGAAGAAAACAAATCCTACCATTTGCAACAACATGGATGGAGCTAGAGGGTATTATGCTCAGTGAAATAAGCCAAGCCGAAAAAGACAAGTACTAAATGATTTCACTCATATGTGCAGTATAAGAACTAAGAAAAAAACTGAAGGAACAAAACAGCAGCAGACTCACAGAACCCAAGAACGAACTAATAGTTACCAAAGGGAAAGGGACTGGGGAGGATGGGTGGGAAGGGAGGGACAAGGGGGGAAAAGGGGCATTACGATTAGCAGATGTAATGTTAGGGGGTCACGGGGAGGGCTGTACAACCCAGAGAAGACAAGTAGTGACTCTATAGCATCTCACTATGCTGATGGACAGTGACTGTAATGGGGTTGGTGGGGGGGACCTGATGAAGGGGGTAGTGTAATCACCATAATATTACTCATTTAATTGTAGATTAATGATATCAAAATAAACTTAAAAAATAAAATAAAAATCATAACACAAAACATTTCCATCATTTCCAAAGTTCTATTAGAGCTTGTAGCTCTGTGAGGAGGGGGCTCCCCACTCTGGGGCAAGTTCTCTATGAATTTGGTGGGACCGAAGAAAGGCAAGAGAAAAAATTGGGGATAAGGGGAGTTACCACGTTTATTCTCATGGCATTCACAGGCAGCTCAGTACACACAGCTGGTTCGAATGTGCTCTCCAGGTCAGTTACAGGTTCTGCTCCGCAGCACAATCTTAATCCTCTAAGCAGTAGGCCTCAGTCTTCCTTGCTCCCCACCCTCCAAGCTCCCTGCTCCCAGCTTGCACTTAATTCTCCAGGAGCACCAGGGCTCCACAGCTCTCTCTCTGCTCTCCCTGCAGTGGCCATCCCCCCTGCTCCCACACTCCTGGAGGGACTCTGTGAGTGGGTCCATAGTGGCTGGCAAACGCCTGACCAGTTCCATGTCAGAAGCACAGGGAAAGGCTAGAATGGGTGTTTCCTTGCTACTCCTCCCCTGGGACAATGCTCCAGTGACTGACCAGAAGCTTTGTCACAAGTAAACATCCTATAAATGTGCAAACATACTCTTATTATATACATAATGGGGGTGCTATTAAGGCCAGGTGGGAATCCTGGTCAGAAAGTTCTATTTTCCCTGCAGAGCTACTCTAAAGCTTAAATTGGGGATATTTCTGATCTCTCTAGTTCCACATGCCATTTAATCTAGAACCTCCTGTGTAAAATCCCTAACACAGTCTACAAATAAACTTTGAAGAGGAGGAAGCTGTTTACTGTCTTTCTGAGAGCAATTTATCAAAGGCGTTAAGATTCCACATCTGAGGGCTCAAGCTTCATTTAAAACCTACTTCTTCTACCTATTGATTCTGTAATATTAGCATGTCACCTCATCTCTAACACATGGTTTCCTCATGGGCCATGGCCTCTCCACAGCCTCTCCCCCTTCCCTCTTCCCTAGTGTTTCCCTGAGGGAGATGGCCCGGGGGCAAGTTCACTCCAGATTTCGTGAGTGAATTACAACAACACAGTGTTAGGGGTAAAAGGGTTTATACCAAGCTTTATTAGTGGCAGGTCCAGTGCTGGAATCACATCTGCTTCTGGGGCAGTCTGCATGCAGCAAGTCTGTCTCCATCTCTGCGTCTGGGCAGAGCACTGGGAGGAGTGACAATAGTGGCTCATTGCCAACGGGTGTGTAAGCATTAGTCTAACAGTAAACCAATTACATCATGAAGTAGTTTAGGGTCAGGTGAGGATCCTGGCCATAGGAACGTTCATCTTCCCCACACCTAGAAACTGAACTCAATATATTTGAGTAGTTACAGAGATGCCTTAGTTTCAGAAGGATGGACCCCCACCAGAGATCTAGGAGATTCAGTTCTATGTAATGGGATGTCAGGAGAGCTCTGCTGGGGAGGAATTCCCTCCCCAAAGAAAACGACAACACCTTGTGAGGAATGGAACTTTGATTCCTTCATCTCTTCTTTGCCTCTGTTAGAATACAATGCCAGAGGCATCTTGCAGCCATGAAGTGTCAGGCATGAGGCTCGATGCCCACATGCCAAGGCTGGAAAGAACTTGGGCTCTTAATGGCATCATTGAACAGCAACACACTTCTTTATTGTTTATTGTGAGAAAGATAAACCCCTATGTTTCAGTTTCCATAAGATTTGCTTATAGTTACCTACATCCAAAAGCACTCCAAACGGATATTTTTATCTTCTAGCAATCAGTAATCAGTTTGGCTATTTAAACCAAAAACCTCAAATAATGGAAGTTTTAAAGATAGAATTTTATTTCTAAGGTAAAAGAGATCTGTCAAGAGATGGTCAAGAGAAGGTACATCTCCATGATCATCAGGGCCCCTTGCTCCTTCTCTCTTTCTGCTCCATCATCCTACATTCCATCTTTCAAATTTACCTCTTGTTCCAAGATGGCTACTGGAGTTCCAGCCATCCTAAAGGCATTCCAGGCAGGATACTTCTTCCATGTGAGTTAGTGCCACTTAGGCAGCCAGTCTTAGATGTTCTACACAATACTCATTTATAGATCATCTGTCAGAACAGTCCCATGGCATGCCTAGTTGCAAAGCAACCTGGGAATTCAGTCTTTCAGCTAGGAGTCTTTGCTACCCAAATAAAATCAGAGTTCTCTTATTTAGGAATAAGAGAATGATTCTCAGATGACAACTGTTGTTGTAACATAGAATGAGCTGATGCAAGTAAAATGTTTGGCACAGTGTATGATATATAGAAAACGCTGAATAAAAGTGGAGAGTAGGTACCAGAAGAGAGTAAATATCTTGTTATCTTCACTTTTGAGTTATTATCTAACAGGTTGGTCTCTGTTGCATTAATACTGTATTTCCCAAACTTGAGTCATTTGTGTACCATCACTGTGATTTTGCCATGTTCATATACCATCTGTGCTATTATTTAATATTTTCTTTAAATCAACTTGACTTTTAAACTTAACTTTATACTATTCCCATAAATAGGTGTGGAGAAAGTGAAGGTTCCTATGTCCAGGATTCTCACCTGGCCTGACTGGCTTGCTCACTGCACACGTGTGGGCAATACATTGTTACTGACTCTATATAAAGAGCTCCGCCTGGTGCTCTGGGCTGCACTGCTGCAGGAAACCAAAGGTTGGAGTCGTGGCAGCACTGAGGACAGACACTGAGATGGCTATGGGGGTGGAGAGGCCCAGAGGCAGAGACAGGCTTCCTACATGATGGGATTCTTGTGCATGACCTGCCACTCTGGGTATGAAGTTGGGTATCAAAGCTTCACCCCACGAACATTCCACTGTCATTTTTTCAGTCTCACTGAATCCATACTGAACTTGTTCAGGGCTGAAACTCATTGGCAAGACAATAGAAAACCAGCATTCCTCTAAAAAAATAAAAATTATAACTATTAAAATAAAAATACCCATTTTGGATATTACCTGAAACCATCGCATAGGCCATATTTCAGAAAACGTTTCTCTATTGAATGCTCTGGAATAAATGACTTTTGTGATTGATGGCCTCAGGTATGCATTGGTTATTAATCAATCTCTGCTGCTATTTATTTGCTTCATCTAATGCTGTAGGATGGAGATTATTCTTTAAATATTTTTAGTTATTAGCAAAATGGGCATTTTCTTTAGATTTAACCAAACTTTAATGAGAATTGGTAGTAAGAAGAATATGATTATGGGACTTAACAGAAGCTGACACATTCAGCAGCTCTGTATTTTCTTTTCTCAGATCCAGATAGAATCTTGTTGAGAAATAACCATGAAATACATTTAAAACTTTACATATGCCTTTATTTATTTTCTTTACTTTGTGGTTGCTGATTTATCTGTATTTAACTTTCCTGGCCAAACAGGCCATTAAGTGTCCTCCATGATGCCTCCCGTGTTACTCCATGCACTCTAAGGTTACATTCCGCATGGTGTGGGGAAGCTGGGGTTCCTGTGGCCAGGATCCTCACTGAACTTAAACCACCTGATGATGTAACTGGCCTGTTGCTAGGCTACCACTTCCATACCTTTAGGCAATAAGATATTATTGTGCTATATAGAGAGCTCGGCCCAGGGCTCTGGGCGGAGGCAGAGACACTAGTGCTTGACCTACCACCAGGAGAAGAAGCCAGGTAATAAACCCTTTCACCCCAAAGAACGTTTGCTATCATTTTCTTTGGTCACATTGAATCTATAGTGAACTTGCCAGGGGCTAAAACCCATTGGCAAGACAATTGGCGAAGTTGGCAGGGTTCATTGTTGACCAAGGAAAAGGACAGGCTGCCCTTACGGGAGGCATGCTTCAGCGGGCTGCCCCTGTGAATGGGGAGACAGTGGATTGTCCCCCAGTGGGTATGTGGTCTGAGATGGCTTGCCTCCTAAAGGACTGGGCCCCACCCCAGGACTGGAGGCAAGTGGAGGTGACACCTGAGGCAGTACGGATAGCCCTTGGTATAGTAAGTAGGTATTTTGAGAGACAGAGTGCCCGTGAGGCAGCGGGAACTGTGGGTTGGTTGCTTCTCACAGTATTAAGAAAGTCTACAAAGAGAAGGACATGCTCCTGAAAAAGATCCAAGAAATGGGGGCACGAGAATGCAAGCTGCAAACTTCTGTGGATTCCCTGAAGAAGGAAATGGGATTGATGCGAGAGGAGGCAGCACAAGAACACTGGCAGCGAGGTGACATTGAAGAGGTAAAAGATTCCTTACAGAATGAGATGGCAGTGCTGCCAGGTGCTCTGAAGGAGGAAAAGGCCATCAAGGAAAAAGATGAACTCCTGAGGGAAGCACAGGTGGAGGTGGCATGAAAACACCAGCTGTGAAGCATTGAGGTGAAGGTAAGAGAGCTACTGAAGACTGAGCTAGCATTCTGCGAGGCATGGTAGAAAAGGTAAAGGTTGTAGCAGAAGAGGCACTCAATGGGGAGGGGTGGGGGAGAGAAAGGTGCCATCAGTCCCGGAAATGGAGGAGTGGGGGAAGGATGAAGGGGTGGTATCAGGGGCACTGACCTCTCCTGTATTGAAAGCACGCCCAGTGGTTGTAAAGAAAATAAAGACCCAGCAGCCGAGGGTTCCCCAAGGAGAGGAGCAGCCCCCTCCCCAGGTCGTGGAGCACTCTATGGTCCGCCCCTACACTCAGGCTGAGCTGGTGGATTTGGGCTCCCGGTTTAGGCAGAAGCCCTCGGAGTCAATATTAGCTTGGCTCCTGCATCTGTGGGACTTAGGGGTGGATGGAATTTTTCTGTTGGGATCACAAATGAGAAAGCTGGCTTCCCTGACAGTGCAGCCCACCTTGAGGCAGCATTACAAGATGCACATCAGACCTCAGGGAGTCACTCCTTCCTCAGTTGGCTTATGGCTGCACTTCATGCTGTGTGGCCCAATCCGGGTGATCTACCATCCTCTCCTGTTAGATGGCAGACATATGCTGAACTCCAAGAGGTGTTACAAGAGGTAGGCATAAGAAATGCCATCTATAGTACAGAGAATTATGGCCCAGATGAAGAGATTTTCACTACTGGGATGAGAAATGTTGTGCTTCAAACGGCTCCCACATCCCTCTTTGGGTCTCTAGTGGCCATTCTTTCCCCTCACTTAGGGCATCCCGTAAGTGAGGTGACACCTACAGTAGCAGACTTAGGAGAGGCTGAAGCAACGAGAACTCAGAAAGAAATAATGTCTGCTACTCACAAGAAGAATGTAAAGGGCCCCATGATGGTTATGAGGACCCAGATGTGGGTTGATTTAATACAGGCAGGAGGAGATTGAAGGAAATTAGATGGGAAGCCAAATAGGATCTTACTAGAGCTGTGGCAGCAACTGAAACCAGAGCAGCAGTTCCAGCCATTAAGACCAAAGAGGCAGAGGTCAGAGACAGAGCCACAAGTCCAGCCTCTGTGTTTGCAAGACTTCCTGCTGGAAAGCGAGCCAACCCCACTTGAGCCCACACAGGAAGGTGATTGGGGAACACAGTTTGAATGAGGGGAAGGTCGAAGTATCTGCCCTGAGGGACCAGGGGGTTCTGGAGGCCACATGTTGAAATAGCTATCCATTGGTCCCCAGTGAACATACAGTGTGTCCTGTCTCTGGTGGACACTGGGGCTAAATGTTCATTGATTCATGGTAACCTTGAGCGGTTCCCTGGGACACCCACTATCATAGATGGATACGGCGGGAAGGCTATCAGAATGAAAAAAGCCCAAATCCCTTTGGGAATAGGGCATCTACCCCCAAAAGAGTATACTGTATATATATCTCCTATCCCTAAGTATATTTTGGTGATTGATATCCTGCAGGGTCTATGGCTACAGACCACTGAGTTCAGACTGAGAGTACGTGTGGTGAAGGCAGTTCTGAGGGGACATGCTAGGCACCCGGCCCATAGCTTTGCCTGTGCCTCAGCGGGCGACTAATATCAAACAATACAAACTGCCTGGAGGGCATAAAGAGATTGGAGAAACTCTCCAGGAGCTGAAAAAGGTGGGCATTATAAAGCCCACCCATAGTTCTTTCAATTCCCCAGTGTGGCCAGTAAAAAAGCCAGATGGCTCCTGGCATATGACTGTGGATTACAGGGAACTGGATAAAGCCATACCCCTTATGCATGCTGCTATCTCCTCTATTGCAGGCCTGATGGATACCCTCAGCCATGAACTAGGAACATACCATTATGTGGTAGATCTTGCTAATTCCTTCTTTTCCATTGACATTGAGCAAGAAAGTCTGGAACAGTTTGTCTTCTAGGCTACTGGAGAGTGTTTATCCCACACTTGGCACAAATTCTGAAGCCCTTATACCGGTTGGTACAAAAGGGTGTCAGGTGGGACTGGGATGAGACATGTGCATCTGCCTTTACTACAGCAAAATGGGCAGTCAAGGCCATGCAGGGATTGAGTGTGATAGACCCATCAAGGCCCTGTGAGCTGGACGTTCATGTTACTGAAGATGGTTATGGCTGGGGTCTCTGGCAGAGGGTTGAACGAATTTGCCAACCTATTGGATTCTGGTCACAACTCTGGAAAGGGGCAGAGGTACAATACACATTGATAGTAAAACAACTGGCTGCCATGTATCATGCCTTGCTGGCATCACTGGAATGGCTTCAATAAAGGTAATAACCACCTATCCCATATTGGTAACTGGTAACTGAGAGTGATCAGGGCACCCATTTGATTGGACATACACTGCAAGAATGGGTGTGACAGCTGGGAATCAAATGGAAGTTTCATGTGCGATACAATCCTACCACAGCAGGCATGATAGAGAGGCACAATGGCTTGTTAAAATCCATACTAAAAGATACCAAGTCTGCGGGGATGGTCAATCCACTTATGGACCGTGCTACAGCATTTGAATGAGAGACCCCAAAAGGGAGCCCTGAGCCCTGTGGACATGTTAACACATATTGCTTCCTTCCCTATACAACTGCAAGTACAAACCAAGGAAGAATCACTGAAGCTGAGGTTTGGCCACCAGAATAATATCTTGCTGCCAGCACCAACTGCACTGAACCCTGGAGACTCCATTGAGTGGATGCGGCCTTGGACCTTTCAACACATGGACCAACGATGGCTGGCTCTCCTGGCACCTTGGGGACAAGGCCTGGAAGCTGGCCTCCTGTGTATTCCTGAAATAATAGCCACCAAAGGTCACAGTAGTATATCCTGAATGGCCAGAAGGTAAGAGCATCTTACCAGGGAGTTTTGTTTTATCATTATGGCCAGTGCATGCACCTCCAGTAGCACTATATATAGACCCGTCAGTAACCCCCATAGGGAAAGGAATAAAAGTATGGTATACTAGACCTGGAAGGGACCCCCTTCCTGCTACAGTCCTATCACAGGACCACTCTCTAGCATGCATCCTACCTGATGGACAAGATTTGCCTATGTTGGTGTCATTAAAAGATGTCTGTTATCACCCCTGAGGTCTTTGTGGATTCGGAACTTCCTCTGGCTTGAGGATTATTATAATTTTTGTTATTAGAAACCTCCTCTGGCTCGAGGATTATTATAATTATTGTTACCTGTATCAAAATCTTGTTGTGTCTTAATTTTTGTTATTATCTCTAAGTTGTTGTTATCCTCTGTTGGTGTTGTGGAATCTGGTCACAGTGCTCCAGCTTTGTCATGCAGGGACCATTGTGGAAGATTGAAAGTGTGTAGATTGTAAGGCAAGAATCCTGGAGGGGTGGAGTGTGGGGAAATTGGGGTTCCTATGGCCAGCATCCTCACTGAACTTAAACCACGTGATGTAACTGGCCTGTTGCTAGGCTACCGCTTCCACACCTTTAAGCAATAAGCTATTACTGTGCTATACAGAGAGCTCGGCCCAGTGCTCTGGGTGGGGGCAGAGACGCTAGTGCTCAACCTACCACCAGGAGAACAAGCTGGGTAATAAACCCTTTCACCCCAAAAAACGTTTGCTGTCATTTTCTTTGGTCACATTGAATCCACAGCGAACTTGCCTGGGGCTGAAACCCATTGGCAAGACACATGGCCAGAGCAGTTCTGGCATTTTCAAGTTGGTCTTGGCCTCATGGTTACCTCCTAGGGAAACTGACAATTTCCCCTCCCATTGAACCACTCAGCCTATCAAGAAGCTAAAATAAGACCATTTTGTGAATGTTTCTGGAAAAGTGAGCAGTGCTATACAACGTAAATGGCATCATCTAAGTCAACTGCCTTCCTGCTGAATGGGCACCACACCCAGAGTAGCTAGCTCACCACCATTATGTACTGGGTGACCTTGGGGAAGTACTGTACCTCTCTGTGTCTCCATGTCATTCTCTGGAAAATGAGGATGCACACACCACCACACAGGGTACTGTGGAGAGTCAGTGGGTTAAAACAAACACCTACAACAGAGCGTGGCAAAGGGTAAGCTCTCACAACATGTTAGCCATTATTATTATTATTGCCTCCAAAGAGTAAGCTCTGGATTCAGACAAATTTAGTTACCAATCCCAGCTCCACAACTCACTAGCATCAAGTAAAAGGTTTCACGAATCCACTCCTTTCCCATGTGCCAAGGAAATGGTGTCTCTTTAACCCTCTCCCTAACAGACCTGCTCTTTCACACAAGCCCTCACCTCCTGGTGGTGGGAAATGAGCAAGCAAACACACGAAAAAGCCTAGATGTTCTCTACTCCAGCCAACCTAGACTGACGCAGTAAGTTCAGATTCCACTCTCTTTAAACATAAATGTTGAGTCATGGATTTCCACACCCTCCCCTGCTCCTCTCCAACACGCTGACCAAGAATATGGGAGGTGCACGTATGTAAACTTGAGGTGGAGAACAAATGCCTCCCTAACTTTTGTGACCTGGGCACCTTGCTCACTCTAGTCCCAGCCCTGGGGCAAAAGTACCCCCGGTCTCATGCTGGCCTTTGGGTATGAGCCAGCCACTTGGGGGCCTCACAGCTATTACCTGTTCTGTCCCTTGCATGTTCTGCTACTGCTGAAATCAGTGCCTGACATGTCTGGTCTCTCTTTTGCTGTCAGCCTGGAGAGGTTCTCTGGTTGACTGGATCTCCCTCAAGCTCTTGCTAAAGCTGCTGAGTCTCAGTCATCTCCCACGCAAAGACCCACAGCAGGCAGTCTGCCCACCTTGCCCCAGATGGCTGACGGGGGTGCCGGGACATCCACACCAGAAAGACAATGAAGGCAACTTAGAAAAGCTGAACTTTGGCCTTCTCTCTGCCTAACCACGCTGGGCTGCCAAGTTTCCTTTGATGCAGCTGTCCCCCAGTTTGGAGCAGGGCAGCCTGCAGGAAGCCCAGAGCCCCCAGATGTGCCTCAAGGCCAAAGCCCCTGACCTTGTCACCTCAACTAATCCCAAATTCCACAGTGGAGGGATCAGAGCCCGCGTGCCCAACCCTGCCTCTCTTGCCACTTCCTCCCACAAAAGCCCTGGCCAGAGGCCCAGGATCCTACCTTTCTCATCAGACTTCGCGCTATCCTCCCGTTAACTAGGCACATTGCCGGACAGCCTAGCCAGCAGGTGGAAGGGGGTTCTTCACTCTGTGGAACAAACTATGATCTAAATCTTCCAAGTTTTCCTCTTGATGTGTTAAAAATAATTCTAAAAATAAATCAGTGTTCTATCCTCTCCCTTTCCTCTTCCTACACTCCCTCCTTCTAAAGCCTGGATTTTACTCTTACTACCTTGTCCCTAATTCTAAGGTTGAATGTCAGAAGTTGATTAACTTATACTTTAATCTTTGTATTTCTGCTATGATGTGCCTAATGCATCCACCTCCCATCTGAGGCCTGGTTGGGGAGTCAGTAAAGTATATGGAAAAAGCAAAGAAGAAAGTGTATTCAATATTTTTTCATAACATTACCTCGACTGCATTTATCACCTGGGTCAAGTTCCATATTTTTTGAATCTTCAGTTTCATTATCTGGAGAAAAAAATAATAATGGTTCTGAGCTATAGAATAATTGGAACGATTAAAATTTTGTGTGTATACAAAGACACGTAAATAGCCATAAGAGCATTATTCATAATAATCCAAAACTGAAAAAAATTCCAAATGCCCATCAATTGGTGAATGAACAAATGTACATTCCTATAACAGAACGCTGTTTGGCTATAAAAAAGAAAAAACTTGATACATGGTACTACATGGATGAATCTCAAAAACATTAGTCTAACTGAAAGAAACCAGACTCAAAAGACTACATATTGTATGATTCTCTTTATATGCCATGTCCAGAAAAGACAAATAAATAAAGACATGAAGTAAAGCAGCCTGGGGCTGGGAGTAGAACTGAGCTGGACTGCAAACTGTCACAAGAGAACACGTCTTGGTGCTGGAAATGTTGTGAACCTGATGTTATGAAGATTGCACAACTCTATACACATATGAAATCATTGAATTGTAAATGTGCATGAGTACCTATTATGTTATACCTCGTTTTTAAAAGTGTGTATATGTTTGCACACAGAAGAACATATGTGATTCACACACACACATAATCCTGGCACAGAATAATCACTTCAAACATGTTGCTCACATCTGTTATCATTATATTGAAATGTTTATTATTGCTATTAAACCTCTCATTTCATATCACTTACATGGCAGTTGTCCTAAAATAACTTGATTTTTAAATTTATTTTTAAAATAAAATGTTTAGAGGCTTACTGGCTTATTTATGATACCTATTATCAGATTCCTAGTCTTCAACAATTCTAGGAGCTACACAGAAACTTAACAAATGTCCCCATTATTCTATTGAACTTTAGAACAAAAGACAAACACTTATTGTTAGAGTATTATTAGAATTCTCAACTGCTCCTTTGCCAGATGTGAAAGTCAATTTCCAAATCACAATACTTGAGACTAAAATTAAATAGAAATTAAAGCATTCAGCACACCTGCCTCAATCAGGTGCTAGCATTTCTATAGAATGTTAATATTTTTACCCTGCCATTTGGTTTTTATAAAAGATGCTTCTTTCTTAATGTTTAAAAGCATAACTTATGTCACTTACTTAGGGCTTAGAGCCATTTGCTCCTATTCATAAGGTAATGTCTGTTTTAGGAGAAAAAAATCAAAGGCGCACACGCACAGCTCATGAACCAAGCAGTCAGGCAGCCTCACTCTTCATGCTCTTTCCTGAGGGAGGCTCGTTTGTTTTACACTGGTTATGGTTGACCATCCAACCTGCATTCTCCAGGGTCCAAGGCCTGTTAGGCTTCCTATCCACTTGGCCAGTTTCCAAGACCCGTTCCTCTGTCCCCCCAGACTGGTCTTTTCTCTCTAGCCAGCCAGGTTCTTAGCTCCCCAATCCCCCAACCCACATCCACCTGTCCCCCTTGCTCCTCTCCTGCCACTGAGATTTTACTCCTGCCATGGACCCTACCAGGCGACTGTCCTCCTCCAAGCCCAGCCCAGCGCTTGGCGGCCTGGCTCAGACTCCTCTCTCTGTCCGACCAGCTCCACCCATCCTTTCACGCAACACTCAGGACGGCTTACCCTCTGGTGACTGGCATGCATTTATTTCAGAGTAAGTGGCACTTTTTTCTCCAACATGAATTAGGTTACAAAGACAAAGGCCAGTGCTTCTACTTCGCTGAGAGCTCTCTGGTTCTACAGGGGATTCATCTTTCCCTGCACACTCACTCACAGGCCCATGGTCCCTGGGGAAATGGCATGCTGAACTGGCCACACTATTGAATCCCAGTCTCTCTCTTTCTCCTCCCCTCTCCCTTTCTCCCCTTCTCCCTCTCTTTCAGTCATCCCCACCCAACTTCTTTCTCTCTCTCTCTCTCTCTCTCTCTCTCTTTTGCTGTCTCTCCCACAGGTGAATTCCCCTAGCTCAGTGGTTCTCAAAACCTGGTACCCATCATCAGCCTTACTTGGAAACGTGTTAAAAATGCAAATTCTCAGACCCCACCCCAGACCAACTGAATCTGAAATTCTGATGGTAGAGCCCAGCAATTCCACGCCTAACCAGCTCTCCAGGTGATCCTCATGCACACTTAACCGGAGAACCACTACCCTAAATTAAATGCCCGTGTGATGCAACACCGCTGTAATTGAGATGCCTGTGGCTACATCCTTCAGAATCCTCACTGTATAACCCACACTTTTAAATTGTCAGCCACCCCATTAAAAAGACTTCTGTCACCCTCCAGACATTTGCCTTTATTGTAGCCAGACAACCAAAAATGAGGGAGGGGGCAAATCAACTGGTTAACTTCCCAAACTGTTTGCAGAGCTAAGCTGACATTATTAATGATTATCATCAGAGATGCTGATAGCACTAGAAAAGTTACCTTTGATGAAAACCGTCTTGGCCTGTGCTCCACCAGAAACAGAGGTGGGAAATGGTCAGCTTTTGCCAGATGGAGAATAAACAGTGTTAACAGGAAAGAAAATTTGCTGCAAAGCTCTGAAGGGGACTTAGAAAGTGTAACAGAGTGTCTTGCCAATGGTTTTCAGCCCCGGGCAAGTTCACCAGGGATTCAATGAGACTGAAAGAAAATGACAGTGGAACGTTCTTGGGGTGAAAGGGTTATACCCAACTTTATTCCCATAGTGGCAGGTCAATCACTAGAATCCCCCATCCACCTAGAGCAAGTCTGCATGCAGAAAACTGGTCTCTGCCTCTGGGCCTTTCCGCCCCTGCAGCTGTCTCAGTCTGTCCTCAGTGCTGCCACCACCCCAGCCTCTGCTCCCTTACAGCCATGTGGCCGTGCCACCGTGTCACCCAGAGCACTGGGTGGAGCTCTTTATATAGAGTCAGTAACTATGTATTGCCCACATGTGTTTAGTGAGCAAGCCAACCAGGGCCAGGTGAGAATCCTGGCCGTAGGAACCTTCACTTTCTCCACATGCCACAACTTAAAATTTTTTATTTAAGAAAAAGTGGAGACAAGGGCATAGAAGATCTCTCTCAAACAGCAGACACAATGGATCTATTAATGGAATACAAAGTTGTGTTATTTTTAATTTTTAAGAAACTCTTTAGGTATCATTCTTATTTTAACACTTGGAGCCTCTAAGAAGACATCCTCTTTTCTGTGGTCTGAAAAAAATAATACACTTGAAAGTTCTTTAAAAAATAAATAAGAGTGGAAGTAAATGCATTTGCCTTAACAAGGCAAGTTTTTACAGATATTAGGAGAGAGGGAAATTGGGACTTAAGTGAATAAAGCTCTTAACATTGAGCACCTCTTGTACATAAATCTCTCTGCTAACAGGTGCTTACCATCTCCACCAGGAAGCCATCATCATTTCTCACCAGAACCATTGCAAGAGCCTCCTTACAGTTTCCCATTTCCATTCTTGCCCTACATTTAACAGCCAAAGGTACTTTTAAAGCATAAATCAGCTCACCTCCCTCCCCTGTTCAATTCCCCACCCTGAGACTGCCATCACATTCAGGATAAAGTCCACAGCCCTAACCTTGACCTGCTCCACCCTTGGTGACCAGTCCTCGTCCCACACTACCGCCAAACTTCTGTCCCCCTACTCTGCCCCTTCCTCATGCCACTGCAGCGCCTCTTGCTCAATGCTGTCACTTACATGCACCAAGCAGGTTCCTCTACCTCAAGACCTTTGCACCAGCTGTTCCCTCTGCCTGTAATTCTCTTCCCTCCACAGCCACATGGCTGCTCTCCACACATCCATCTCTGTTCAAAACCATGAGAGCAGAGAAGCCACCCACAGAAAGCCACACACGCTGCCCTCTCTTCAGTCACTCTGCCCTCACCCTCCTTTGTTCTCTTCATACCTGATATATATTATACTCTTATTTTTTAGCCTTATCCTCCTTGAGAATACTAGCTCCAGAAGAGCAGAGATTCTCTCTGTTTTGTTCACTTCTATATCCTCATCACCTAGAACAGTGCCTGGCACGAGGTAAGCGCTCAGCAAATATTAGTTGTATGAAATAGTTGTTGAATGGATGAGAGAATGCTAGGTGCTAAGGATACAAAAAGATAAGATACAGATCCCTGCCCTCAGTGAGGTTTGTGCCCTCACAGTCAGGTTTATATTTATGTCCTTTCTCCACAAGAAATTTAAATTGGTGGCAGATGTAAATTCTGCAAGATATCTGCTTCTTGTATTCATATTTGGAAATTGTACAAACATATTAGTGCCTGAATTGTTTTTGTGAGCCGTCTGGTGAGTCACATTCATCTACTAGGACGCATAAGGACAATTGCTTTAAAATTCTGTGTCTCCGTGAGCACCAGTCTGTCACCATTAACTATAAGTAGCCACATTACCTCTCTCTGTCTGATAGTGAAGCCAGGTGTCTAGCAGTTACTTAATAACTGATAGGTAACTTTTCTCAAATGTCAGTCCCAAGAAAACAGGCACCATTCACCTTTAAAGGCTTCTAACTGTAAGAAGGTCAACAAGATTTATGGTTTACCTCCTGTGTAAAATACTTCACTTTGTAAGTGATTCCCCAGAGAGCTGGCAAATACTCAATAACCTTTCTTCCGTGAAGGCAAGCAAAATAATCGTTACTATTAGAAATTCAGTTTGCTCATTAAATCAGAGTAGCATGTCGTGAAATTAACGTCAGCAATATTTTTCCCCTTCCATGGTTCGTTTTAAAGAAGGTAACATTATAAAGACATTCTCTCTTACTTAACCAGTTGTGGAATAAAATGATTTTAAAAACAGCCTCCAGGTAAACCTCACCTTTTCTATTTTTTTTTCCTTGGTTGCATCTTTTTATACATTGTACTGATGAGATAACAGCTTTTAGCACAAACCAGGGCCTGTTGGTGAAAACTCTGTTGGACCAATCCTTGACGCCAGGCTACTGGCAGGGTGCTCATTACTGGTCCAGAGGAAACTGAAAATTGTCAGTTCCCACAGCAGGAGGCCTTTGGAGCACCAGTGATTCTCACTGGAAAAGCACCCCTTGCCTAGCTTGTCATGGGGAGGGTTTTCCTGTGGAGACGCCCTCCTCCCAGGGAAGTGGGAATCCATGCAGACTCTGGGCACGTGCAGAGATGGGATATCAGCCAACACAGTCAATTCACAAAGGCTCAGGTTCAGTCTTTGGGATATTTAAATCTTCCAGTTTGTTTAAGAAATCCTATTAGACGTTCACTTATCTGACTTAAAATTCTTGCATGTATTTATTTTCATAGGAAGCCTTTTCATAGGAGTCCTGAGTTAGGATCTGCAGGGGCACTGCTATCCAGTGGTTGGTTAATATTTCACCAATAGGCCCTGGTTTGTGCTAAGAGCTAAGTTATCTCACGAGTACAATGTATATAAAGACGCAACCATGCCTAGGGATGTTCTGGCAGGGTGACTTGCTCTGTGAGTGATTCTGCTCTGTGGTCCTCTGCTGTGTTGTCCCCTAAGTAGCAGACCCAAGGACACAACAGAGGACAGAACACAAAAAGGAAGCTGTGAAGTTTTATTAGATATGGACTATTGACATTGAAATAGGGGATGGAGAGAGAAGGGAGGGAGGTATCTTTGAGTAAGAGAGAATGAAAAGCTTTTCCAGACATGCCAATGAAAAATTCACGCAGCTTCAGGACCTAAGATCTCTCAGATTCTCTTGGGTATAAAGGAAAGAAAATAAACAAGATGCAAAAGGACCCTAAATATGAAGAAAGATAGAGGGTAGAGGCTCCTTGAGAGACCAGGTCGGGTGCCTGGGGAGCCTCTGGTCTCAGTAACAGCCTGATGCTCAAGTTGTTTTTATTCTGAATGATTTGTTGATCATAGTTCTGAATATATGAAATATATACATTTATAATATCTGGAGGCCAAAAGACCTAATAAATAACAGGAAGTGACATTAGGGAAAAGCCTTTCAAAACATTAGAGAAAACATTAGCGGACGACTTTACAGTCCCCAGAGTTTTTATGGACATAAACAAGCCCAGGGAGAGTTGGCAGCCCCAACATACTGTGATTTGAGGACGACCAGCCCAGCCCCAGTAGTTTCCCGATGGACTGCCCAGCAGCATGCAATGAATCCCAGCAACATTAGTCTTAGTCTTATGGATTTATCCCATTTTAAAATGTTTAAATATATTCGTTCAGAGGCACCTACCTTATCAGTTTAGGACCCTCAGTGTCAGTGACTGAGATGCTCAGCCACAGTTCCCCTGTGGGTTCTGAACTCAGACAAACCTCAGTGTGAACCTCAGTTCTACCACTCATGAGCTGAAGGACCCAGGCAAGTGTCTAAACCTCCAAACTTTGGTTGCCTCACAAACTCCAATTAGGCCCATTTTACAGGTATCTTTTAAAGTCATTGCAGGAGTTAAACTAGATGATGTGAGTAAAGCATTTGTGACAAGGCCTGGAGTAGATTCAACCCAACATGCCACTGAAAGAGAAGGGGCTGCAGGAGGTGCCTGATGGAGCGAACAAGGGACAAGAAGCTGAGTGGGAAACACCATCCCCAAATGGAGAGAGGAACTGAGAATCATTTACAGACAGCTTGACTGAAAATGTTCTTAGAACCAACCTTGGCAGGTGGATTCTGAATCTGTGTTAACTCATCTTTTGCCTATGGGTTTCCAAAAGTTAACTAAAGGGAGGGTTTAACATATCTTTCTCAAACTGCATTGAATTTGTGAACTAGGCCAGATTTCAGACTTGTATCTAGCAGTACCTTACCCCACTCAAGTACACCTACATGTGTTGTTTTTCACCTTTAACACTAAGTGGAATATTTAAGGGCTCATTTATTCCTTTATTTATTTCACATGACTAAGAAAGGTGTGTTAAATTGGCTAAATATTTTTTAAATTACTGTTTTGTAGTTCTCATGTATCTACAAAACTTCTGCACCTCACACTGCAGAGGAAAAGAAAGAAAAGGAGCAGACCCCCATTTTAAAGAGGGAAAAGAAACTCTTAAATAGGCACACAAACTTTCAAAAAAAAAACTAAGGTGATGTGGCCTTTTACAAAGAACAGCAACAATACCATACTGTTTTAAAACAGAGAAAATATCTCTTTAACAATCTAGCTTTTAAAAAAGGTCAGAGAAGTTTAAGGTTTACTCAAGTGTAAATGTCAATTGGAATAAGTGATATCTGTGAGAAAATGGGGAGACCACTGACCTTTTATGCAAAAGAAGGCTAGAAATGATGTCTAAGGAGGATGAAGGGAGGAAAAAATTCCTACAGATTTTCAGCAAGGGAAAGAAGCCAGGATGTGGGAAAATCTAATGAACTGAAATTGTTATTTCCACACACAGAATGCTTTTAGTTGCAAAGCCATACCCAATCTGTTGTTTTTTTTTCTTTAAGATGATATATTATTAACTGATCAATAATATTTGCGGAGGATTTACTCGGGTCTCAGTGTGACCTCAGACCACCTCTTTTTATCTCAGACCTTGGCTTCATTCTCAGAAACATTCTCCCCTGATAGTGCCAGAAACTCCCATGTTCACATGGAAAGAATCTGCTTACTGGATAACTTAGACATAATCCTAGAATTTGGTCTTCTCTTATTTGGTCACACCTGGACTCTCTGCCCACCCAGAGCCAATCATAGTGACCTTGGGGCCCTCAAGACCTGTGTCTGGAGCTGAGAGTTAGATCCATCCCACCCAAACCACACAGCTTGGAACACTGATACATTGCAAGAAGATGGAATAGAGGAACAGATATAAATTAAGCAACAAAAAGACATCCCCTCCACATAATGACTAGGCTCCTATTTAAAAATAAAACATCATTCCTATGATTAAGCCATCCTTTCTTCAGAAGTTTGAAATGAAGTAACTTGCCTTCTGAAGAGAATTCAAGCATCCTTGTGAATCTCACAAATATTTTAGAAGCCATATTTATCATTTAAAGAAATTGTATCTATGAGGAAGCACCACAAAATGAACTTAGATGAAATATCTTTACTAAAGTTGATGGAAAAAACTTTTTTATTGAAGTATAGCTGATATACAATATTATATTGATTTCAGGTATGCAACATAGTGATTTGACAATTACATACATTATGAAATGTTCACCACAATAATTGTTGTTACCAGATATATTACAGTGTTATTGACTGTATTCCTATATGGCACTTTTCATCCCCATAACTTATTTATTTTATAATTGGATGACTGTGCCTCTTGATCCCCTTCATCTATCTCACCCAGCCTCCGGCTCCTTTCCCTACACCAACCACCAGTTTGTTCTGTGTTTATGAGTCTATTTCCAGTTCTTCTTGTTTGTTTCTTCATTTGTTTTACTTCTTAGATTCCATATATAAGTGAAATCATGGTATTTGTCTTTGTCTAACTTATTTTACTTAGCCGGTCCACCTGTGTTGTTGCAAATGGCAAGAGTTATTCTTTCTCGTAGCTGAGTAATATTCCACTGCCTACATGTGCCACATCTTTTTTATCCATTCCTCTATCCAAGGACATTTAGGTCGCTTCCATATCTTGGCTATTGTACATAATGCTGTAATAAACATAGGAGTGCATGTATCTTTTCAAAGTAGTGATTTCATATTCTTTGGGTAAACACCAGAAGTGGAATTACTGGTTCATTGGTATTTCCATTTTTAACTTTTTGAGGAACCTCCATACTTTTTCCACAGTGGCTCCACCAATTTACATTCCCACCAATAGTACACAGGGTTCCCTTTTCTCCGTATCCTCACCAACATGTTATTTCTTGTCTTTTTAACTCTTCTCTAGCCATTCCAACGGGTGTGAGGTGATATCTCATTGTAGTTTTGATTTGCATTTCCCTGATGATTAGTCATGTTGAGCATCTTTTCATGTGTCTGTTGGTGATCATCATGTCTTTTCTGTAAAAATGTGGAAAAACTTTGATTTTATAATATATTCAATATCACTAACCTAGTCTATAAAATCCTTCATAATCAAGCACTTACATGCCTTTCCATCTTTATCTCTTAACACTATGTTCTTACCCCATACTTTCTATACAGCCACCATCTTTACCAGGCTTCTCACCATTTCCCCCAAAGCATCGTAATTTCTACATATGTATGATTTTGGATTGACTGTTTTCTTTAATCCTATTTTACCACCACTATTGGCTTATCAAATATACTTCTTTTTAATATTTTTAGTTGCTGCCCTAAGATTAATAATCTACCTTCAGATGTTACATTACTTCACATAGAGTGTAAGAACCTTACAACAGCACACCTCCAACCCCTCCCTCCCATTCTTTGTGATGCTGTTGTTACACACTTTACCTTTATATACATTATACCCTGAAATACATATAAACATTTTTGCTTTAGAGAGTTATCTTTTAGAATGGTTAAAAAATAATAAAATTTATTTATAATTACCTTCATTTTTACCATTTTCAGGGCTCCTTAACATTTCTTGCAGCACAACTCCACTGGAAATAAATTCTTTCAGCTTTTATCTGAAATTTTTCTTTATTTTAACTTTAATCATGAAATATCTTTCCACTGAGTATAAAATCCTGTGTAACAAGGGTGGTTTTTTTGTTTTTACCTTTTTTTACTAAAGATGTCACTCTACTCCCCACTGACTTAAATATCTTCTGAAAGAAGTCAGCTGTAATTCTTCCCTTTATGTCTATGTATGTTATGTGTCTTTTCTCTGTGGATGTTTTCAATATTTTCTTGTTATTTGTGGTTTTCAGCAGTTGAAGTATGTATTCAGTTGTATTTGTTTTTGTGGTCATTTTGCTGGGTTTTTTAAAATCCTTTGTGGTACTTTCTGAGCTTCCTAGCCCTGTCGCTTAGTATCTTTATTTTTGGAATGTTCTCAGCCTTATCTCTTCAAATATTTATTCTTCCCATTCTCTCTCCTTTTCTTTCCTATATTCCCATTATACAAATGCCAAACCACCTGATATTGTGTCACAGCTCTTGGGTATTCTGTTATTGTGCTGCAGTCAGGGCAGTTCTTCAAGTTCACTAATTTTTTCCTCATCTGTGACAAGTCTACTGATGAGCTCATCAAAAGAATTCTTTATCTATGACTCTTATAGTTTCCATCTCTCCACTGAAATTCTCTATCTGTTCACATATGTTGTCCACCTTTTCCACTAGATCCTTTAACATATTAGTGATAATTACTTTAAAATCACTGATAGTTCTAACATCTTGGTCATCTCTGAGTCTGGTTCTGTTGTTTGTCTCTTGACAATGGTTTTTTTAACTGCTGTATTGTGTGTGCCTCATAATTTTTTTTATTGAATGCCATACATTGTGTGTAGAGCAATGAGATTAATGGTATTGATGCTTGGAGATGGACATGCTCTTCTTTGGTCAGGCCATTGGTGACAGGGATTGAGTCAATCTACAGATTTCTTTAGCAGAGGCTAGAAATGTGCTCACACAGCTAGACCTGATCTTTTGAGCCTCTTCCTTTTCTTCTAGCAACAATGGGTCCTTAACTATTTCTGAGGGTTACAGAGTGCTACCCTTTCCCAGAAGTTTAAGTTATGGTTATGGGCAAGAGGTGGGTTTTTGTCTTTTCTCACAGTGGCCAATCCCCTCTTCCATATGTGCATCAAATGAGGATGGCTCTCTCGGTCCCTTGCACTACCCCAAACTTCCTTGTTAACACTGGTGAAGATTTATAGAGAGGAGCCTGAGAGTAGATGCAAACTTCTCTTGTATCAGGGGGTCCCCAGCTTCTCTTATTTTATGCTAGCTCCTACTCAGCCTAAAGAAATTCATTAAAATGTTACTTGATCTCTTCTTACCCATTTGTATGGCAGCTTCCCCTCTTCCTGTCTTTTATCACAGAGGAAATGGTCCACATGTCCAGTCTCTCCTTGGAGGGACCTCTTCCATCTCAGAATTCAGGCTTGTGTTTGTTCTGTGACCTGAGCAATCTATTAGGTCAAAAACAAATTATGATTTTTTAGTAGCTGAATTTTTCTCATTGTGAGAATGGGAGTGATGCTTTTTCCAACTATCTGCATCCTCCTAAATAGAGGCACAATTCCTTTATGCTTTTGTACATTAATTAATAACAATAAAAGCTAATGTTCATTACATACTTATTGTGTACCTGGGATGGTACTATGAAATTTGCATAGATTATCTCATTTTATCTTCACCATTATTACATCCATTTCCTAGGATGGGAAACCAAGATAGAGCAGTTAACTTACTTCCCCAGGGTCTTGCAAATGCTAAATGGCCAAGACTGAATACAAATCCAAGCACTCTGACTCAAGAGCAGTGCTATGAACCTATATTGTTGCCTTTGCCCTATGAGCTCCTTGAGAACAGAGACAAGCCCTTATTCTGTGTTTATTGTTCCAGAGTCTATCATATTGCCTCATTCAAAAGAGGCATTCAGTCAATGTTTGTTGAAGGAAGTAATTAATTACCTTTCTCCTGACCCTGAAAGTCAAAGTGGGGTTTAGAAGCAATAACCTGGTGATGGGCTCCCCCTGTCTTATTTCTTCCCACTTACTAGTCTCCTACACTGAAACTATATGTCATCAAACATGGGGAAAAGTACCCAGTACCTTGAACAATCTCTTCCCCATGCCTGACAAGTCAATCCATGACAAGAAAGTAGTGATTAATGGATTCTCTGCCAAGAGATGCTTTCTTGATTAAGAGGAATTACGGCCCATATTTCATAAGTTTCCCTAAACTTCAAACACAAAGATGAAAAGTTTGGACTCTGCTCAGTCATGCTATGGTTTCACACTGTGCCTGTGCCCTCCTCTCACCCTGATTAAGCAATAAAAATTTAAAGGGAAAAATCTATGAGTTGTATTTCTCTGTATCCCACAGAGTGCCTAGTACAAAGCTCTACAAATACCTGTTGAATTAACTTCAACTGCTGCAGTGTTGCAGTCCAAACAAACCATGTCAGAGTGACATTCTTCCACTGAATGTTGAAAACTTTTAGGATACATATAATTCAAAGGCTTGGCACCAAGCTGTTTGTGGGATAAATCAGTTTTATCCAAGATGGGTGGATGTCAATTCTGAATCTTTGTACTTGATATTCTCCTTCTTAGTCTTCCATCTGAGAGGACACTGGGCCTTGGAAATATAAAATCTAGATTCTTGCCCAAGTTTTGCCATTTATTAACATTAAAAACTAGGGATAATGATATCCCAAATGCTGAGTTGTTGTGATAATTGAATGCACTGGCAAATGCTAAAGTACCTCAGATATTATAAAGTACAATACAAATGCCCGTATTTTTATTAAGTCAATCCTGCTTGGCTCAGTGCATTTAAATCCTATACTTAATAACTGGAATGACCATAATAGTAATAACCAATTTTTATTTAAGGCTTAGTGTTTGGGGCTATAATCTAATTTAACCCTCACATACAGTCTCTATGTGTCAGGTACTACCATTAGTCCCATTATATAAGGAAACACTGAGGCTCAGCTGGGCTGAGGTCACACAGTAAGTCACAGACTGGATTTAAACCCAAGCAGCCTGGCTCCAGGGACCCTACTCTTAAGTACAGCACTCTGCTGTCTCCTAAAAGGAAAGCAGACAGTTTGTTAAACCTAGTTATGAGAAAGCTGGTTAGAGAAGGAGATAATGGGACATCTGATGGGTTCTGTCTTTGACTATCATCTCTTGTCTAACACCCATGAAAGTTTCAAGGGGGAGCATTCCAAAAGAGAATCTGGTGGAAGCTGTACTACCTCCTCTAACACAGACTCAGAAGTCACCAAAGGCATTCACCTCACTCTGTTCACTAAAAGCGAGTCCCTGAGGCCAACCCACATTCAAGGGGAGGAGAAATAAATCCCACATTTTAATGAGAGGCTTGTCAAAGAGTTTGCTGATAACACTTTAAAACCACCACATCAACCATTTTCTCCAACTTTAGAACGATCTGAGCATCCTAGCTCCCATAGTCAAATCTGGCGGCTTTAAGTAAAGCTGCTCTGACACCCCCAATATAAGCTCAACTACATTCTTTAAGGAACAACTCTGGAACTACAGGAAGCTGGCTTTGTCCACTCTGCTCAGTATAACCCTTTCCCTTCCCTCTTCTGAGCTCAGTGCCCAATGTTGATCGGAGCTCACAGTGCCCACTCCCTCATCATGACAGCGCCTCAGTAGTTATTCCCTATTTCAACCTGGATCAACTTTGTCTTTCTGGTCTCCTCGTCCAGGTCATATAGTCTCCCAGAGCGTATTAAATATATATTATAATATCATTTCTGAGTATCTTTCACAGTATTTTAAATAGAGCTACACTCATAGATTATAGAATAGAGAAAAGGAGGAGGGAATTTTTCTCTTCTTTACTTTCTGAGAACAACTGTTCCTCTTAGACCCACTCTAAGTTTTACACTATGTGAACTATAAGATACACATATACACACACTGTATGGGTCACTCTGAAAATTATGGGAAATATCAGATTCTCAGACACCTGGAAAGTCCTTAAAGATCACCTTAAGGTACAACTATCCTATTTTTTCCTCAAGTCTAACAAATGTTTTGCTTATTTAATTCACATATTAAATCTATAAGGAAGATACTATTACTATCTGAATTTTTCCTATGAGAAAAATGAGGCTAACAGCATGATATTCCCAAGTTTACACCAGTCAGTAAGTGGAAGCTTAAATCTGGGTCTTCCTGAGTCTAAATCCAGGAACACCATCAGTGAGCGATCTCAGGCCCAGAGAGACGCAGGGACTTGCCCAAGATTAGGATTTGAGCTCCCTGACTCCCAAACTAATGTTCTACTCAGATAAATAAGAGAAAATACTTCCCTCACTAAATTCAAAATTAGAATCAGTTCACCCCAACCTGAAATTACAGACCATATCATTTGTCTTCATTTGTTTTCCTCTTGGACCTGAATTCAAATAAGTGAGCAAGTGTGGAAGGGCAAAAAAAAACATAGAAAGAGGGAGTTCTGATAATACAACATCTTGCTACGTGAAAAGGTCAAGTGGTGTTCTGTTTCAGTCTGTAATGGGCTGCAATTTGAGCAACCCCAGCCATGAAATACCTGGCAATTTTCTGACCTTTTTAGCTGTGGCTGAAAGTAGTTCAATTCATGGCACATTTTATATCTATATTTGAAACTAACTAAAAAGTGTTTCTAGATACTCTTCTCTCATGATATAAAATATAATTTATGAGCACGTGTGGTAGACATTGGTTACTGGTGGAGTTTTACTTTGTTTGCTATGCTTGTTTTGGCTTCCATGAGCCTGAATGTCCTTCCTATAATTGCAGATATGCCGCCTTAGGAATTCTGGTGAAAGGCAGCATTCTCCTCCCACCACAGAAGCTGAAAATGCAAGACACTCCTCTCCCAGCCTCCCTTGCAGTGAAGACATGAGATTTTAATCAATCAGATACCTCTAACCTGGACTTTAAGAAACCTGTGATACAAATAAGCAAGGACAGAGGAGGATATATTTGAAGTGGGGACAATGGCAGCAGAAGCTTCCAGTTTCCAAAAACACCCGTCAGGCGTAGCATCCTCTGCCCACTGCTAGTGGCAGTGCAAGCCATGACATCCAGCATTCCACAGGGGCACAGCAGTGTCTTCACAGACTGGCTCTTAGCATGATGTTGGCAGCGGTTGTAGCTGCATCCCATTATCCCTTGTTTCTGGCCATATTCTGCGCCTGTTGTCTCTAACTTTCACAGGGATTCAGTGAACAAATCAGTATCACTTTAATGAATTCCCTTCCTGTTTAAGTCAGCCAAAGGCATTTTCTTTTGCCTACAAACTAAGAACATACTGGTACATCAAGGAATAAAATAAAAATGTAATGAAAATACTGGGGATAGGGTGAGGCAGAATTTCTATTAAAAATTACAGTCAAATGTCCTTAATGAAAAATTTCACTCAAACTGATTCATGTATAAAGGAGTCAATGCATCTGTCTATTATCACATTTTCACAATTTGCCCATGTCTCCCTCTAGATAACCTCTGTTTTTGTCAAAGATACTGTCAGTGTCCTCATCACTCAAGCTTGAAACCCTACAATTATCTTCATCTCTTTCCTCTCCCTTATATCCATTAACCAAATGCTTCCTATTTTTCCTAATAACAACCTCTCAGATGTCTTCCTGCCTTCATACTCCCAGTGGCCAAATTAACACAGGAAAGTATTACCTCCTAAATGAGCTACTGCTAAAATTTTTTGAACTGGCCTACCTGTCTCTAATGTCTCTTGTGCCAAATTAATTTTCCCAAGACCCTGTTTTGCCTCATCACTCTCCAGATCAAAATCCTTGATGGCTGACCACTGCCTGCAGGATAAAATCTAAACTGTTCAGCATGATATAAGACTCCTCATGATCTGATGCCTTCTTACTTTTCCAATTTGACCACCACATTTCTATATATTCACTATAATAATATTTGACCACAGGAAATATTTTTAAACATAACATACTAATTTTTTAATGAAATCCAGAGATATAATGCATGCCTGAATAAAGAACGTGTACAATTAAAAATCACCATAATTGTTGCAATAAGATTGTTACAGCTACAATAGTAAAATAACTAATACTAAAAATAACTGTCATCTACAAAACACTACGTGCCAGATGCTGTTCTCAATGTCCTATTAGTATTTGTTATATAAATATTGTAGCAACTTTATAAGGTAGTTATTACATGTGGGAAAACCGAAATGCTGAGGGGCTGAGAAATGTATTCAAAATCATTCAGCCAATATATGCAGAGTGAAAATTCAAATGCCACGAAGTCAACTTTTAAATAAGAAGCATACTTTCTTAAAGGCAGATTATCACAAGAGTAGAACAACTACATAAATGTATAAGTTATTATGTGATATATGGTTTAATTCAATTAGAAAAGAACATTGTTAAGCATCAGTTTCCCAACAGAACCTTATTAGTATCTTATAGACTATCAGCGTTCTATGCATAATAACTTAGAAAGCTTGTTAAAATTCCGGACTCTCAGGGCCCACTGTGCAGGAAATATATTCCAGTGGGTCTCGCACGGAGCTTAATACCATGCATTTTTATTAAGCACCTGAGTGATGCTGAGGCAGCCAACGCGCCTGGTCCGTGACTCTAGCTTTGAGAAATCCTGAGATAAGTAATCACTGTGAGTGGGGTATTGGTCATGACACCTGGGTTCTGTTTCTGCTGGCTCTGCCACTCACTTGCTGCATGACTTTGAATAATTATTTTACTGACCCTAACTTGTATCATGTTTAAGTGAAGGAGGATGGAGTAGATTTCACAAACTTTTCACCACAAGACCCACTCACCAATGTTCCAGTCCAGGAGGGCCAAAAAATCATATCTCACATACTCAAACTGTTCAATTGGTGGTGCTTGACTGAAGCTCTATGTTTGGAAGGATTCTGAGGTGCTATTTCAGATCAGGAGGGGAAAATAAGATGATCATTCAGAGATGTATGTTATGCATGCAGGAAGGAGACTGGAAACATGTGTTCTAGATATTTGAAATTCGCAGCATACCATACAGATCTATCTTCCCTGTTTGCTCCAACAGACTGTTCCTTTATTCCAACTGCCCCTTTAACCCTACTGAAATTATCCTTCTAGTTCCACCACAAAGGCTCCAAAAAATATTTTCTTGTCACCTCTTTCTACATCCCAATTTTTATACTTCTAACAAGTTAATTGCTTCATTCTTCCTTGTAACATGGATAGTAGTTAATCTGCTTCCTCAAAAGAGAGTAAGGTCATTGAATTGTTGGGGGTTATAGTGAAATAACAATCTAAAATGCTTAGAACCCAGAATACAATTATTATCTATTGTAATCTATTCAGCTTTAAAATTCTAGACTTCTAGGGTAAAAGTTACTAAGCACTGACAATGAGTGCAATAGATACTGATGCTTGAAATGAAGTTGGAGCTCAGAACCTTGCACAGCTCAGAAGGCTGGAACAGCATTCCTGCTGCAGCTCTGGCTTGACCCACAATATTTTCCAGCCCCCACTCTATGTAAGGATAATAATCTAAAGTCTCCCTACCTTACAATTATGGGGTCTGCCAGTCTCCAAGTGGGACCTCCTTGTCAATTAGGGACCTTTAATGTATGTGACTGTCTAATTAGCTCTCTCACTGTAGAAAACAACAAAGCTAAGAGTCCAGGCTGTGGGTTAGACTACTTGATTTTGAGTCATGGCCCCCCTATTTCCTTACTGTGTGACATTAGACAACTTGTGTTGTATCTTAGTGCCTCAGTTACCTCCTCTGTTAGATAGGAATAATTACAGTACTTAACTTCATAGAATTTTAATGAAGACAAAAATATATAATCTACATATAGTGCTTAGAACAGCCTAGCCCATAGCAAGTCCTCAGGAAATGTTAGTTGTTAGTCACCATCATGAGGCCACAGAACTCATTCTAACCAGGCCCTGCCATAGACTCAAGTGACCTCAGGAAAGGCCTTTTACTTCCTCAACTGTAAAACAACTTGAGCAGAACAGACATTCCCAGAGTAGGATCCACAAAACCCGAAGTCATCTTTCTTGTGTCCCAATAAATTTTGTCCCATTTAACTTCTGTTCCTTTGTTCAGTCAACCTTGGATATGATCAACCGTCAGACTTGAAGGAATCTGAGGATCGCAGCCACCATAACCCCCGCCTTCAGTTCAGGCCCCTTGATTTTACTGTCATGAGTTTTGGATGACTCAAAAAAAAAAAAGCCTGATGCTCTCAGCATCCCTCTGGTCCAGGTTTTCTGAACCTTCCTCAGGCCTCACTGCAACCTCAACCTAACTGGTGGAGGAGAGACCTTTGGAAAAGGGAAGGACGCCTGAGACATAAGTATTTCCAGGCCACTGCCCTACTCTTTGCAATCCATCAAGACCTTCCTTGGTCCTTCCAGCCTCCATCTCAATGACCCTAGATCGCTGCTTCAAATGGTTGGATGGCCTGCATATTTCAGTTTACTACTGCACCTTCCTAACTAAGAGTTCCTGAAACAAAGCCTTTCAACTCCAAGTCCCTGTGTACAGACCCGCTTGTGAGTTTTCCCTTTAATACCTGGCATCTTTGCCCAAGTGCTTTTAGAAGTGGTATGAGCCCAAACAGCTTCCTGGCCCACTGCAGCTTACTACATGAGATCATGGCTTTAAATCTCAAAATCACAGTATACCTGGTTATTAATAGCAGGGGACTTCAGCTCAACATAATGCTCTGGTAGACTGCCTGCAGTCCAAGCTTAACATCCTCCAGGGTGTGAAATTAAAAGGAAAAAAATCCTAAAAGCCTGAAAGTTTCCATTCATTTGAACAGAAGTTTTAACTCCTCTGCAACTTCCATTAGCTGTAAGAACACTACACTTAGTTCAGAATCAATTCTCTGAGTGCTCCTAGGGAAAGTGACTGTCATCCTCGTCTTTGTGGTCTTAGTGACTAGTACATAAGTACTTGCAGGACACTGCATTATTGTTCACTAATATTCCCTTCCTCCTCTTTTCTCCCATAGGAGGAACATGTTTCATTGATGTTGGGCCTGGGTCTTACTCTGGCCGATAGGATGCTAACAAATGTAATCAGCCAATGCTGAAAATGTGTGCATGCAGTTAGACCAGCTCTCTTGAACCTCTGTTATAAGCATGAAAAGAAAATTTCTGGACTAGCTCACTGGTCCCAGTAGCAGTATAGGAAATAGAGTGAGCACAATGAGATATCACCTCACACTAGTAAGTACGGCCAACACCAAAAGACAAGAAACAACAAATGCTGGCGAGGAGGCGGAAAAAGGGGGACCCTCCTACACTGTTGGTGGAAATGTAAATTGGTTCAATGCTGTGGAAAGCAATACCGAGGTTCCTCAAAAAACTAAAAATAGAAATACCATTTGACCCCAGGAATTCCACTCCTAGGAATTTACCCAAAGAAAACAACTTCTCAGATTCAAAAAGACATATGCACCCCTATGTTTATCACAGCACTATTTACAATAGCCAAGATATGGAAGCAACCTAAGTGTCCATCAATAGATGAATGGATAAAGAAGAGGTGGTACATATGCACAATGGAGTATCATTCAGCCATAAAAAGAAAACAGGGATAGAGATAGAGGGTATTATGCTCAGTGAAATAAGCCAGGTGGAGAAAGGCAAATACTGTATGATTTCACTCATTTGTGGAGTATAAAAACAAAACAAAACTGAAAGAACAAAATAGCAGCAGACCCACAGATTCCAAGAAAGGACTAGTGGTTACCAAAGGGGAGGGAGAAAGGGATTAAGGGGCTGTATAATTCTCAATCACAATATAGGTCATGGGGAAGGCAGTATAAAACAGAGAAGACAAGTAACGACTCTATAGCATCTTACTACGCTGATGGACAGTGACTGCAATGGGGACGTGAGGGCTTGATAATATGGGTGAATCTTAAAACCACAGTGTTGTTCATATGAAACTTTTATAAGATTGTATATCGATGATACTTAAATTAAAAGAAAGAGAGAAACAGGGTGAGCAGAACTCAATGGCTCCTGCTGAGCCCGGCCTATAGCCAGAGAAGCCCCGGCCAGACCGACTCATGAGCTAAATGAGTACATTTTCTCATGTCATTGAGATTTTAAAGTCACCTTTTACATAGCACACTATACAAAAAAGACCAATAAAGGCCTCAATCAAAGGGTGAATAAATGAATAAGTATCAGGACTTCAGTATTGTCATATACCAGTTATTTATCTCCCAGAAAATGACCAGAGAGAAACCAGGTCATTCCTCATTAGCACCTAATTCCAATACCGGTTTCTCCAACTGGGGATGATGGCATCAGGGTGTCATGGCCACATCTGAAAAGTTAGTAAGCACGACCCATTACTTGTTATTACCTAGCATCAGGCTAAGTAAAGGGACAACAATTTACAATTCTGTTATATACTCTCTTTCCTTCACCAACTTTGTCTCCATCCTACAAATAAGAAAACTATCGCTTTTAAGAAGGGCAGAAGCGTGTTCTGAAGTCACGCTGTGCTGGGGGAAAAAAATCTAATCTCTACTGTAATAAAATTCTAAAGAATTTAAAAGAATCAAGAATTCCCAATAAGCATATAATTGAATCTGTTTTTACTACTGTTGTAAAACTGGACTGAAAATTAAAAATTCATTACCCAGTGCAGTTTACAGAAACTGTGTTTCAGCTCCTTGGAAAAGGTTCCCAGTCCACACAATGTACCAAACATAAGAACACAAAAATCGCCAAACCAGGTCAGATCCCTAGTACCCTTCAGCACAGAGCTCTCTGACAGTTGAAGAAACAAAGTCTTCCTTCCTGAAAAGTTAGATTACAAGCCGAAGACCCCTGGTTGCCTTAATAAATCATCTTGGATCTGTCATTCAAGTAAGCTGCTGATGGAAGTATTTAGTACGAGACTTACCCTAGGCTGCAAACAACCATAAAAATAGATAAATCAAGTAAGCCACTGTTTTCAGGCATTCAACAAGAGGCAATGCAAGGACTGCACCCCTAAGAAACAGGAACTCACGAGCTAAGCCGCAAAGTCATCCCAGCAATATGTCTGGGGACAATTTCCCAATGAAGGTGCAGTAAGCTGAAGCCCAAGCAGAGCGTGGTGGTCCTGCCAAGCTGAAGTGGCAAAGGTTGATATTTGGGGCAGCTGAAACATCTGGAAGCTATGGAGCAGACACCGGAGAGAACTACAATAGAGAGGCACTGCAGAAGTCATGTTGGGGTTCCCCAAAAGTCCTGGCCCAAAGGCTGAGCTCACATCCACAGGATGAGACTGTGCTCACCAGCGACTGGCCGCTATGAGCCTGAGAATGGAAAAGAGGTGCTAGAGATCAAGTCGTACTAGATAACGACAGAAGGCCTGCCCAGTCTGAGTAGAAGATCTCATTAAGCACCTAGGCAGCAAACTGACATACCAGAGTTTTCCTTTTGAGTATGGACCATATTTACTTTACAGCAGCCCAACTCTAGATTGGCCCTAACAGTACATTAAGCAGGCCCTGGCTAGATCCACAAAGGAAACAACTTAGAACTTGGGTCCCACCAAATTACCTTGGGCTTTTCACAGAGATGACATAACAAAATATAAAACCAAGTCAACATAATTAAGGTGATCAGCCAGTAACTGAACTGACTACCAAACAAAAGTAAGCCATCTTCAGAGAAAGATTACAGAACCCAGGGTCTATAAAACATCATCAATGAGCAGTATGTAATAAAATATTACAAGATGAGGAAAAAAAAACAGAAAAATGTGAAGGAAAAAAATAGTCAAGATAAACAGACACCTAGGTATTTATCCAATAGAAATGAAAACTTACATTCACACAAGAACCTGTATACAAATACTAAAGAAGCCCTACTCATAATCACCAAAAACTGAAAACAACTCAAATGTCCTCTAATGAGTGAATGGATAAACAAATTTTTGCTTCTCCATCCAGTGGAATGCCACTCAGCAATAGAAAGAAATGAACTATTAGATACTTAGAAGAACAAGGATGACTCTCAAAGGCATTATGCTAAGAGAAAGAAACCAGTCTCAAAAAGTTGCATACTGCATTGTCCCATTTATATCACATTTGGGACAAAGCAAAATCATAGCTATAGAGAACAGAGAAGTAGTTGCCAAAGCTTAGGGATGTAGGAGGGCTTGACTACAAAGGGGAAGCACAACAGAATTTTCTGGATGATGGAACATTTCTATATCCCAATTCTGGGGGTGGTTACAATAATCTATGTACATGTTAAAAAGTCACATATTAAAATTCACATACAAAAAGTACTTTTTTTATATCAACAAAGTAACTTCTACTCTATGTTTTTTCAGATAAAGCTCAAAGTCTGCAAGGAAAGGAGATATAAAGGAAATATTACAAACATCTCTAATAAATCAAGTATCATATATCTGAACCATATATCAAAAATCAGTCAAAGGATATAAAGAGACAATTCACAGAAGGGGAAATATAAACTGCTTTTAAATATTTGAAGATAAGTTCGACCTCACTTTTATACACATTGGATTGGCAAAGCTCAATGGGTCTGAGAATGTATTGTGTTGGTGAGGATTTGAAGACAACAGACATTCTAATACATTGCTGACAGATGGTAAGTTGATATAACCTTACTGGAGGGAATATTGGTAAGATCTATCAAAATGTTTTTAAAATGCATATGCCATTTTGCCTAGCAATTCTACTTCCAGAAATTTATCCTACAGATATATTTGCACATATGTCAAATGACCTATGCACCAAGTCATTTACTGAAGCCTTGTTTGTGTTAGAAAAAGGTGGGAGAAAACCTAAACGTCTAACATGTTACATAGAGTATGGTATATACATACAATGCAGCAAAAATGAAAGAGAAAACTCTCAAGTTCTGCATTGAAACACCACTATTAAGTGAATATTATTAAGTAGAAAATGCAAAGTAAAAAACACTCTAAGGTAAGCTACTAGGTTAAAAAAATAGAGAAAGAAAAAGCACCACAAATTGGCATAAAATGTCTTCAGGAAGATACACAAGAAACTGGTTAAATTTATTGCCTTTGATGGGAGGCCAGGACGGCTAGAGGACAGGGGGCAAGAGGAAAATGTTTTACCATACAGTCTTTTGTTCCTTCTCAATTTTTATCCATGTGATTGAATGACCTGTTCCTAAGTAAAACACATTTTAATCCTTCAGAGCCTTTTGAGAAACTCTGTTTTGACCTAGATTATTTGAAATCAATCCTTCACTGATGGAAAGTGTTCATTGCGCCACTGTGATCTGCCCCTCAGGGATGAGGACCGAGGTCAGCACAACCCTATCAACCAGATCTGTCCTCATAGGTTTGCTTAGACCCCTTGTGGCTTAAAGACAAGTCAGAACATAACCACATACAAAAAGTCTATGTCAAGGACTCACATGCAATGCCCTTTTTTTTTTTTTTTTATCCACAAAGTTTGGCATCCCATGATGACTTATTTTCCCATTTTCTAAATTAACCTGTGGAACATTGACCATATTTTCTAATGGAGGTAACAGCCAATTTCAGGGTCTAATATGAGAGATTTTGTATGAGTTCCTAAATTCTGCCCCAAATCATCTACATTTGGCATATGCGGATCCCTAAAATTCTTAGAATCATAATAAGAACAATAATAATAATAAAATAGCTGAAGTTTATGAGCAGCTACCATGTGCTTAGTATAGGTGCTAGATGCCTTGCTGTGCACGTACGTGAACCATTTCGATTTCAGAGTCAGGTACAATTCTTGGAAATCTTGCAGCGTTGCAGGTGAGTTACTGACTGGAGGGAAAGAATATAAACACATGTATACACACAAACCTTTTTAATATGAGAAACTGAGACTTAAAGAAGTCTACTCACATGACATAATCCCATTAGTGGTAGATGCAAGATTTCCAGATTCAGATGGGGGCAGCCTGGCTCCAAAGCTCATGGTCTATCTGTTACACAACACCACCTGTAATTAAAAAATCCTTGCGCAGGAGAAAATCTTGAGGTCTTTGTCTTCTAGTTAAATCTCTCAATTGCTACAGGACCCACTCTACAACATACTTGACAAGATGCTACCCAACATACTAAGTGACAGGGAGCTCACCACTTCCTGAAACACCCATTCCAACACAAGATGTCTCTAGCTGTTAAAAAAGTTCTTCTTTCCATGGAGCTCAAACCATCTGTTTCCCTGGCACTCCCTTTTTCTCTCCTCTGGAGTGTCACACAATGGGCTCTAACCTCTGCCACAGGACAGCCCTTCTAGTCTTCAAGTCTGCTCTCCTGCCTTTTCTCTTACCTCTCCTCTGGCTGGATCCTTAACTCTTTCTGTGCAAAGGCTCCAAGGTTCCTCAACATCCAAAAGGCCTTCATTTCAATACTGATTTGCTTTTCTATTTTACACAACTCTATGAAGTATAACTTACATACAATGGAGACCACAGACTTCAAGTTTAATGGGTTTTGACAAAATGTCAAATGAGACCTTATTAAACCCACACCCCTATTAAAATATAAACTATCTCCATCAGCTCAGAAAGTTCTTTGGTGTCCTTTCCCAGGAGTCCTCCTCCCATCCCCACCCTAGGGAACCACTGATCTCATTCCTAGCACCACAGATTAGTTTTACCTATAGTTATATAGTAAGTATCCTTTTGCATCTGGCTTACTTAACTCAGCAAAATGTTTTGGGGATTTGTCATATTGTAAATTACAGTAATGCACTCCATTTTTATTGCTGAGTAGTATTCTGTAGTGGAAATATACCATAATTTGTTTATCCATTCTCCTGTTGATGGACATTTGATTATTTATGGTTTGGGGATATTTGGAATTAAGTTGCTACAAGCATTCTTATACAAGTTTCCATTAGAATTTATATTTTACCTTCTCTTGAGTAAATACACCGAGGAGTGCAATAACTGGTTTCATGGGTAGGTGTATATTTATTTTTCAGAGAAATTCAATTAAAACCACAGAGAGATACCACTTCATACCCAGTAAAAGAGGTATCATTAAAAAGACTGACAACCCTGAGTATTGGCAAGCATGTGAAACAACACTCCTTTTAAAGAAAGACTCTCCAAATTGCATATACATCTCATGGTGTTGGTTGACCAAGTCCAAGTAGAGTTATCTCCTCTGTTCTGGGCCCTTAGCATCCCTTTGTTAATCCAGCTGGACTTTGTACTAGCTCCTGCTAACCTGGCCATCAGATGATACTGGGAAGGCCTTTTTCCATTAACTACTGTTAAGCTATTCCCTCAAACCCCTTCCATGCAAATGATTTTTCTAATCTGGATGCTAAGCACAATTCTCCTATTTTAATGAACTTAAAACAAATTACATTTGTCCCCATTAAAAAGAGGATATCACTGTTTGCTATCAAAGCAATAAAAAATAGCACATAAGAAAAACTAAAATTAAAATGTTTATAGAATATCTATAAAACAACATCGACAGAGCAATGTCTATAAAACAAAACAAAACCAAAAAACTATAAAATAAGAAAAAGAGGAATGCAAGCAATTAGGAATAAAGATACTTTAACTATATTTTAGTCTAGAAAACATTTCCTGGACATGATCTCATTTAGTATCAGAACCATTCTGACAGGTAGGTGTTTGTATTGCTCCTACTTTGTAAATGAGGATGCAAGTTCAAAGAGGTTAAGTGCTCAAGATCACACAACTAATAAGGTATCAAATTACGAACTAAAACCAAGCTCATGATGACAAATTGCATGATTCTTCTGCCACATTGCACATCTCACCCTGACTACTCTAAATATCCCATGAGTAACCCAAATCCATTTGACCAAATAGCAGTTGATTTACTGAGAATGACTTTGGCCCCCAAATTATGTCCCCTGATGGGTAGAGTTAAAATATGATACGTATTTTGAAACGCTTTGATGAGCATTTCCTTTTTTCCTTTTGCCTGAGTTCAGGTAGCAGCCTGCCACAGAGGCAAGAACACTGACTTGAAATCAAGAGACTTGCATTCTGATCATGCTTTGGCAAATGACAAGCTCCAAGAACTTGTGCAGAGATAAAATGGTAAGAAAAAAGAACATGGGCAATAAACATAGGGGTGCATATGTCTTTTTGAATCAGGGACCTTGTTTTTTACGGGTAAATTCCTAGGAGTGGAATTACTGGGTCAAATGGTATTTCTGTTTTTAGTTTTTATCACTGCTCTATTTACAATAGCCAAGATATGGAAGCAACCTAAGTGTCCATCAGTAGATGAATGGATAAAGAAGATGTGGTACATATACACAATGGAATATTATTCAGCCATAAGAAGAAAACAAATCCTACCATTTGCAACAACACAGATGGAGCTAGAGGGTATTATGCTCAGTGAAATAAGCCAGGCAGAGAAAGACAAGTATCAAATGATTTCACTCATCTGTGGAGTATAAGAACAAAGCAAAAACTGAAGGAACAAAACAGCAGCAGACTCACAGAACCCAAGAAGGGACTAGCAGTTGCCAAAGGCAAGGGGTTGTGGAGGGTGGGTGGGGAGGGAGGGAGAAGGGTATTAAGGGGCACTATAATCCGCAATCACAATATAGGGGGGTCACAGGGAAGGCAGTACAGCACAGAGAAGACAAGTAATGACTCTACAGCATCTTACTACGCTAATGGACGGTGACTGTAATGGAGGGATGAGGGCTTGATAAGGTGGGTGAATGTTGAAACCATAATGTTGTTCATGTGAAACCTTCATAAGACTGTATATCAGTGAAACTTAAATTAAAAAAAAAAAGAATGTGAGCTTTGGAGCCAAAAAAAAAGACCTGGGTTCAAGCCAGCTACTAACTGTGTGGCTTTGATGAAATTATTTCATCTCTCTGAGCATTAGTTGCCCCATCTATGAAGTAGAATAATAGTATCTATCTTGCAAAGTTATTGTGAAGATTAAATGAGGTGATAGAAGTACAGGGTCCGCAGGTGCTCATATGTCTTTTTGAATCAGGGACCTTGTTTTTTACAGGTAAATTCCTAGGAGTGGAATTACTGGGTCAAATGGTATTTCTGTTTTTAGTTTTTATCACTGCTCTATTTACAATAGCCAAGATATGGAAGCAACCTAAGTGTCCATCAGTAGATGAATGGATAAAGAAGATGTGGTACATATACACAATGGAATATTATTCAGCCATAAGAAGAAAACAAATCCTACCATTTGCAACAACACAGATGGAGCTAGAGGGTATTAGGCATTTACATCATAATCATCACCATCCTCATCATCATGACTTGTTACTTTCTTAAGGGGAGACCAGATGAGCTTTAAGCTCATGAGCAGCTTTGTCTGACAGTCCTTGAGTCTATTTATGATCATGTCTTCACAAATATAACAGAAAACTAGTTTAGAAATTCCTTTGACCCAGGTTCCAAACAATTAAATGGTAACTATCTTACTCTCTGGAATGTTCATGTAGAAGTGTTTTCTTGACTCAGCCATGCATTCATCCATTATTCCAACCTACTGTGTGTCAGACACCCTGTTAGGCAGGGAGTGAGTATCCAGAGAACCTGACAATTATCCTGTTTATTGAAATATGCATATTTTCCTCTGCAGGGGGCACTGAGAAACAGTGCAGATACTTTCTAAAAGTAGGATTGCTCTTTTTTATGACTGTGAATGTTTATCCACTTCTGACAGTCACCATTTAGTCAGAAGGAGTCATAAGAGAAGTCCTTTATTGTCTCACAGATTGCATGTTTTGTAAAAAGGGAATTTTTTTAAAACAGGCATTAATTTGACAAAGCTGCATATTTGTTCAGATTAGGAGCTACTCATAACAGAGCATAAATGCAGAATTAGTGAAATGGAAGTCGGATACCAGTCCTCAACACAAAACAACACAGAATTCAGAAGCATGATACTTCTTTCCCAGGGGGCTTCAGGTGTGCCTTGCTCTGCACAGAGAGCATCCTGAACCACAGGGTGCAAATGGATTACTTCTTAAATGAAATTCCACTTCAAATATACCTAAAGAGCTATTCTTTAAAAGAAAACTACTATAGCAAATGCTTTTGCCAAGCTAAAAACCACCTTGAAAAGTAAAACATTATTCCTGAAATATAATTTATAAATCTAGACTTTCACTGTATTGAGATTGCTTAATAAAACAAGGTACATGTGCATTTTCTATGAAAATTCCATTTAAACCTTTCATGCACATGATTATTTATCCTTGTGATCTGCAGCCACCAACAAACTGCAGAAATAATTCATTTCTATTTCATTTCACTAAACAGGCACATCGTGAGTATAAGGCAATAAAGGGCAATTTTCCTGACATTTAGCTCTTTCACACAACAAATTAGCAGGAATGGAGAGCCTCTGAAGCTTTAAGTCAATGAACAACTCTTTTCCTAATGATGAAGGATTTGTAAGAAGGAGCAGCATGAGTAGGCCATGGTGACAGGACTGGGAAGAGAGGCCCACCTTCCAGAACAGGAAATCTATTTGACTATCAATCTGGAAACTGTAATTTATTAAAAATGTAATTACCCACAGGCCTCTTGTTTGCAGAACCCACTGAAGGACTATGGACATTTGGAGCTGTGTTAAGGTATCTGAAGTCATCACAGAGCATTGGCACCTTCCTTGACGCAGTTAGTGTTTGTGGAGGTTTTATTTTTTCTCCTCAAAAGACACAAAAAAACAAGAGGAAATTGCTTTTTAACAAGAGCTCCTCAGTCAGTTATCAGAAAAGGACAGAAAAAAAGAGAGAGACAGATGGAGGGTCTTGGGACTTGTCCTTTGCCTCTTAGCTCCTGTCCATTGTACCCCAAGTCCTAGGGCTGGCTTCACGGGTGGGTGCGCACCGTGCACTCAGAGCCCTGGGCCCAGAAGGGCGCCATGTTTGCTTCAATGTTTTCTGTCACTGTCTTTATATTTTTAATAATTTTTGAACAAGGGCCCCACATTTTCATTTTTCACTGGGCCCTTTACAAATTACATACCCAGTTCTGCCAAGCCTTCCCACCTTATACACATACATTTATATGCACACAATCCAGACATCTCATCGTGACCACTTGTTCTAATCCCTGCTAGGTCAAGATGGTGCAATACTGCCTTGGAGATAGAAATCTGCCTGGGCTCAAATACCCCTCCTGCTTAGAGCTTTGTGACCTCTATTTCCTCATCTGCATAATGGAGATAACATTCATCCCACCTCACAGAATTGCTATGAGTGAGGCAAGGTATGAGATACGAGTAAGCACTCCTTACAGAGGAGCATCCTTCCCGTGGTGATCATTATCTCATGGATGGGAGGAGAAGGGGAGGAAGAGCACCGCCTCGGACCGACGCCTGCTGCCGCCCTCCCAGCTGAGTTCACAGGCCTCTCCTCTAACTGACGAGCACGCGGGGATAGCTTACTGTCCTACCCCAAGTACATTACGGCATTTCTTACACTCCAGGCATTCGTGTACCACTTTCAGGATTTCCACTGCCTACACTGCTACTACCTACTTAATAGATTTGCTTAGATCACCTTATTTGTTTTAACTGATATAGTTTACCTTACAAACAAATTTTATATTACTACTACAAATAGGAAATCAGGATTCCATATCAAAAAGAGAAAGTAATACACAACAGTTAACATTTTTTAATGTTTATTCACATTTATTTTAACACCTAAAATCCTCTTAGATACCTCCAGTGGCACCCATATTGACCTTGTTTCCTTTTCCACGGAGCTCTGAGTTCTCTAGCGTAGCCCCTGCGGTCTTATTTCTGTTTCGCCAGCTAGAGGACAGTGCGCTATGAGAAGCAGGTCCTCTAGAATTGTTTACGGAATGAATACCTGTTAACAATCTGACAAGAGTGAGAGCCCCTGACAAAGGGACATACACTTTGGCTGGAGGCTTCCTAAGGCCTAAAACCTTCACAGCCCAAAAGCAATAGATTTTTCCAATGCAGCATTTCTCAAAATGTGGTCTGAGAATGACCTGTAACAGAATCACCCAGCAAAAAAGGCAGATTCCCTAACCCCAGGCTGACCCTACTGTATCAGAACCTCTGCCCCTAAAGTGCAGCCTAGTGGTAGAATTTTAGGCACTGACATACAGTAGTAGTAATAGCATATAGTTGTCAGTAAAAACAACTAACCCATTGTGTTCTTCATATGTGCCAGGAGTTATGCTAAGCATTTTACATACATTATCTTACTCAATCCACTTAATATTCTGTGAGGTAGAGACTTGCCAAATTCACAGAGCCATTCAGGGACAGGGACAGCATTTAACCCAGGCAGCCTGACTCCTAACCACCATATTGCACTCGTGGGTAGAGAGGAAGCTTCTGGAGAGAAGTCTTACATATGGACCCTTTGGGTTTCACCATGTATTTTTCAATATGTAAGCTGAGTCCTGCCTGCAGTGCCGTCATTATCCAAGCTGGAAGCAACACCAAAAAAATTCTTTGTCAGCTCATCACATGCATTCAAGCATACTTATCAAAGTTGCCTGAATACAGTTGGAATAAGAAAGAGCCCTTTATTATCAAGGGCATGAGGACCTTCATTACGTGGGAGGACAAAGGTGTCCCTTTCAGATTCAGAAAACCACACTGAGGAAGACTGGGTCATTTACCTCCAAGAGCTGGTAGAAGGTTCTCCTGAGTTAGTCGTCCTGGCCTGAAGCAGTGAGTTCCCCAGCACTGCCCACGGGCAAGGAAGGGCTCAGTAATCATGATCCAAATACTCGACAGGAGATTTCTGCCCCAGCTGGGGAATTAAAGGTGTTCAACTCCTGAGATCTGCTCCAAATCTCACTGTCCAGGATTCTGTGATTTTGCAACTAGCAAAAAGAAAATCAATTTAACACATTGTTTGAAATAGATGCATTTGTGTTCTGGAAAGAAAGAGAGAGAGAAGGAAGAAGGGAGGGAGAGGGGGAGGAAGGAAGGAAGGGAAAAAGAGAAAAAAAAAAAGACTGGCCAGTGTTAGGAATGATTAATGTCGCATAAACACAAGGGAAATACAGAACAGGTGCAGGCATTGCTGAGCATGCACATTATTAATCATGAGTCAAAGGAAAACAAAAAACCCACTGAGTCAGGCGACATCCATCATGGAAATATTTAGTGCAGTACGGTGCCTGCTGAAGGCCTGAGGTGGGCCTTTACAGTTCAGTGCCCAATGGAAACATTTACCTTAGCAAAAGCTAAACACACCACACATCTCTCTTGTTCAATACAATTATCACTCCTTATGGTGGCAAGAAAGATTTTTACATAAATAAAGAAAAATGTACCACAGCTTCTTCTTGAGTCTTCTGATTTAATTTAGCCAAAGGGATGGGAGCCGGCTTCACCTAAGCTAGCTCAGTAGATCAGTGAAGAGCAGTTGTTACAGATATGAATGTAGTCCATTCTGAAATAGTCACCAAGGGGAGAAAGTCCTAGAACAAGTCCCTTCTGTGTTTTATGTCACTGTGAACTTCGTTTGGATGCTTCATTTAGAATCTCGGATGAAAAACTCCACCCAGGCCATCTTCCCAGGCCTGCTGCTAGCCTGGACATTTCAGCAGCCTTTAAAGTCACTTTATGAACAAACTGTCATGAGTACACACATCCGCCCCCTGTGCTAGGTATGTGGCACAAATAGCTTCCTGTCCACAGTAATGGGCTTGGCTATGTTCTTCTCCTTGTTCCTGTGTCACTTGCTCAGCTGGCTCTTAGCTAGCTGGGTGCAGCTGCCGTGGCCCCCACTGCAGTTGTCTCATTTGTCAGTCTCTGGTTTCACTGTTTGGGGCATGAAGCACTTGGAGTCACTCTGCACAAACTGAGTTATGTGGGAAGCATAGCTGTGGAAACTGCATTTCCTTTGGAGCCCCTGGTCAAAGACTACCATCGTCTCTGGATGTAGAATTCCTGGATCACAGCCGAGTGCTCTCAGAAGTCTGCAGGTCCTATTCATGTTCCTCTGCTACTAAAGTAAAAAACAAAAAAACTTAAACTCACTTGACTTATGTTCATTTAAAATAACCTCTTTTCTTTTGTTTTCTCTAATTTTCTGTTTGCCATCTTGTCCCTGCAATTTTAAACCCTTACCAGAATTTGTCTTGCCATAGATTCTATTTAAGGTTTGCCTGAAAAGCTTGGGAAACACTTTCTACTCAAAGAGTTTTTAATTTTCACAAGTTTCTTTTATTGTTCCTTCAATCATTGCATATAATCTTTCTTTAAACATTCCTATAATGTAGGCTACACTTGTCATCTCTGGCTTCTGTATCTCTCCCCTCTTTTCATCTTTATCACCTTTCTCTGCACTCTGGAGAACTTTCTAAAATTATTCTCCTGTTCCTGATGAAATCGGCTACAGTGTAGATTCTACTTTCCCTGTTTCCAATAAAAATTCCTGCTTGTGATTTTCATTTCTTTGTACCGTCTTTTCATCCCAGACATTTTAAGAAATGGTATCTTCTCTGTTTACCTTATTCAGGATAAATTATCCCCCAAATTGTGCTGCTGTTCATTGGTAGATTTATTTCAAGAGAAAGACTTTCCTCTGAATCTCTGACACCTGACTCTCCTGCCCTCCTGCTGCATATTTTTTCCCCACTGAGCTCTTCATTTGGAGGATGTTTTCATGGTTATTTGTGCAATCTCTGTGACTTGATCTTTCTTGGGTTTTGGTCTGGACAAGTAGAGTTTTTTGTGTTATTTATCATTGTTAATACACACACACACACACACAATTGCTGTCTTAAATACTATGCTCACAGAGAACATGGAAATCTTAGCATGATGAAACAATTAAGCCTGAAGAAAGGCCGAATATGGCACTCCAAAATATGCCACTTTGGCCTACGGATTGTTTTGAGCTAAAGCACTTGAGAAAGCAGGTGCAGAAAGGCCATTCTAATCTTTCCTTTTCTTCCTGAAAACGGGAGATAAAAACTCCCGTGTGAAAGATAGTCTCTCCATACCATAAGAAAAGAAACACTTTTCAGCAGAGAATCATAGCAGAGAAAATTGTGTACCAACAGACCTTGTTAAAATCATTCTTATCTTCCCTTAACCTCCCCATATACTTTACTTTTCCACAATTGCCACTCTTTGTTCAAGCTTGTACAAAAACATACACAGGGGTGGGATGGGAGACGTCAGTAAGTGGTGGGGAGGCAGGTTTTTGTACACTACTACAAAAACATTTAGATTAAAAAAAAAAAACCTTTAGGTTTTACCACTTCTTTGGGCCTTCATTTCCTTGTAAGGTCTCCCTTGTCACCTAAAACTTCTATTAAAAATGGAGGTATGTTTTTTCTCCTGTTAATCTGTCTTATGTCAATTTAATTCTCAAGTCCAGCCAAAAAAAAAAACCTAAGAGATTGGAGGTACAATTTTGCTTCCCCTACAAGCTAAAGATTCCTAACTTGGATGCCCACAGGGCCAGGCAGGCAGCTGAAGGTAAAGAAGCAGAGGGACCTATGTCCTGACGAAAGGGGCCCCTACTCAGCTCTCGTCACAATCTCCATGTTTCCGCAATAAACCCAGATATCCATACTAACAACTAATTTGGTATCTTTTAAAACATGGTGCAAACCATGCGACACACACATGCAGACTACATTTAGCTTCGGGGCTGCCGCTAATATCCCCTGAGATCATACACCCTGCTAACCTGGGTTTTCTTAAGCAGACCCAAACAGGCTCTTTTCTCCCAGCTCAGGGACAAGCACACCTAGTAGAAAATCTGAGAAGGGGCTTTGAGCATCATATGTGGGAGGTGGGGGCTGCACTGCAAAGTATTCACAGTCCCTTCCAACCTTAGAGCTAAGTTTCCTTGAGCCTCCCACTGCACTTGAGAATCTCCCACTGGCACCCCCAACCCCCAGGCGAGCCTCAGGGGCCAATATTAGTTAATCCTATTTTGTGTCTTTCCTTCTACAAAGCATGTCTCTACCACTTTTAATCCTCTTACCATTTTCCACTCTGGGTGTTATCATATCAACACATAATCAATGTAAAATTTATTAATGCAATATTTTATATCTGTTTTTACATTAAGCCTTCAAAATGATCTCCTTGAGAATTTTCTCTGTTTTTTTTTTTCCTGGCCAGGTCTGGAACTGGCTTTTGATAAACCCTTATTGAAGGGAAAAGTATTCTGCTATTTTAGAAAATAAGAATGAACTTTCCAATCACTCATTTTTTATATTTAAAGGATGAAGTAGATTCCCACATTCAGTTTCCCATCAAATCAGCCTCTGAGCCCTAAATGCCCATCTGCATCCCACGCTGCAGGGGCCTTGGACAGTTAGGTCTTTCCAAGGTTACCAACCGTCTCTGGCACCACCTGCTGGCCACTCACTGCATCCATGAGCCACAGCGGATGCAAAGGTGCACGTTCCTAAGGGCGACCCAGAATCCATTTGCCCTAAAAACCGGAAATATCCTTAAGACAGCATTCAAAGGCTCAGATGGACACAACAGGAAGTTCTTCTCAGGAAAATCTCCTCTCTGCTCATCCTTTCTCTGCTTCTCGGGGCCAAAACATTTTTTTTTCTAATAAATGTAGCCATTGTGTTGTGTAAGGTAGAACAACTATAACTATGACACCACCTTCACCATCTAGTGAGCGTTTACAACATGATCTGCAGTTCATGACCTCACAATAGTCCCAAGATGGGAAGAGCGGCTCTGGGAGGATGAGACCTGTGCCTAGTTACTCACAGACCACCCCTCATCCACATGGCCTTGATAAAGAGACTTCTCCTTTCCATGCCTTTAGTGAGTACTAGCTAACTAAACCATAAACTCTCCAGCTCAAAAATAATCCCACGAAGCTATGATTTTTAGCATGAGGCCTTCCTCTTACCATCCGAACTCATGCTGTCCAACAGGAAGCCACCAGCCATGTATGACTACTGAGAACCTGAAATGCAGCTAGCCCGATCCGAGATGTGCTGCAAATGGACAATGCACACCAGATGTCACTTAGTATGAAAAAAGAATGTAAAATACCATATTCACAGTTTTCATGATGGTTCCTGTTGATATTTTTATTATAATGAGTTAAAATGTTACTGGAATTATTTCACCACTATTTATTTTTTTATTGGGGCACTAGGTAATTTTAGATTGCATTATATGGCTCATGTCATATTTCTATTGGACAACACTGATCTAAATGGCTGAATGCTTAAAGAGTATTTCATCAAAAGAAAGAGTATCTCCATCCCTAGGAACTTTTTATGTATTCACTTTGCCTGCTGTTGTATGAGTCTCTATGATAAATAAAAATGCCTGGGTCTCCTGTTCATAGGAGGAGCCACTTTTGTCTGTTGGCACCTTTGAAGATCTTGAAGATATAGTCTCCTTAGTGCCAGAGCCAGCCTGCCCAGGAAACCTTGGGAAATCTTCTCTAGCAGACGTCCTAACGCGGTATGAGGTATAATGGAAGGCGCTCTGGTTCAGATATAAATATAGGGATTCAGGAGCAATTCAAGAAAAACTATAAATGATCAATACATTTATGGAAGATATCATCTTATATCAGTGATCAAAGGAATAGAAATTAAAACATAAGATCTTGTTTTGAGCCTATCAGGACACAGACATTTAAAAAAATTATAGTCAGAGTTAGCAAGGGTGTATGGAAATTTATTCCCAGCCTGAGAGAGTTGAAGTTTACACAGCCTTTCCAGAGGGTAATTTAGCAATACAGAAAACAGCATAAAGCTGCATGTGCAGTCCACACCAGCATGTTCACCTCTAGGGATTTCATCTCAGGCAACCATCACAGCTGCACACAGATATGTTTCTGTGGGGACTAATAAAAATAACACCAAATGAAGGAATTCTTAAATTAAGCCTTATTGAGAAAATAGAATAGTATGTTGCCATTAAAAGTTATATTACAAAATACTTCATGATAAACTCCTCCCCTCTCTCCTATCCACACTCCTCAATTCAGCCTACTTGAACTCTTCATAGTGGAGCAGATCATGTCACTCTCCTGTTTAAAACCCTTCACTGTCTTCACCTGGTATTTGGATGAAGGCCCTAGTCCATGTATGGCCCTAGGGATCTGGGCCGGCCTCCCTCCAGCTTCGCCTCCGGCCAGCCTGGCCACAGCGGCCCTCTTTCAGCCACACAAGCCCTGGAGAGCTCTTGTTAGCTCTGGGCCTTCACTCGTGTCACTCTGATAAGATTTTACTTGCACCCCACTCTTCCTGGCAAAGGCCCCTTGGTCCTAGAGGACTCCTATTATGTGCTATTTCCCCAGAAAGCGTTCCCTAACCCTTCAGTTTAAAGTAGGTCTCGTTTCCTGCCTCCTAGCATCCTCTCTTTCCTTCTCTGTGACTTATCAGTTTTGACTCAGCATTTATTACTGTGGTTATTTGTTCAATGCCAGTCTCCCCACCTGACTGTAGGACTTAGCTTTCACCTGGCATGTAGCAGATGCTTGATAAATGCACGCTGAGTAAATAAATGATATTATAATTAGTAAAAGGCAGGTTATAGTGAAATAAGTCAGAGAAAGACAAAGACAGTATGATCTCACTTATATGTGGAATCAAAAAAAAAAAAAGAACTCAGATACAGAAAATAGACTGGTAGTTAACAGAGATGGGAGAGGGGGTGAACATAGGGTGGTAAAAATAAATAAGCCTGGGGATGTAATGTACAGTACAGTGACTAAAGTTAGTAACATTGTACTGTATATATGAATGTTTCTGAAAGAAGTACATCTTAAAAGATCTCACCACAAGGGCAAAAACAATTTTTAACTATGGGTGGCAGTAAATATTACTAGACTTACTGTGGTGATCATTTTGTAATCTATACAAATATCAAATCATTCTGTTGTACACTTGAAACTAATATAATGTTATATGTCAATTATATCTCAATTTAAAAAAGACAGGTTATAAAATTGCATGAGTAATAAGATCCCAATATCAATAAAAATGTGTGTATGCATATAATTGTAACATACCTGAGCAGAGAAATAAAAAAGACCAGAAGAAAATCCAAGGTGTTAATAGCAACTATCTCTGTGTCATAATTTTTTTTTCCTTCTCCTATCCAGATTTTCTACAAAGGGCACATCTAACTTTCAAAATCAGGAGAAAATTTATTACAAAATAATAATAAAAACTAAGGCCCTGGGTTTGAGTCTCTGCTCTTACTAAGGGTTTGATCTTGGGAAACCTCAGCTCTTCACGGCCTCTTCACTATAAATGGGGCTGAGGACACCTGTTTGGACTGTCTCAGAGAATTAATGGAATAGTGCACTTGCAAAGTTTTGCACGTATTTTAGTAATTACTCTGGGTGTTTTGAGGTGCGAGATGCAAACATTGTGTAGGGTGATGGACATTTGCCTGGTGGTTGTATAATTTGCAAATACCACAAGGAGATGACAGTTGAGTGACTGGAAACCATTTTTGACAGGTATATTGATGGTTGTCAGCACACAGCGAGGTTAAGAGTTGGAGGCCTTTGGGATGCAGGAAAAGGGCCACTATAGGGAGAGAAGAGGGAGGAATGTCATAGGAGCAGGGAGATCTCTTCTCCTTTCCCCAGACTCCCACATGCTGGGAAGCCCCCAGCACCCCAAAACAAATTCCCAGCAGGGGAGAGAAGGTAGTGAGCTGAAGCATGAATTAGGAGAGATGGCATTTTTGGTAATGAATAACTCAACTTGGTGGACTCTTCCTTCAGTCTCTTAGCAAAAATCCAGTGATTATAGGCATTCTCTGTTGGTTCTTTTTCCTCAATCTTTTGCTTGTTGAATGCAACTTCAGAGAAGAGCTGCTCTGGCTCTGATGGAAGACAGCAGCTCATTCAACTCATTCCATAAATATTTATTGAGCACTTATGTGTTAGGCACTATGCTAGGAGCAGAAGCCAAAAGACACAGACAAGGCACAGTCTCTGCTTTCAAACAGCACATGATTAGTCATAATGATCTTCTGGTCATAAGTTCCCTCAACCTTTCCCAGCATGCACTCCTTGACTCCTTGCTTTGCATTCCCAGTACATCCACCTTAGCATCTATCCCACTGAACTGTATCCGCTCACCTTGGAGCCTATCTCCATTAGCCTGTAATCTCCTTGAGGACACAGACTCTACTTTAAATCTGCATCAGCAACAGAAGTGTGCTATACACACACAATAAATGAGCAAGTGAACAAATGATGTAATTACCTGAGTAAGTTCATAATCAAATGCCAATAAAACAACAAAGACTATCTAGAAAGTAAATGTTCAGTGAGCCTTTGTGCTTTGCAAACTAAATAGAGGTGCTACCTTTGCTGTGCATCCTTTCTGTAGTGAACAGGCTAGCAGTGGAAGAAGACAGGCACAGGAAATAAGGAGCTGTTTCTTTGAGGCTCTCTCTGGTACAGATATAGCTCTGACACACATGCTTCAGTGTCCCCAGAGAAGGTCACAGCTCAGACTTCCAACAGACTAAAAATTCTTCCTGAGGAAAATAACTGCATTTATTAGAGGCTCCCATCAAAGCCATAGGTCATTCCTACCTCAAATTATCTTACACAGGGTATAAAACTGGACAAAGTGGTGTATACAATAATAGCTTGTGTCAAAAGGTACCCAGAATGGTGAAGGCCATATTCTGAGGAACAGGAAGGAACTGGAGATGGTTAATTCAAAGAGACAAAATTCATGGGACTTCGAGTATCAAAATGACCAGGGTAGGGAAAACAGGTGATACTTTTTCCTTATGACTCCCAAGGTCAAAGCTAGGCTCCACAGGTAGATGTTAGAGGGAGGCAGGTTCTTGGCTCAATATAAGAGACACATGTCAGGAAATTAAAATAACCGATGTAAGTTTGTAACTCAAGGTCAAAGAATAATAACTTGAACAGAACTGTCTTTGAAATGCTGCTTTCAAAGTTTACAGAAAGAATGTTTGATACTCATGCTGAGGATACATAAGTGAATCATTTCGTTTCCTACCTACTGGGAAAGAGTGCTAACCTCACATCCTGGGAGAGTGCTCTTCTCAAACTGATGGGCTCAGTGCCTTCCAAACGGGCCTTGGCCTTTCAGCAGCTTGCCTTGCTCATCATGGCTCTACTTACCTTGAATGCATTTCAAGTCCACAACGCCCAGCTAACATCTCTACAATGGACTATCCATGGAGCATTATGGGCCATAATTATCCCTCCGTTCCTCAAAGATCTCATCACCAAGGTCCCTCTAATTTGACCTCTTTGGACTTGTCATTTCAGCTGTCTAAGTATTTGTGTTTTGCCCTCCAATTAGATTTTAGTCTCCTTAAAGACAACACTGTACACTTTTAATCCACAGGAACCTGCACAGTCTTGCATTTAACAGATCCTCATAAATGTCCACAGATCTGGTGCTGCTGGATTTAAGCCAGAAAATGGAGGGAACTCATTCTGTCAAGGTCTTGGAAAACATCTGTGTTTTTTCATCACAGCATTTGCCATCCATCACGGAGGAGACTGAAACAGAAAGAAGTCAAGTAAAGTACAAGGTCATTTGCAGGAGCCCCAGCAACTCCATTCTCCAAGGTTGGAATGTTCTCTCCCTGTCTCCAAATAGCAGACCAGATGGTCTCCTAAATCTTGGCTTTCGTGGTTTACCTCTAATTACTATGTTAGTTAGCAATGAGTTCAGCGATTCAAAATCACTAGTAGATACTTCCCAGGCAGTCAGGCTTTCTCCTGCTCTCACCGCAAACAGGATGGCTTTGTCATCGGCCTTGCTCTTGCTTCCTGTATGATAATTGCTTAGCTGTTTTTAAACTGAAATGGGAGCCCAAGGCCACCGAACCTAGCTGAAAGCAGTGAGCACACCAGGACACGGGAGGCAGCAGGCACCAGATGGCTAACCGGCCTCCAATGGCACTGCAGGCAAATTGGGAGACACAAATCAGCAAATGCTCCTCAGTGTGCAAATGCCAAATGCCAGGTGTTGGACTCAGAGGTACACGTGTGCTTGCCTAGATGTTTTGCGAATGTGGGTAAGAAGAAACCCTTAAAAGTAAGTCCTTGGACTTGTAAATGTTGGAAAGAGCTTTTCAAGGTCATCTAATCTAGACAGTCCCAAATGCATAAACGCCCCAGCAAAAGAGCTTATCCAAGTTCTGTTAAAACTGCCCATAAAGGAAACTCATGACCTCAAGTCCATTTAGGGACAGTTGTTTTTAGAGTTTATTTTTCCTAAAATGCTCAGCTCCTTACTTCAACTCTGACTTACTGGTTTCCATTTACTGGTTATACTTTCTGGCTCTATATAACATATACAACTTATAACTGGTTATATACAACTTATTGGTTATACTTTCTGGAGCTAAGGAGAAAAAAGTGTCTACTCATCCATAGAATAATGCTTTTCAAACAATTAAAGAACCTCTTAAGTCCCTACTAAACCTTGATTTCTTTAAATAGCCCTCGAGTACTTAACTGCTTATTATTTGATTTCATCTCAAATTTCTGCACTTAACCTACCCCCATTAATTCCCCCAGGGAGTCTGTTCCCTGCCAGAGTCCTGCTGAGGCAGCTTGCTCGGGTTCCATACCACACGCCCCTACCTCCTCGTCACATTTGATAGTCCAGGGTGGGCATCTGGCACAAGCACAGCCACCCATAAGGTCAATCTGCCAAAGAAAGAGGGGCTGGGCTGGTCAGGCTGTTCTCAGAAACGTGGTGGGCCGCTGGGAGACTGGCCAGATAACTGTGGGTCGCTGAGCTGGAGAGCCGTGCAGGGGCGGGGCAGCAGGGGCCACCTGAGGCCCAGGGCGAGAGGATTATGCAAAGGAAGGAAGCATTTTAGGAAAGACAGGATTTTAGAGCAGATGCAGAGAGAGAAGCTGAGGCCCTGTGAGGAAGTGAGATTGACAGAGGGGCCCTTGCTGCCTTTCTCAAGACCAGAGTTGTAGCTTTTCTGGGATCCCAGGGCTCTTCAGCCTTTCAATAAGGGATGAAGAAAATTGAGAGAATGTCTATTCCTGCAATCCTAAGACACTGGGCTTCATGCTCTTTTTGTCTAGTGCCTTGCCTCTTGGAAAACAGTTATACTTTCTTTCCATGTTGCTCCAAAGGTAGACTTTTCAATTGTGCTTGCCATATGTGTGTGTGTGTATGTGCGTGCAAGTGTATGTATATGTGTGTACACACATACCATGTAAGTTATAAAGTCTAAGTAAAGCAGCTTAGAAATGATAATGTGATAGTAACAGTGCAAACATTTATGGTCTGCTCACTGTGTGCAATGTACTGCACTTTATACAAAGCTATGGTGACAAACCTCAAGAAGTTTAGAGAATCTAGTAGAGGAAGTAACATAATCACATAAAACACAGCAGACTTACTTGCTAAAATTACAGATAAGGGGTGGGGTTGGAAGGCTTTTATTATTTGTTCCTTTCTGTACTCTCAGACTTTTCCAACAAAATAGAGGCATGACTTTTTATGTCAAGAAGTATTACTGGGGCAAGGAAATTTTGGACCATTTTTTGTTTTCTTCCATATACTTTTCAATATGAAAAAAAGCTTTGGTTTTTTTTAACAAATAAAGGAGAACTGAATGAGAAATGTAAGGTAAAATACAGACATAAATAAATCTGGAAATACAGGGGAGGGAAAACCCCTGAGAAGATCTAGGAAGATGCTGTAGAAATGAAGCTATTTCAGTATGCTATGAAGGGTGGAAAAATAAAACAGGAGGAGGTGTGTGGAGAAGGTCCTTTAGGGAGATGCAAAAAAAAAAAACTATGAAGGCAAAAAGGCATGAAACTAGGTGGCACGATCCAGCATGGCTGAACAATGACTGCAGGGCAGGAAACACCAGAATTGTTGCCTGGCCTGATCTGTAGAAGATCTTGAATGCCCAGCAAAGGAGAGACATGGCCAGAGTTTTATTTAATGTGGCAGCAAGAAAAATGGAAATAAAGAGTTTAGCACCAGGGCTGGTGCTGAGAGGTCATTATAATACCTGGGTGTTTCAAAAGTCCTTTCCCAAACAAGGACAGTTTTATGCATGCTAAGCTGTCAATATGATAGTTTAATTGTATGATAAGCATGTTTGGCATCGCCATGAAACATGTTTCAAGGCACCTGTGACTACATATATTTTCCATCCATTTTATCTTCAGCTAACTATAGCACCCAGAATGCTTGAACGAAAAATTGAATTCAAGTATTTCTGGATTTTTCTTTGGATAGGGTGAGGTAAGGAGCATGCTGAGGGCTTGTATAACAAGCCAGTAACCAAATAAGTCTGTGAAGTTGAAGATGGAGGTGGAGTCAAAATGCAAAGAGTATCAAAAATTTTATCTGTAATTTAACCAGGCAGAAAGTGATGGTGGGCATGAGTTGGAACTTCAAGGAGATTCTGCACTTAAAACTTGTTCCATATGGTTACGCTGTGAATAGTACACTCTCTTCTGAACCAGGAGTTTTGAGATATTGCTATTGAACTTTGTTCAACTAAAAAGATGTGCTCCTTCAACATGACAGAACCTACATGAACTTACAGAAAACTTACAAGGGTCATAGTTCAGGCTCATCCAGCCTAGAACCCAGACCTTATACCAATATACCACAGTTTTTTCTAATCCATGGCACACTATCTACCTGGATGCAATTTAAGGTATTTGGTGAGGCTGAAACAACCTCAGAGATTCTCCATTTCCAGATACATAGACTGCTTAAAGAAAGGTGAGTCATAGTCATGGAAAATGATTAACCTTATATCATAGAATAATCTTGCTGTTTTATCATGCAGTAAACATCTTTAATTGTTCACTTGTGGGAACTAATGTTTGAGAACCTCTCTGTCTACACAAGAGATCATGAAACAGAGCTAAGGTAGAGGCAAGGAAATGAGGTATGCATAGGAAAGAAAAGAGAAGGCATTTCAGAGGTAGGAATTATAATATTTAATTACAAAGTATAAAGACTCAGGAAGAGAGAAGGAACAAAGATAGAGCATTCACTCAATCAACAATTGTGCACCTTGTGCCCACCCTGTGCCCATTGTCTTACACCATACAAACACACGAAAAAAACCTCAAAATGGATTAAAGACCTAATATAAAACCTGAAACCATACAACTGATAGAAGAATGTATAGGCAGTAAACTCTTGGACATAAGCATTAACAATTTTTTTCTGGATATGTCTCCCCATGCAAGGTAAATGAAAGCAAAAAATAAACAAGTGGGGCTATATAAAACTAAAAACATTCTGCAGAGCAAAGGAAAACATCAACAAAACAAAAAGTCAACCTACTGTATGGGAGAATATATTTGCAAATGATGTATCTGACAAGCAGTTAATATCCTAAAGAACTCATATAACTCAACATTTAAAAAACTAATAATTTATTTTAAAAATAGGCAGAGGAAATGAATAGACATTATTCCAAAGAAAACATACAGATGGCCAACAGGCTCATGAAAAATGCACATCACTAATCATTAGAGAAGTGCAAATCAAAACCACAATGAGATATCACCTCACAACATTCAGAACGGCTAATATCAATAAGACAAGAAATAACAAGTGTTGGCCAGGATATAGAGAAAAGGGAGCCCTCGTACACTGTTGGTGGGAATGTAAGTTGGTGCAGCCACTATGGAAAGCAGTATGGATAGAGTTCCTCAAAAAATTAAAAGTAGAAATACCAATATGACCCAGTAATTCCACTTCAGGGAATTTACCCAAAGAAAACAAAATTACTAATTTAAAGAGATATATACACCTCTATGTCTATCATAGCATCATTTACAATAGCCAAGGTATGGAAGCAACCTAAATGTCCATTGGTAGATGAATGGAAAATGAAGATGTGGTATACATATATGTAATGGAATATTACTCAACCATAAAAAATAATGAAATTTTGGTTCTTCCGGGAAGATAGCGGTGTGAGCAGGGCGGCAGAAATCTCCTCCCAAAACTATATAAATCTACGAAAATACAGCAAATACAACTATTCCTAAAAGAGAGACCAGAGCACACAGGAAAGTACACAGCATGCAGCTACACCCGGGAGGACTCGGCACCCCGCGAGGCGGGTAAGATACGGAGCCGCGACCCGGCGGCACCCGAGCACTCACCCAGCCCAGCGCACTGGTGGGAGGACAGGATTCGGAGCCAGGAGGGAGTGGAAGAGCAGGTCCGCGAAATAACCAGCCCCGGTGGTCTGCGCCGGGAACGCTGACACACATCATGCGGTGCATCGGGCATTGGAGAGACAGAAGGTGCAGGTTTTGAGCCGGGAACCTGCCGGGACCGTGCAGCCAGCGCCCCGGGACAAGAGAAAACCGCGCACAGTTTGTAGCGGTCTCGGAGAGGCGGGGGGGCCCAGCGAGGGAACACCATCACCCCGGCGGGCTCAGCCCTGCAGGCTGGAAGTCCTGGGGAACTTGGACCCCTTTGCTGGTGGCGGAGAAAAGGGAGCAGCCAGGCTGGAACTTTATACAGAAAACAATAGCCTCCCATTCATTCCCGCTCTGGCCAGAGCTACAAAAAGGGGCGTGGCCGCGCCTGTGGATTAGTGGAGCAACAGTGACACCTACAGCACACTTAGAGAATCCACTCCAGGTGGGCTTTTTTTTCTTCTTTCTTTTTTCTTTTTCCCTTTCCTTTTCCTTTATTTTCATTCTTTCTTCTTTCTCTCTTTTGTTCCTCTTCCTTCTTTTTTTACTTGTTTAGTTTTTTTCTTGTTTTTTTTGTGGGTTTTTTTTTAAGTCTTAAAGAGCCCAGCTGACATATGTGACACCTACCAGCGACCACTCCTATCAACATGACAAGACAGAGGAATATGATACAGACAAAAATCACCAAGACCCAGAAAACCCCTGAGAAGGAAGCTGAAAGGATGGAAATGCAGAATCTTCCTGAAAAAGAATTCAGAATAAAAGTCATAACCATGCTGATGGATCTACAGAGAAATATGCAAGAGCTAAGGGAGGAAGTGAGGGAAGTCATGAAAGACAATGCAGAAATGAGACAAGCCATCGACGAGCTCAGCAGCAGACTGGAAGGGATGCAAGAGACTGTTAATGCAATAGAAATCAGAGAAAAGGAACACAGAGCAGCTGAGGCAGAGAGAGATAAAAGGATCGCTAGGAATGAAAGAATATTAAGAGAACTGTGTGACCAATCAAAACGGAACAATATTCGCATTATACAAGTACCAGACGAAGAAGAGAGAGAAAAAGGGATAGAAAGTGTCTTTGAAGAAATAATTGCTGAAAACGTCCCCATGCTGGGGAAGGAAATAGTCTTGCAGTCCACGGAAGCCCACAGATCTCCTAACACAAGGGACCCCAGGAAGACAACACCAAGACACATAATAATTAAAATGGCAAAGATCAAAGATAAGGACAGAGTATTAAAGGCAGCTAGAGAAAGAAAAAAGATCACCTTCAAAGGAAAACCCATCAGACTAACATCAAACTTCTCAACAGAAACCTTACAGTCTAGAAGAAAATGGCATGATATATTTAACACAATGAAACAAAGGGCCTCGAACCAAGAATACTGTATCCAGCATGATTACCATTTAAATATGATGGAGGGATTAAACAATTTCCAGACAAGCAAAAGCTGAGAGAATCTGCCTCCCATAAACCACCTCTACAGGACATCTTAAAGGAACTGCTCTAGAGGGAAGCACTCCTAAGGCTAAAAAGCTGTCACCAGAGAAAATAAAATCATAGCAAAGAAAGCAGACCATCCAAACACTAACTAAAGGCAAAGAATAAAACACCTAGTATATAAAGAATGGAGGAGGAAGAATAAGAAGGGAGAGAAATAAAGAAACATCAGACTGTGTTAACAATAACTTAATAAGAAAGTTAAGTTAGATTGTTAGGTAGTTAAGAAGCAACCCCTGAACCTTTGGTAACCACAAATCTAAAGCCAGCAATGGCAATAAGTACATATCTATTGATAATCACCCTAAATGTAAATGGACTGAATGCACCAATCAAAAGACACAGTGTAACAGAGTGGATAAAAAAGCAAGACAAATCTATATGCTGCCTACAAGAAACTCACCTTAAATGCAAAGATATCCCCAGACTAAAAGTGAAGGGATGGAAAAAGATATTTCATGCAAACAACAAAGAGAAAAAAGCAGGTGTTGCAGTACTTGTATCAGACAAAATAGACTTCAAAACGAAGAAAGTAGCAAGAGATAAAGAAGGACATTACATAATGATAAAGGGGTCAGTCCAACAAGAAGATATAACCATTATAAATATATATGCACCCAACACAGGAGCGCCAGCATATGTGAAACAAATACTAACAGAATTAAAGGAGGAAACAGACAGCAATGCATTCATTTTAGGTGACTTCAACACACCACTCACGCCAAAGGACAGATCAACCAGACAGACAATAAATAAAGACACAGAGGCACTGAACAACACACTAGAACAGACGGACCTAACAGACATCTACAGAACTCTACACCCAAAAGCAACAGGATACACATTCTTCTCAAGTGCACATGGAACATTTTCCAGAATAGACCACATACTAAGCCACAAAAAGAACCTCAATAAAGTCGAAAATACTGAAATTCTACCAACCAACTTCTCAGATCATGAAGATATTAAACTAGAATTAAATTTTAGAAAGAAAACAAAAAGGTCACAAATACATGGTGACTGAACAACATTCTCCTAATTAATCAATGGGTTAATGACCAAATCAAAACAGAAATCAAAGAGTATATGAAAACAAATGACAACAACAACACAAAGCCAGAACTTCTGTGGGACGCAGCAAAGGCAGTTCTAAGAGGAAAGTATATTGCAATCCAGGCCTATCTAAAGAAAGAAGAACATTCCCAAATGAATAGTCTAAAGACACAATTACTGAAATTGGAAAAAGAAGAACAAATGAGACCCAAGGTCACCAGAAGGAGGGACATAATAAAGATCAGAGAAGAAATAAATAAAATTGAGAAGAATAAAAGAATAGAAAAAATCAATGAAACCAAGACTTGGCTCTTTGAAAAAATAAACAAAATAGATAACCCCCTAGCCAGACTCATTAAGAAAACAAGAGAATCTACACACATAAACAGAATCAGAAATGAGAAAGGAAAAATCACGACAGATCCCACAGAAATACAAAGAATTATAAGAGAATACTATGAGAATCTATATGCTAGCAAGCTGGAAAACCTAGAAGAAATGGACAACTTCTTAGAAAAATACAACCTTCCAAAACTGACCAAACAAGAAACAGAAAAACTAAACAGACCAATCACCAGCAACGAAATTGAAGCGGTAATCAAAAAACTACCCAAGGACAAAACCCCCAGACCACATGGATTCACCACTGAATTCTACCAGACATATAGAGAAGAAATAACACCCATTCTCCTTAAAGTTTTCCAAAAAATAGAAGAGGAGGGAATACTTCCAAACTAATTCTATGAAGCCAGCATCACTCTAATACCAAAACCAGGCAAAGACCTCACCAAAAAGGAAAACTACAGACCAATATCCCTGATGAACGTGGATGCAAAAATACTCAACAAAATATTAGCAAACCGAATTCAGAAATACATCAAGAGGATCATACACCATGATCAAGTGGGATTCATCCCAGGGATGCAAGGATGGTACAACATTCGAAAATCCATCAACATCATCTACCACATCAACAAAAAGAAGAACAAAAACCACATGATCATCTCCATAGATGCTGAAAAAGCATTTGACAAAATTCAGCATCCATTCCTGATTAAAACTCTCAACAAAATGGGTATAGACGGCAAGTACCTCAACATCATAAAGGCTATATATGACAAACCCACAGCTAACATCATACTTAACAGCGAGAAGCTGAAAGCTTTTCATCTAAGATCGGGAACAAGACAGGGATGCCCACTCTCTCCACTGTTATTCAACATAGTACTGGAGGTCCTAGCCACGGCAATCAGACAAAACAAAGACATACAAGGCATCCAGATTGGTAAAGAAGAAGTCAAATTGTCACTATTTGCAGATGACATGATACTGTACATAAAAACCCTAAAGACTCCACTCCAAAACTACTAGAACTAATATCTGAATTCAGCAAAGTTGCAGGATACAAAATTAACACACAGAAATCTGTTGCTTTCCTATACACTAATGATGAACTAACAGAAAGAGAAATCAGAAAAACAATTCCATTCACAATTGCATCAAAAAGAATAAAATACCTAGGAATAAACCTAACAAAGGAAGTGAAAGACCTGTACTCTGAAAACTACAAGACACTCCTAAGAGAAATTAAAGAGGACACTAACAAATGGAAATGCATCCCATGCTCTTGGCTAGGAAGAATAAATATTGTCAAAATGGCTATACTACCTAAAGCAATCTACAGATTCAATGCAATCCCTATCAAACTACCAACAGCTTTCTTCAATGAACTGGAACAAATAATTCTAAAATTCATATGGAACCACAAAAGACCCCAAATAGTCAAAGCAATCCTGAGAAGGAGGAATAAAACAGGGGAATTATGCTCCCTGACTTCAAGCTCTACTACAAAGCCACAGTAATGAAAACAATTTGGTATTGGCACAAAAACAGACCCACAGACCAGTGGAACAGAATAGAAAATCCAAACATTAACCCAAACATATACAGTCAATTCATATTTGATAAAAGTGCCTTGGATATACAATGGGGAGATGACAGCCTCTTCAGCAGCTGGTGTTGGAAAAACTGGACAGCTACATGTAAGAGAATGAAACTGGACTACTGTCTAGCCCCATACACAAAGGTAAACTCAAGATAGATCAAAGACCTGAATGTAAGTCATGAAACCATAAACCTCTTAGAAAAAAACATTGGCAAAAATCTCTTGGACATAAACATGAGCGACTTCTTAATGAACATATCTCCCCGGGCAAGGGAAACAAAAGCAAAAATGAACAAGTGGGACTATATCAAGTTGAAAAGCTTCTGTACAGCAAAGGACACCATCAGTAGAACAAAAAGACATCCTACAGTATGGGAGAATATATTCATAAAAAACGTATCTGATAAGGGGTTGACATCCAAAATATATAAAGAACTCATGCACCTTAACAAACAGAAAGCAAATAATCCAATTAAGAAATGGGCAGAGGGACATGAATAGACACTTCTCCAAAGAAGAAATTCAGATGGCCAACAGGCACATGAAAAGATGCTCCACATCACTAATCATCAGAGAAATGCAGATTAAAACCACAATGAGATATCACCTCACACCAGTGAGGATGGTCAACATCCAAAACACAAACAACAACAAATCTTGGCGAAGATGTGGAGAAAAGGGAACCCTCCTACACTGCTGATGGGACTGCAAATTAGTTCAACCATTGTGGAAAGCAGTATGGAGGTTCCTCAAAAAACTCAAAATAGAAATACCATTTGACCCAGGAATTCCACCCTAGGAATTTACCCTAAGACTGCAGCAGCCCAGTTTGAAAAAGACATATGCACCCCTATGTTTATCGCAGCACTATTTACAATAGCCAAGAAATGGAAGCAACCTAAGTGTCCATCAGTAGATGAATGGATAAAGAAGATGTGGTACATATACACAATGGAATATTATTCAGCCATAAGAAGAAAACAAATCCTACCATTTGCAACAACATGGATGGAGCTAGAGGGTATTATGCCTAGTGAAATAAGCCAAGCTTCTAGAAAAGACAAGTACCAAATGATTTCACCTTATATGTGGAGTATAAGAACTAAGAAAAAAACTGGAAGGAACAAACAGCAGCAGACTCACAGAACCCAAGAACGGACTAATAGTTACCAAAGGGAAAGGGACTGGGGGAGGATGGGTGGGAAGGGAGGACAAGGGGGAAAAGGGGCATTACAATTAGCAGATGTAATGTTGGGGGGGCACGGGGAGGGCTGTACAACCCAGAGAAGACAAGTAGTGACTCTATAGCATCTCACTATGCTGATGGACAGTGAGTGTAATGGGGTTGGTGGGGGGGACCTGATGAAGGGGGTAGTGTAATCACCATAATATTGCTCTTTTAATTGCAGATTAATGATATCAAAATAAACTTTTAAAAAATTCAAAAAAAATAATGAAATTTTTCCATTTATGACAACATAGATGGACCTGGAGGGTATTATGCTAAGTAAAATAAGTCATAAAAAGACAAATATAATATGATTTCACTTATATGTGGAATATAAAAATAAACAAAACAGAAATAGACTCATAAACACAGAAAAAAAATGGGTGGTTGTATAAGGGAGGAGATGGGGGGATGAGAGAAATAGGTGAAGTGGATAATGAGAGATAAACCTCCAATGATAAAATAATTAAGTCACAGGGATGAAAAGTACAGTATAGGGAATATATTCAATAATATTGTATTATCTCTATATGATGGCAATTGGTAACTATCATGTGGAACATTTCATAATGTATATAATTGTTGAATCACTATGTTGTACACCCAAAATAAATATAACATTGTATATCAACTGTACTTCAATTTAAAAAAAAAGGAATGGAATTTAAAACACAGCAACTCCAATCTGAGGCTTTCTCCTTGAAGCAATCAGAAAGCTCAGAAGAGAATTAAAAAGGAAACTGTGATTCAGGGTTATTCAACACCTCAGTGATGTATCAGAATAATAATAAAATAATCTCTCATAATACATATGACACATTTTGAGTACACTGAGGTAATGCATTCAAATCACTTGTCACTAGGCTTGTCATACTGTTAAGAGGACCAAGCCACTCGGGCCTCACACAGGCCCCTGCCCACCCCAATGCGCCCTGTGTGCTGACAGCCTGGCTGCATCACTGCGGAAGCCTCTGTGAGTAGCATTTACTACCTCTGGTCCTTCAAAACCACTTAGTCAATTTCTTCTCCATACTACATCCTTAATTTACCCCTTTCTGTCCACTTCCATAAAGACCACCCATCACATGGTCCCAGTTCCTACGTCACCCTACCCTGCTTTGTTGCCCTTCAAGATTCAGCTGGAAACATTTTGAGAAGCCTTTCCTGACCCCTAATCCCCATGCCAGGCAGAGCCAACAGCCCTCCTCACTGTGCCCCTGGCCTGCCTGCACAAACTCCTGCGGTAGTAAGTACCCTGCTCTATTGCAGTGTCCTGTTTGTGTCTATTTCCCTCACTCAGTCACAGATTTCTAGAAGCCGGGACTGCATCACATTCATGTCTGTATCACTTAGCTCACAACAGAGGCTCAATTCAGAAACAACGGATGGAAGGATGGAAGGATGGAAGGATGGATGGATGGATGGATGGATGATGGATGATGGATGAGTGGACGGAGGGTGGGGGAGGAAGGAAGGAAAGTAGGAATGGTGGGTCTGACAGTGATGGATCACATTGCTTCTGACTTTCTGATTTCCTAAGACAGAAGAAAAACAGGGTAATTCAGGCAGAGCTGGCTTAATTCCCCCTTGTCCAATTTCTAAACATCCCCTTCACACACCATCCACGGCATTTTCCTCATCTTACAAACAGCTGAGGACTCTAACCTTCACAGAAACTACCTTGGCTCCTTGCCAGAAAACAAACACGCCTAAGAATAAAGGAAAATAAATAAATAACAACAGCAACATCTCATACTTTGAGGTCTGGGAAATGAATTCCAAATGGGAGCTGAACTCAAACCCAAATGTTCGGCTTTCAGTGACAACCAACTGCTTGGCTGAATGCCTCGGCCCCTCCTGGGACCACTTAGAAAATGTCTGCCCAGAGCTCTTCCTGAGAACCGCTGTCTCCCCTACACCTTCCTGAGCAAGAAGAAATTACTGCCAAGAGAAGACAAACTTTCTACCTACTACCTCCAGGCTGTTGTTTGTGGCTTATCTTTTTCTACCTTGGGAACTTTCCAAATAGTTCCTCAGGAACTAGAATGTGTTTGGAAAGGGTTTATTCAAACCGTCCGAGTAACACCTGTCCCTGTCTCTCTCTCACACACACACACTCAAGCACACACACCCACAAGAAATCAGAGTTGGAACCTGGTGCCTCCTTGCCATTCCAATTCCATAGGAGTTCGTGTATGGCAGCGTGTAACTACCAAGTACCCTGAGCCTAGGAACAAGATGAGTTTGCAGGGAGGGGATGAAATTGAGAAGAGGGTATGAGGAGGCTCTGAAACATGCTGGGCGGGGACACTGGGGAAAACACACAAAACAGAAGAAAACATTTCGCATCACCCGACTCAGCTAGAGTGCTCCTGGCAAATGTTAACAGTGCGGCTTCTGCAACATCGTGGAGTCATTTATCAGTTCCCATCTCCTCCAAGAACTTTGCTCAGACTATGCACTGAAAATCCAGTTCAAGGCCTTGGTTCTCCTTTCCAAGGCCGCATTTGGCTTTTGGCCTTTTCTTTCCACTGATGTCCCAAGTGCAAATGCATCCATGACAATACAGGCAGGCCCACCTTCCTGACTGCTATGTTCCGGGTTATCACAGTCTGAGGGCAGCTTCAAGCCCTAACTATACGCAACCAGGCAAATGCAGCCCTGGAGGGTGACAGAGCTTAGAAGAGGGGCAGAATCACTGTCCAGGTGTCCCAGACTTGGGAGTGACAAAGATCCAAGCCCGACTGTGCAAAGTGCTTCACAGCTCTGAGCTAGAATTCCTCATCTGCAGGGATGTCACTTACCTGAAAGGATTAAATATGACCATTAAATAATGCTACATACATAATCCACAGGGCCTATTACCAAGCAGGTGCTCAACAAATATTTGTTGAATGTTAAAAGAATGTTGAATTCCTCCATCCAGACCGCTAGTTAAAGAAATACAAGCAGATGGCTCTCATACTCCCCAAGAACAGCTTGCTCAGTCCCTGGATTCTTTTAACAACTCCTCCTTGCCCCCACCTCCCAAGCCCCAGGACACAGATCCTGGGCCCGTGTTCAGAGGCATACAAGGGCAGGCAGTGGCAATAGTCAGCCCTTATGCAGGCAACAAAGATATACATTATCTTCAGTGAATTTAAAGACAATAAATGTCAGTCTGTTTTTATCATCACCATGCACTAGCAATTCTGAACCACGTCAGTGATAAAATCCTCCTTCCACCCCCATCACCCACCTGCGTCACTAAAGGATCATGTACCATGCCCTGGCCGGTCCTTGCCCAGCCTCACACTCCATCTGCATGGGTCCGAAGCCAAACCCCTGGAATCATCCAGTGACCAGAGATACTCCTAGGTCTTTGCCTGTTTTTCCAGAGAATTTCTTCTGCCTTTTGGCCCCAAATTGTTCTGAGAGGAACACAGTGTGAGAACATGAGATAAAGTTACTGTAGGCCAATAGGTGTGTAAACAGGCCCAGGCCACAAAGGAGCCAATTTATCAGAGAACCTTCCACACCTCTTCTTTCACTGCCCCATCTGGTGTAACTCAATAGCCTATTTCCTTGAAAACTGAAGCTTGACCCTTGGGTGGCCTTAAGGCTTTATTTAGTTTTTACAAATAATAAGGAAGGGAGATCACATGACAGAGCTGGAGGAGCCATCTAGTTCAATGCTTGCAAATCAGAAAACTGGTGCTCAATCCAAAGCCATCCAGCAGGTGGGTGGCAAAGGGGAGGATGGGCACCTACCTGTGGCATCTTGGGGACTGAAGCCAGACATGCACCATGGAGCTCGGTGCTGGCACAGTGAGCAACTAATGGGCACTGACTCCTTTTCTGGTGGTGGCGGTGCTGCTGTTCTTGTCATTAAAACAAGACTAGAACCTGCATCTCCAGGCTTTGGGGCAGGCTCTTCCCAGCACCTAACTCAGTGACCATCCAACTCCAGTGTAAAACACCCCCACCACCTCCAGAGAAACCCCATCCCACCTCCAGGCCCCTCTATTAAACAGCTCTACTTTATAATGAGTCCATCTAAAAACTCTGTCTCCACATCCCTTGTGCCCATTGGTTAGTCCTACATTCAATCTCACTAGCATTAAGCCTTTTAAAAAAGAGTTTGATATTAAATCAGAACATGTTGGTCTCTGGATAGAAACCATCCAATTAATCTGACTGGGTAGAAAAAAGAAATTTATCTTTCATCACTCATTCACCTCGAGAAAGAAAAGGTCGGTCTTTATCTTAATAAGAAAGAGGACACCTTAATCATGGCAAGCCTGCTGAATAAATCAAAACACTAAGTTTGTGGGAGGCAAATGTTCTCTATTAGATAAATTAAGATGAGTGCTTCAATAGGTGCCCATTAGCCTGACAGGAGCAGAGAGGAAAGCTTGTCTCTGTCAATCTTTGCTCTGAAAAGGCATTGATGAGATGCTGACACATATTTGTGTCTGAAGAGAAGGAATGAACAACAAACAAAAGCAATGCCTCAGACAGCATTTTCCCATGCAACGGCTCGCATCACATTGAACACCACCTTACAGCTTTCCACAATCTCTTGTGCTCTTTAAAAAATGACCATCACTTTATTTGGCCCTTAAGGAAATTCTGTGACATAAGAAAGGAAGGTGCTTGATCTTACAGATGAGGAAGTGCAACACAGAATGGCCAGCCATGGGATGGGAGGGCAGTGATTCATTCAGTGGGCAAATGAATGAATGCCAAGCACTGTACTAGGTTCTGCAGAGGTGATGGCAAGCAAGACAGACACTTGTCTGCTTCTGCAATTCTTAAAATAAAAGAGGACAAAATAGAAAAGATTAAACAAACGTGTGAGGTAAATGCTAGGAGAGCAGAAACAGAGAGGGAGACCATCAAACCTGGTAGAGGGCCCCAAAGATGAACAGGAGGCAGACAAGCAGAGGCTTTGACCCAAGGATGTCAGGCAGGTGATGTAATGCAGGGTATGAAGCAAAGCATGTGCATGAGCTCGCAGACACAGCAGAGTACAGGTAACCTCCAAACATGGAGCTGGGAAATGGAATGGTAAATCGAAGTGCTTTCACATTCTGGGGTTCTGCAGGGTTAACAGTGAGATGTTATAAGACCTGACCACATTTGGAAGGTAAGGACGAAGCCAGAACAGCGGCTCATTTTCTGTCCTGTCAGGTGCATCTACTGACCGTCCAGTTTGCCTCACCTGGCAACCTGAACAAGGTCCCAAGACCTTCCTGCCAGTCTCCCTGCCTGTACGACAGCCAGGATGGGCCAGGACTGATAGGTTTTGCATCTCACTGGACTAACACAGAGAGGAAAGGGCATTTTTCACTGTGCGCCTCTCCCAACATAAGTCCTCGACCTAAGGTGATACACGTGGGCAGGAAGGAAGTGATGGCAGGTGTTTGGGAAAGGGAGATACCTCCCATCTCTGCAACATTCTGTGACATTACGAATTGATTTTTCAAAAAGCACAAATGAGAAATGCCTCAAATTTTAAGGCATCTCTTTTTGGGGTCAGATCTACAGTTCTTCTTGTGAACTCTGTATTTTTTCTAACAGATTCCCCATGGCCCATGTTATTCCCATTCTCATTACCACAGTGGGGGGAAATCACGGCACAAGCGAAACCAGTTTTTGGACCTCTGGCATCTTAAGCTTCTGTCTGATTCGTTCTCAGTCCTTCTCTTCTATTCCCAACTTTGAATCTCTTCTGTACCTATCTTCTCCCAGCTCTGAGTCCTATTCTTTTTAGTTTGTTTTCTAGAGCCATACATTGCTTTACCTTTCTTCAGTCAACAAAATGTATTAGTTTTTTGGTTATAAGTTGGCTATTCCAGAACCTCTTCTCCAGCAGCCATAAATTCCTGATGCAATTCCTCTGTTCTCCTTACTGTGAAGACTGAGTAGCTTTTACAACATTGCAATAGGTGCAGAAACTTTGCTAAGGTGCTCAGAAACCAAGAAAGTAAAAAGCTCTAGCCGCTGTCCTCTGAGCCAAACTCCCACTCAGTCAGGCAAATGAAGTTTCTCTTGTGCCCCAAGGGAACTCTAAGATTACAAAGGATAGGGCTCTACTCTTTACATTCCTAAAAGTATCTACCGCCAATCTGTGGTCTGGGGCCACCAGTGGCCAATACAAAAGCCCTTATTGATTCATGTAACAAGTATGGAGCACTTGCTGTTTATAAGCTCCACCCTTAGTACCTTTGTATGAAAACATTATTCTCATTGCATGTATCACAGTCTGAAATTATATTTTTATCTTTGTCTATTCTGTCTCTCCCAACAAAATATACATTCCATGAAAACAAGGACCTCATTGGTTTTGCCCAGAATTGTATCCCCCGTGTACAGTGCCTGGTATATAATAGATACTCAATAAATACTTGTTGGCTAGATGGATGGCAAGTGATAAGACAAAGGCTCTGTGAGGACTACTCAGTGTGCTGAAGAATTTTACAAATAGAACAGACGACTTTTTATGACCTCCTGTTTATAATACAATTATGACTGTGTTTTCTTTCACACATAAATCTTTTTTTTTCTCCCCCATACAAGGCATCCTATCATTTGGGATCTTAGTCAAACAATGGCCTCTCTTCCCTATCTCTATGAGGGGAATTTGGTCACACACACTGGAGGTCAGGGTCCAAGACATCATTGATGAGGCTGGGAAAGTTTAAATACTGCTTTCTGAAGTGTCTGGGCACCTAATTGAATTCCAGCATATTTAATGGCTCTTACTCTACACCAAATCCAGGAAGCCTAGTGAGAAATAAGGAGCTTCAAAAAGAGTAACACCACTTATTGGCTTATTGTATTGCGTACCATAAAAAATTTTGGAAAAGGGAGTTTCTCAAATTAAAAAAAAAATGAAACCACTTCTAAATACCTAAGGCCCTTCCATTTCTAACCTTCTACAATTCTCTAATTTCCACTCAAAGACTTTTCACTTCAAGCTCTCTTTGCTCTATAGCTTCCACACTTGTAAAATAAATAAATATATTTACAATAGGACTCTGAATCTTAGTTACATAGATCTACATATCCTTCAAAATGGGAATATAACATTATATAGATTTCTATACTTTCAAATCTTTCTTGATCTTTATGACAGACTTGTGAATTTTGTATGATAAACTATTTATCTCCCTTCCCCAAAATTCGTATTTGGGAAAACTTTATTGCTGAAGTTTGCCCAAAATCTCATAGTACATATGGCTAAGCCAAGGCCAGACCCAATTCCTTATCTTGCAATCTTTGCATCAGTTGTGGATGGTAAAATGAATGACACTGCCCTCTCTAACCCATCGCAGGCATTATTAATCAACCACGGCCCTCCTTCCTACTGTGCCTAGAGGCAACTTCATTTAGAAGCCACTACCAATCAATGTCAGGTTGAAACCTGAGAATTGAAACCTATTTGCCTTCACTCCTCTAACCAAGTTCCCTCTGTAAATTGGGAAGCCTCTGGTGAAAAGCAACACAGAATGAAAACTGCTGTTTGCAAAACGAGGATGAGTAGTAGAGGAACACAGGAATGTGAGCTACTAGGACAGTAGATGGGGAGAATTTTGAATTTTATGTTATATAGTTGCCTGAAAGTCATAAGACCTGGGTTTAATTTTCCTCTGGTTGCTGTAGGAAGCAGGGATGAATCAGTGTCACCATCATGAAATAATTCAACTGTTACATGCAAATGATTGTTAATTACGTTCCCTGCTTTCATTATAGAGGTAAATGACTATTTCAACTTCTCCCTGGGTAACCAGTATGTATATATTCCGCCCCTAATCCCCCTATGAAAACATTTAAATGGTACTTTTTACAATCAACCCAGCTTTAAATGCAGCATCTTTAGAGGTGATATGCTAACTCTGAAATAACATCTTACATAAACTCAAATGAACTTCACTTATGAGAAGACAAACGTAGGTGCATCCCTTAGAATCTCTCTTTCTCTCTTGGGTGATTCATTCTCACTCTTAATTTAGCAAAAACGCTAAATAATAATAAAACTAATAACATACCTGAAGAGGTGAGTCATCAAACACCAACAGATCATTTCCTCTTAGATGCATTTTATCTTTCACATTTTCTACCAATAAACAGCTTTAAAAAGAGATGCTTCTTAAATTAGCACTTAACAGAAATAAAAACCTATTTATTATTTGCTGGACAACTGAAACAAAAATAGAAATATGAGTGTATCCACGGACTGATGACTTTCCCAGGATTCCAACCTAAGCAAAGGTTGTTGAGATCATCTGCTTCTGAGAACACCCTCCTTTTCAGTTCTGAAAAGAAGTTCCTAAAAACACATCTGCAAACTAAAACACTTTCCCCTACACTGCCTAATCTCTGTGCCTAGATTGAGCAGATGGAGTATCAGAATGCGTCTAAAACGTGAGATCATTGAATCTTTTCTTATCTACTTGTACTTTGAAAGCAGTTTGTTATTTCCAGGCACCTTGTGGCCAGTTGGAATTTGCTCATCTTATTTGATAGAGGTTATCCAAGTTGAAGGTTGCCCATTTCAGCTTTCCTTATGACTGCCCTCCCCCAGATTTTCCTTTAAGGTATGTGTGGTATGTTCTGGACACCAGCAGGCCTTGCACTTTGATTCATCTGCCCAATCCTCAAATTCAAGTTTCTCTACCTTTGCCATAATGGCTACCATTTATTAAGCACTGTTCTATGCTTACCACTGTCCTAAGAACTTTATAGATGTTATCTCACAAGAGCCCTAAGTATGAGGTAGGTGCTAAGGTCATCTCCATTTTACAAATGACTAAGTTGAGGCTGGGAGAGATTAATGATGGCTCCCAAGTCACCCAGCTGGTAAGTGGCAGAGCCTGGATTAAAGCCAGGATCCAGAAACCTTGCATTAAGTTCTAGTTGCCCTTGTAACAAAAAGACATTTCATTCAGACACTCAAGACAATGATAGAAGTAGTGGATTCTGACATGATCCTCCATCAACCCACATAGTTGTGTTGAACCAAAAAAACATTTTAACATCAGGATCCACAACACCAAGGAGATGATTTTCTTACTATTAAAATGAAAATAAGGGCATTTTTATTTTGGCAACCCAGCAGATGAAGTTCTTTTGTGTGTCTGGGGAAATCCCTCTCCCTGAAGCCTCTTGTTAGGAGGCAGAGCTTGAAAATGTGATGCCTGCCTTCCCAGCCTGCCTTGAAGGTAGGACATGGGACAAGGCTGAGGTCCATCTGCTCAAATAGTCCCACCCAGGACTGTGAAACAGCAGCTAGAGATGCATAGAAGTGGAGACCATGAAGAATCAATTCCAAGGGTATATGATGGGAAAAAAATGCCCCACTCCCAGGGGAAGCAGGGTCAGCGTGTCCAGTGTACTAGCAGCAACCATACAGGCTATGGTGTTCAGGGCCAGAGGCAGCAGCTATGGGGACCTTGCCAGCCTGGTTCTGTGGATAGGCTCTGGCTGCATGTCTGGCTCTGGTCCTCACTCCCCAGTTCCCCAGTGTCTTGGGCCATTGTAGGGGTGTGGGATGCCCCATGCTCTTTCAACCCATTTCTTCTCTGCTTGTAACAGTCAGTTTCTGTTGATAGGCCAGGTAGGCAGAAGTATAGAATCACAAACGTGTCCATTCTCCACAATACCATGCCAATCATTTTACTAAAGGGGGTGGAGGAGGGATGGGAGAATATAATTTCCTGATAAAATCCAGAATCTGGAATTTCTGCACCCATAAGTGACATTATTTATCTACGAGTAAAGGTCAATCCTGAAATAATTCACTTGTACACGGCCACTGCAGCTAAATTTACCAGGCCTGCCCATGTTCCATGTCTTCTGAAAAGCTTAGAAATGGATCCCAGCAAACACCATGGGGCAGAACTACAACGTATCCTGGGGAACAAGGATAACATGTCTCCAAATTAAAGAGAAAACATTTTATCAATATTAAACAGGGCAAGGAAATATCCTGCTTGAAGAAGACTTTTGTGAAAGAAAACATTCCTCAAGTATTAAGTGAATCAGAGCTGCAACAGGCCTATTCTTTACTCTCTCTGACTCTGCCCCTTCGCAGCTGCATGCTTTTGTGGAGTGGGTTTTCAACACGTATATGCTACAATATGATGTTTAAATGTTTTCTACCCAAAAAACGTACCCTTTAAAATTCCCAGCTGCTTATAATTGTGTTTCGGATAAGATTCCCAAACATACTTGTTTGATGGAAGTATAATTCATCAAATAATTTCTGTGTTAAGCACCTGGCTATGCCTAAGAATGCAGACATGAATCGGGTCACTCCCTGTCCCTGAGAACTCAGGCTATTTCAGGAACGGTCTCATGATACCTACAGTACAGCGTGACAAGAGCTAACAAAGAGAAATACAACGTGCAACAGGAATGCCGAGGATGGAGGAGCTGCCTGGGGGAACCCAGACAGGCAAGATATATTTAAACAAACCTTAAAGGAAAACATAGGAAGTTAGCTCTTGACTAATAAGGAATCAACTTTGTCATTTTTGCTACACGTGGCTACATCCATTTCCTCTATCCCAATAACACTCTGACTTCCTTTTGGGGAGTTACCACCACACCACTGGGTAAAATGGAGGGAGGGCAGTTTCAGGTGCTCACCTCCCAGTACAAAAGCTAAAGTCACCAGCACCTTCCTTTCCTGACTATCAAAACAGCCAAGGAGCAGACCTGTGGCCTATGCTCAACAAGCTGGACCTTCTGCTGGGGCTTTGAGTCTGGAACAAACACCGCAGGCAGAGAAGAAAGAGTTGATGGTAGAACTCCCAGTAGACAAGCCAGCCTCTTTCAGCCAGGAAGCCATTGCTACGGTTCCTACTGCCTGGACTACCTGAGTCCCGTTTGGTTCCTGCTCTTTCCCTAAACCAGTCTTCCAGCTTGTCCTGAACTCTGAGAACCTCCCATAATTTCTCCCTAAGGGATCCAGTTCCCAGGATCTTCCATTAAATTCCCATTTGCTTAAGTTGCTGGAGGCTTTACAACCAAGGGTCCTTTGCGGCTGGACCTCTCATAGGAGGGCTCCTCCTTGCCAAAACTACTGACCATCTTCCACTGCTATCTTCACACTCCTCTCACTGTCTGTTTTCCCCCTCAAGTGTTCAGCAGCTCAATTCCATATTTGAAAATCTATAGCCTCAAAACCCAGGAAGTTACTGTACATGGGAATTTGGGACCATATCTAGGCACTGGTTAAGGATGAGCCACCCATACACCCTCCTGAGCCTTTGAAAACCATTCAATGTAATGTTGCAGGTTTGGCCACATACACTTCACTGAGCCAGAAAATTATGTTAGACCTCAAGTATCCTGGCTTCAGTTTTATGGCTAATTAAGCTGGAAGTGCTGCCAGGACTTGAGGAATCAATTAAATTGAATGTATGGAATAGACTGTCCCTCTCCACAACTTGTTCTGAAAGGTGTTGGGGACTTACTGTCCAAACAGATTGGCCACTAAAGCTTCATGCTCAGTCTCCATGCACAAAATGAATGGACTAAGAGCAGAGATTTATTGCTGAGAATAATAAGTATCTACTATTTATCAAGTATTCCAAGAGGGCAAGGACCAAATCTACTTTGTTCACTGCTGAATCCCCAAAGCCTAACACATTGGAGCAAGCACTCATTATGAATTTTTTGAATCAGTGAACATCAGGCATAGGGCTAAGCAGTTTATCTACATTATTTTATTTAATCCTCTCAATGCTCCAACAGGTAGTCTCCATCTACAGCAGATGTGACAATGAAGGCTCTGAGAGGTTAAGTAGCTAGGAAGTGAAGGAATTAGGACTTGAATCCAGGCCCAAGCACAACCACCAGGGAGTCCACTGTCTAGTGGCGCAGGCAAAGAGGGACAGAACGATCATTGCCGGCAGCTGAGTAGGATAAGGCTAAGGAATGAGCCCCAGGCAATGTCACATACCCACTCCCCCCACCTTGTTGACGAGTCTCACATGGCTGCTCACATGAGTACTGCTACCGTCTCCTCACTGATTTCCATTTCCTGGGTGTAAGTCCAGGGAAAGGAAATCCTGGGGCAAAATACCTCTAACACCGAAATCAGTCAAAGGGAGAAATAAAGTTTAAAACCCATTTATTGCTTACAAACTGCAGTGCGGGGCCTTCTCTCTTTCCTGCTCCAGCAGAAGCAAAACCGGCCCTCCCCTCACCTCTCAGGTACAGATAAGCCCTCCTTGCCCCAGGTACTTACCCATTGATATGGAGATGAACTTCTTTTCACCCCTGAGGAATGATGCAAATGCACTAATGCCATACTTCTTTCCACCTCTGAAAGCCTATTGATGTGCAGATATTCTAAAGCCAGGCGAGATATTCTGGAAATATACAATTTTACCCACACTGGGTTTGTTCCCCTACATCCATTCATCACACTGCCAAAAATGGGTTATTGCTACTGCACAATTAGGTCATTTCATTCTCCTACCTAAAACTTTCACATGGTTTTGCCACCGCCCTTAAGACAGAGTCAAGAGGCTTGCTACTCAAAGCCTGGTCCATGGACCAGCAACAGCCCTTTCACCTGGGAACTCGGTAGAGATGCAGAATCTGAGGTTCCACCCCAGACCTTCTGAATCCAAATCTGCATTCTAATAAGATCTCCACTAAGTCATAGGCACACTAAAGTTTGAGAAGCATGATCTAAAGTCTTTAACGAATCCTTCAAGGTCATACGATGTTGCTACCTCTACAGCCAAATTTCCAACCTCATCACATCTCACATGCAAGCCACTCTGAACATCTCCCTGTTCCTCATGTGCCAACTCTCTGCATGTTCCAGTACTTCCTATGTGCTTTTTCTGCCCTTCAGTCCTAGCCTCCTTCTGCTTTGGTAACGCCTTCCTCATTCCTTCAGCCTTAATTTAAACATCACTCTTCTCCAGAAAGCATCCTTGAACATCAGCCCTAGCTCTGTTAGATGCCCATGCAGAGCCCGATGCCATCCCCATTTGCAGTTGTGTGTTAAACTGTATCGCTCTCCAGAAAACAAGGAAAGGGATTAGCTCTGTCTTTGTTCTCATTATATCCCTCGTGCCTAGAGCAGTGCCTGTACTTAACAAAGTCAATCACTCTATTAAAAAAAACAATGTTCAACTTCCTAATCGTACTGTCATCCAGCCCACATTTCTACATCTAATCCCCAAAATGGAAAAAAAAAAAAGTTGCATGAAACCTATTTAAACAGCATCTCTTTCCCTATTAACTTTTGTGAGCAATCAATAAGAGTGGTTACTGATAGCTAATGCCAACACACATACTCATGCGTGCTCTCCTACACAAAATAACAGCAATTACTCATTCAGATAAAGGGAGAAGGAATTTATACACTTGAGTCAAAAGGGCTAGGTAAAGGAGTATTAGAAAAGAAAATTAAGTTCCTACAACACATGCTGAGTCATGAAGCTGCAGGGGAAAGACCTATGAAGCTTCAAGAAGTAAGGGATAGGAAGCTAAGAAAACATTTAACAGACAGGGTACAAAAAAGAAGTGTTATGGGTTTATCTAGTACCATCTGTCTCTAACTTTCTCAAGAGCTCATTTGGACTCTGGGGAATAAGTGAAAAATTGGAGGATTTTTTTAAACTTGTGGCAAACCCCAGGCAGAGAGAGGTCACGTGCAAATGTCAACATGTAGAAGGCTCTTCACACCTTGGTGACAACCTAAATCATCTTGTTTTCCCCAATTCCAATAAGGTCCTGTCTTTATACCATTTTGCATAAATCTATATGAATTAATATAAAGTTACTGATACTTTCATATAACAGAAAATTAAATTAAATTGGATTGTAGCCAAATTCTCTAGGAGGGATCAACAAGGTGGTGTGAAAGAAGAGAAGCTTACTAACTTCAAAACTTACACAGATTTTACTTTCAGCAACTTCCAGATGAGCAGCTCATTCCTTCCAGCTCCAAGACTGATACGTCTCCCCCAGCTGGGAGGGATGATAAACACAGGGCTAGGATGACGCAAACCCCTCTTCCTGATGTCCATGGCAGGTACTGCTAGTGATCTTGTCACTCTTACCAGGATGTAACTTTCAAAAGCTTGCCCATATCGTGTTCTAGGCGGCCACCATTAACTGGCTAGGACCAGCATCCAAAATGAACCTTCTTTCTCTGCTCATTTACAGCACAATGCCCTTCTTAAATGCAAAGGAATTTCCTCCCTTCTTCCCAGGTGGCTGCACATTTGGCTCAACATACATGACCTAGCAACTGAAGATTTTTATTTGAATCAAATGCCCTTTCCATGCACATCTTAAACACAGAGAACTTCTCTGAATCAAGTCAAATGTTAATCCATTTAATGCCTTTCTTTTTATCATGCTTTTAACTTTTCAAAAGCATTCTAAATTACATTACTATTTCATTCTCAGATAATCCCCTGAGCTAGGTTAAGCAAGTAGTATTATCTCTAAGAGAACTAAGGCCCAGAGAGTTTAAATGAATCACAGAAAATCACCCAGTGAGTTACAGGAAAAACTAGGTTGAGCATCCAGGTTGCCGAGCTACCACTATACATCCTTAGTGTAACACCATACTGCCTTACATTCATCTACATCTCCCCTTCCTCCTCTTAGTTCCACTTGAGCTACACACACACAAACACACACACAGTGCATGTGCACATTTACACACATACTCATGCAGACAGGGATACATATACATACATGCACACAGAGAAACCTGCACAGAAAAAGATACACACACATACACATCAAAAAAGACAGACATACACAGAGAGATAGGGAGGCATACACTCAGAAAGACACACAGACACAAAGAGATATACACACAGACACAAATGCGCAGACACACAAAAAGACACACACACAGACATATACAGACACAGTGACCCCACATATAAAGAAATACAAACACAGAGACAGGCACACATATACAGAGACACATGTACATTTTCTAACAGCCCAAGGCAGAAAATTTCATCAGCCCAAGGTGGAAAATTCCATTTTTCTGTGAGATTATACCAATGTGAATCATGGAGAACATTCCAGCCCCTGACCTTGTCTCATCAAGAACAGGCTTCCCTGTGTGAGCTCAGTGATAAGAGCATGTGAGCTGGGAGATTATGGCTCCTAGCAAAATTTAGCAGTGGCATGTGGAGATCTGTGTAGCGCTCATCCACTTACTAATCAATCATTCATAACATAGTTGTGTTGAGATATTCCCGGAGGCTGTTATGTTTATTATGAGGTATCAGGGGTGCATTGTAGCTGTCACACTGGGCGCTCATGACCCCATATGGGGGTCGAATCCCTATTGTAACTGTCACATTTGCTCTAAGGACATGCTATTTATGCCATCATCTAATTTCCCAAGAACAGAAACATTTACTCTTGGTACAAAAATTGTAATGGATCTTTGTAAGAGTTGAGAGGAGAGAAGGGTCAAACATAAGAGTCAGAAAGTATAAGAGTAATAAAGAATTCAGGTTTTGGTCATTCTTAGAGTCTTAAGCTATCGAAATAATGAAAGCCATCTTTATCTTCTTTTTTCAATACTTCCTAGTTACGCCAGACTCTCCTTATGAAAGTTTACACAGACACCATTGGTCACCTACCCAAATCCATTCTTTCTTGAAGCCCTGCTGTAGTGGCAGAACTCCACACTGAAGAGTATTTGTGCATCTCCAAAGATCATATGCTCAAGGAAAGTCATCTAACTTGAGAAAGGGAGGTGCATCTTGACCAAGCCAAGCTGAGGGTGGTTCATTACACTGTTTTTGCCAATGACTGGGGAAAGAGCATGTGCCCTATTCAGGCTATGGAATTTGAGAGAAGCCTGTTGGTGGAGCTTCTGGGAAACATTTTCTTTTTGTACCTCTGGATATTGATGTGTGAGCCCATGATGCATGAAGCTGCTGCTACCTTTTTAACAGCCATGAGGAAAACTAGCTCACATGCTGAGTATGGAGTGGAATTTTTTTTTATGGCTGAAAATGTTTTGACCCTCCTCCCACAAGAGATGATATGTATGTCCCCTCCCCTGAAATCCAGGAGGGCTTTTGAATACTTCAGCCAAAAGAACATGAAAGAAGTGACACTAGGTCATAAAAGGCCATGCAACTTCTGCCTGGTTCTCTTGGATTATTCACTCTTAGTCTGCGCATTCCAAGTAAAGCCATTCATCATGTAAGATATCTGACTACCCTGAGACCACCATGCTGGAGAAGCAAAGGGTAGACATTCTGGATGACAGTCTCAGCAAAGCCCAGGCCTCTAACATCTCAAGGTTCTAGACATGTAAGTGAAGAAGATATATCAAAAGTGGAACTTCCAGCCCATTCTGTCCCCATTCCCAGCTATTTCAGTCCCTTCAGTTTTTCAACTGACCCCCAGCCTTTCAAGATATCTCTTGAAATCATGGAGCAGAAACAAGTCACCCTGCTATGCCCTGTCAAAAGTCCTGACCCACAGAACCCATGAATATAGTAAAGTGGATTTATACACCACTATGTTTTCAAGTGGTTTGTAGGCAGCAAAAGTAACTGGAACAAATGGCAAAGTAAAAAGATGGAAACACCTAACTCCCTCATGGAGATACTGAGTGGCTAAATTAAACTGACGAAACAAAATACCACAGAGTGGGCATCTTAAACAAAAGAAATTCATTTTCTCGCCATTCTGAAGGCTGGAAGTCCCAGATCAAGGAACAGCAGGGCTAGTGTCTTCTGAGGCTTCCATCTTCCTGCCCTGTCCTCATATGGCCTTTCCCCAACACATGCTTGTCCCTGGCGTCTGTGGGTCCAAATTCCCTCTTCTTATATGGATACCAATTGGACTGTATTAGGTCCACTCTAAGAGCCTTATTTTAACTTAATTACCACTTTAAAGATTCTCTCTGCAAATACAGCCACATTCCCAGGTCCTGAGGGTTAGGCCTTTAATGTGAATTTGAGAGTGGGACATAATTCAGATCATAATAGCTGCGTTCCTTGCTGCTGAAATTATCCTTAAAAATTCAATGAAAGAATAATAAATCAAACTAACTTGAGCAAACGCTGGAATGGCTCAAAGACTGAAGAGAGAAAAACATGACAAACAGCTCCAAAAATGTCAGTGATTAGAACCAGGGGCTCAGTGATACCCAAACACACAACATCTCTCTCTCATTTTGACATCACTGATCCTTTCTAGGGTTTGCCTTCATTCTCTCAAAAGCCACCACACTGAGCATTATCTTGTCACTTTTACACTGAAATATATCCATCTTCCAGTGAACTAGGGAATGCTGTTGGGAATAAAGCTAGAACTAGCAGAGCTCCACACACTGTGTACAGAGCACGGCAGACTCTTCATGCTGTGTGAAAGGAGTAATCAGGTCTTCTTGGCTTCCTGAAGCTGCCTACCATATCCCTGCTAACCTTTTGTTACAGCAAAAGACATGCTCTGTGATACCAAGAGAAAAATGAACCATGAAGTAATCCAGTGAAAGCAGAGATATGGTAACCTCCCTGAAACTCATGAGAAAATAAGTTGAAAACTATAAAAACTGAGGCCTCTGCTATTAATGAACTTAAAAGCTCACCTCACGTGTGGACTCCAAAATGATTCTCTCTCTTTAAAAAAAAAACAAAACCAGGGGTAACCTAAAACCTGAAATGTAACTAAATTATGATGTGTCCACAAAAGAAATATTATGCAGTCATTTAAAAAGAAGGCAGCATCTCTGAAGAAAAATCTCTAAGTGCCCTATAAAGATAAAAGCAAGGTACACAACAGTATACATAGTATGCTACTATGGGAAGAGGGGGGATGAATATTTATCTGTGTCTTTTTGATGTATGCATCATTACTGAAAAAAAATGCCCTATAAACTAGTAACAGTAGCTGCCTTGGTATTGGGGAACTGGAAGACTGGTGCAGTTAGATGAGTGATCACTATACACCATTTTGAAAGCAGATTAGACACTGTATGAATATTCATGAACATGAAGACATAGCAATAGAAACTATTGAGAATGAATCAGACATAATACTAGGGAAAAGAATAAACAGAACACCAGTGAACTGTGAGACAACTCTAATATATGAGCCTAATATATGTGTAACTGGAGTCCCATAAACAAGGGGGGGAAAAATACTTATAGAAAAAACAACCAAAAGTTTCCCAAATTTGATGAAAACAATAATACAAGTTCAATGAACCCCAAGCAAGAACACCAAAATACATCATAATTAAATTTCAAAAACCAGTAATAAGGACAAAACCTTAAAAGCCACCAGAGGAAAAGAAAACATAAATAAGTACAAAGGAAGAAAGATAAGAATGTCAGCAAACAGAAAGCTCAAAGACAGTGGAGCAACATCTCTCAAGCACTAAAAGAAGAAAATTCAACCTAGAATTCTATATCCAGTGAAGAAATCTTTTGAAAACAGAAGCAAATTAAAGACTTTTTAAATGTAAAAAGAGCTGAAAGAATTCACCAGCAGCCACACACTATAAGAAATGCAAAAGGAAGTCCGTCAGTTCGAAGGTATCATAATCTACAAAAAGGAATGAAATGCACTGGAAATGTTTAATAGGTAGGTCATCACATAATAATTTGTTCTTTTTTTTTAAGTTGCCTCTGTTTACACTTTTACTTTTAAGGTTTTCTTTACTTGAAGAATGATTAACATGCAAAATTGTATGTTTCAGGTGTACAGCATAGTTATTTCATATATATATACATTACTAAATGGTCACCACAATAAGTCTAGTTACCATCTGTCACTACACAAAGTTATTGTTATTGACTGTATTAGCTATGCTCTACATTACATCCCTGTGTCTTCATTTATTTTATAACTGGAAGATTGTACCTTTTAATCCCCTTCACCTATTTCATCCATCCCTCTGACCCCCCTCTCCCCTCTGGCAACCATCATTTTGCACTCTGTGTCTATGAATCTGTTTCTATGTTATTTTCTTTGTCTATTTGTTTTGGTTTTTTAGATTCCACATATAAGTAAAGTCATACAGCATTAGTCTTTTCTCTGTCTGACTTATACTTCACTTATAGCATAATACCCTTTGGTCCATCCATGTTGTCACACATGGCAAGATTTCACTCTTTTTATGGCTGAATAATATTCCATCATATATAGATATACCACCTCTTCTTTATCCTCATCTATCAATGGACAAATAGGTTGCTTCCATATCTTGGCTATTTTAAATAACACTGCAGTGAGCACAGCGATGCATATGTCTTTTTTAATTAGTGCTTTCGATTTCTTTGGATACACTCCTATTTTAAAATCGTTTTAACATGTTTAAATAATAAAAATAAAGTATGAGGATGCGTTTTATTATAGAAGTATCATGTGAATTCTTCTATGATGGCAATAAAGAAATACTTTAAAGATCAATCAGTTGAAAACCACATGCTAAAAAACAACTGGATTCAATAAGTTTCCAGTGGATATTTTTAAACTTTAGATACAATATTATCTACATATGCTTAAAAGTTATCATGCATTTATGTGTAAACACATATGTGTAAATATATTTTTACATATTATTTATTCTTGGTGAACATGTAGGTTTGTGCACCTTTTATAACAATCCTCTGCCCAGAGTATTTTACAAGCCACAAATAGGGAATCATAGAACTAAGATTCTTTTGTAAAGCAAACAAGAATCCTATAGGCAGTGTAAAATAAACATTGATAGTTTCTCTCTCATTACCATCTCAAAAAGTCCACGTTATACATTTTGGTTTCTAATATCTGCCCTAGTCATTATATTCATTGCACCATAAAGTAGAGCCTTGCACATAGCAGGCATTCAATAAATAGTTTTCTAACAAATGTATGGCATCTCCAAATATTTTTTGATGATTACCAAAGAAACATAAGTCCTGGGTCACAAGTATTAGGACCAAGATCTAAAGTTGAATTTCTCTTCTCAGTTATCACTGTCTTTCCTACTGCATATCTTCAAGCTCTTTATGCCATGTCTCCAAAGACTCCAGTCACATTCCCTGAAACTACAGTAGCATCAGCCAGAACCACCACAGTAAGTCAATCTTCAGAGAGGTACTCAAAAAGACACATTTAAATTACAAAAGAATGCAGGTCAGAGTTGTAATGGTGATCCGCAGAGCAGACCTTAATGAGTTGTACATAATTAAAATGATTGTAGGGCTGCTCTATATACATCAGCTTGAAAAACATCTCTTTGTATATACGCACAAAAATGAGACATGAGCAGACTGTTGGGTAGCTAGGTGTAAACTTGTCTTTGAAATAACTTTACCATTTCCATACTCTGTAATGAAGACTGTACCTGCTCACGTTCACAGGTTTAAGGTGTTAGAACTGCTACAGTCATAAATCACTCAATGGATCAAAGGTTATGGCCTGGACAAAACTCACATTGCCAGACTTCCTTAAAACACCAAGAGGGTTGAAAAAGAACTTGCTTTTCCTCTGGAAAGCTCCCAATGCTTAGAACAATTTAGAAAATGCCTATAAGAAACAATGCAGTCTCCGAAGAATACTCCATCCAGCAAGACTATCATTTAAATTTGATGGAGGGATTAAACAATTACCAGATAAGCAAAAATTGAGGGAATTTACCTCCCATAAACCATCTCTACAGTTTATTTTAAAGGGGCTGCTCTAGATGAAAGTATGCCTTAGGCTAAACATCTGTCACCAGAGAAAATAAAACCACAGCAAAGAAGGTGGGCCAACTAAATACTAACTATTGAAAATAAAATCAGCTATACACAAAGTCAGTCAAGAGAAACACAAAGAGTACAGAACAAAACACCTAACATATAAAGAGTGGAGGAGGAAGAAAAAGAAGGGAGAGAAATAAACATCAGACCTTGTTTATAATAGCGTAATAAGTGAGTTAAGTTACACAGTTAGATAGTAAAGAAGCTGCCCTTGAACCTTTGGTAACCACGAATCCAAAGCCTGCAATGGCAACAAGTATATATCTATCGATAATCACCCTAAATATAAATGGACTGAATGCACCAATCAAAAGACACAGTTACAGAATGGATAAAAAAGCAAGACCCATCTATATGCTGCCTAAAAGAGATTCACTTCAAACCCAAAGACATACACAGACTAAAAGTGAAGGGATAGAAAAAGACACTTCATGCAAACAACAGGGAGAAAAAAGCAGGTGTTGCATTACTTGTATCAGACAAAATAGACTTCAAAATAAAGAAAGTCACAAGAGACAAAGAAGGATATTACATAATGATAAAGGGGTCAGTCCAACAAGAGGATATAACCATTATAAATATCAATGCACACAACACAGCAGCACCTACATATGTGAAACAAATAATAACAGAATTAAAGGTGGAAATAGAATGCAATGCATTCATTTTAGGAGAGTTCAACACACCACTCACTCCAAAGGACAGATCAACAAGACAGAAAATAAGGACGCAGAGGCACTGAACAACACATTAGAGCACATGGACCTAACAGACATCTATAGAACATTCCACCCAAAAGCAACTGGATACACATTCTTCTCAAGTGCACATGGAATATTTTCCCGAATAGACCACATACTAGGCCACAAAAAGAGCCTCAGCAAATTCAAGAAGCTTGAAATTGTACTAACCAACTTCTCAGATCACAAAAGTATAAAACTAGGAATAAATTGTGCAAAGAAAACAAAAAGGCCCACAAACACATTGAAGCTTAACAACGTGCTCCTAAATAATCAATGGATCAATAACCAAATTAAAACTGAGATCAAGCAATATATGGAGACAAATGAAAACAACAGCACAATGCCCCAACTTCTGTGGGATGCAGCAAAGGCAGTTCTAAGAGGAAAGTATATAGCAATCCAGGCCTATTTAAAGAAGGAAGATCAATCCCAAATGAATAGTCTCAATTCACACTTTCTGAAACTGGAAAAAGAAGAACAAATGAGGCCCAATGTCAGTAGAAGGAGAGATGTAATAAAGATCAGAGAAGATAAATAAAATTAAGAAGAATAAAACAATAGAAAAAATTAATGAAACCAAGAGCTGGTTCTTTGAGAAAATAAACAAAATAGATAAACCCCTAGCCAGACTTACTAAGAAAAAAAGAGAATCTACACACATAAACAGAATCTGACATGAGAAAGGAGAAATCATGATGGACACCACAGAAATATAAAGAATTATTAGAACATCTATATGCTAAGAAACTGGATAACCTGGAAGAAATGAACAATTTCTAGAAAAACACAACCTTCCAAGGCTGACCCAGGAAGAAACAGAAAATCTAAACAGACCAATTACCAGCAATGAAATTGAATCGGTAAACAAAAAACTACCAAAGAACAAAATCCCCAGGCCTGATGGATTCATCGCTGAATTTTATCACACGTTTAGAGAAGACAAAATACCCATTCTCCTTAAAGTTTTCCAAAAAATAGAAGAGGAGAGAATACTTCCAAACTCATTCTATGAAGCCAGCATCACTCTAATACCAAAACCAGGCAAAGTCACCACAGAAAAAGAAAACTACAGACTACTATCCCTGATGAACATAGATGCAAAAATACTCAACAAAATATTAGCAAACCGAATTCAAAAATACATCAAGAGGATCACACACCATGATCAAGTGGGATTCATCCCAGGGATGCAAGAACGGTACAACATTCGAAAATCCATCATCATCCATCACATCAACAAAAAGAAGGACAAAAACCACATGATCATCTCTGTAGATGCTGAAAAAGCATTCGACAAAATTCAACATCCGTTCATGATAAAAACTCTCAACAAAATGGGTATAGAAGGCAAGTAACTCAACATAATAAAGGCTATATAAGACAAACCCACAGCCAACATTATACTTAACAGCGAGAAGCTGAAAGCTTGTCCTCTTAGATCGGGAACAAGACAAGGATGCCCACTCTCTCCACTGTTATTCAACATAGTACTGGAGGTCCTAGGCACAGCAATCAGACAACACAAAGAAATAAAAGGCATCCAGATTGATAAGGAAGAAGTCAAACTGTCACTGTTTGCAGATGATATAGTATTGTACATAAAAAAGCCTAAAGAATCCACTCCAAAACTGCTAGATCTAATATCTGAATTCAGCAAAGTTGCAGAATACAAAATTAATACACAGAAATCTGTTGCATTCCTATACACTAATGATGAACTAGCAGAAAGAGAAATCACGAAAACAATTCCATTCACATTTGCATCAAAAATAATAAAATACCTAGGAATAAACTTAACCAAGGAAGTGAAAGACCTATACCCTGAAAACTACAAGGCACTCTTGAGAGAAATTAAAAAGGACACTAATAAATGGAAATACATCTCGTGCTCTTGGGTAGGAAGAATTAATATTGTCAAAATGGTGATCCTGCCTAAAGCAATTTACAGGTTCAATGCAATCCCTATCAAAATACCAACAGTATTCTTCAATAAACTGGAACAAATAGTTCTAAAATTCATATGGAACCACAAAAGACCCTGAATAGCCAAAGCAATCCTGAGAAGGAAGAATAAAGCAGGGGGCATTATGCTACCCAGCTTCAATCTCTACTACAAAGCCACAGTAATCAAGACAATTTGGTACTGGCACAAGAACAGAACCATAGACCAATGGAACAGACTAGAGAGGCCAGATATAAACCCAACCACAGATGGTCAGTTAATATATGATAAAGGAGCCATGGACATACAATGTGGAAATGACAGCCTATTCAACAACTGGTGTTGGTAAAACTGGACAGCTACATGCAAGAGAATGAAACTGGATTACTGTCTAACCCCATACACAAAAGTAAACTTGAAATGGATCAAAGACCTGAATGTAAGCCATGAAATCATAAAACTCTTAGAAGATAATATAGGCAAAACTGTCTTGAATATAAACATGAGCAACTTCTTCATGAACATATCTCCATAGGCAAGGGAAACAAAAGCAAAAATGAACAAGTGGGCCTATATCAAACTAAAAAGCTTCTGTACAGCAAAGGACACCATCAGTAGAACAAAAAGGCATCCTAAGATATGGGAGAATATATTCATAAATGACAGATCCAATAATGTTTGACATCCAAAATATATAAAGAGCTCACACACCTCAAAAACAAAAAGCGAATAATCCGATTAAAAAATGGGCAGAGGAGCTGAACAGACACTTTTCCAAAGAAGAAATTCAGATGGCCAACAGGCACATGAAAAGATGCTCCACATCGCTAATCATCAGAGAAATGTAAATTAAAACCACAATGAGATATCACCTCACACCAGTTAGGATGGTCAACATCCAAAAGACAAACAACAAAAAATGTTGGCGAGGATGTGGAGAACAGGGAGCCCTCCTGCTCTGCTGGTGGGAATGTAAATTAGTGCAAGATCGTGGAAAGCAGTATGGAGGTTCCTCAAAAATCTAAAAATAGAAATACCATTTGACCCAGGAATTCCACTCTTAGGAATTTACCCTAAGAATGCAGGAGCCCAGTTTCAAAAAGACATATGCACCCCTATGTTTATCGCAGCACTATTTACAATAGCCAAGAAATGGAAGCAACCTAAGTGTCCATCAGTAGATGAATGGATAAAGAAGATGTGGTACATATACACAATGGAATATTATTCAGCCATAAGAAGAAAACAAATCCTGCCATTTGCAACAACATGGATGGAGCTAGACGGTATTATGCTCAGAGAAATAAACCAGGTGGAGAAAGACAAGTATCCAGTGATTTCACTCATCTGTGGAGTATAAGAACAAAGAAAAAACTGAAGGAACAAAACAGCAGCAGACTCACAGAATCCAAGAATGGACTAACAGTTACCAGAAGGAAAGGGCTGGGGAGGATGGGTGGGAAGGGAGGGATAAGGGGAATAAGGGGCATTATGATTAGCACATATAATGTGGGGGGAACAGGCACAGGGAAGGCAGTGTAGCACAGAGAAGACAAGTAGTGACTCTACAGCATCTTACTATGCTGATGGACAGTGACTGTAATGGTGTATGTGGTGGGGACTTGATAATGGGAGGAATCTAGTACCCACAATGTTGCTCTTGTAATTGTATATTAATGATGCCAAAATAAAAAATAAAACATTTTATAACAGTAGACATTGAGTAAAGCAGATTACCCTCCAAAAAAAAAAAAAAGAAACAATGGATTCTCACCCAAGCTTCACCTCATTCCCACCTATTTTACTTACAGCCTATCAATTTCCTCACTGGAGCCCCACTCATCCCCACCATTTGGCAGAAACTGAAGAAATTCTCAGACCATTTATTCTGTCAGCTTCATGAGAACAAGGAAATATTATCCCTACTCTGCCTAAAACATCAGCTTAGGCAGAATAGAAGCAGTCAGAAAGCCCCATTTTCTTAATTTCATATTTGATTGAACATTATTAAAAGAACTGCTAATGTTATGAAATTCCATACTCATATTAGGTTTAGGATGGAGTGGCTAAGGACACATATAAAAAGTTATTCTGCTTCATCTTTTTCTTAGTAATAACATTTAGCATTCAGATATTGCTTTTCATCTCTATCACTTTTTAGAAATATTAACCATAAAATTCCACTACATTAACTGCAAAGGAGTCAGAAATAGCCCTGTATTCTGTAGTCACTTTTGTAGTATTCATTGTCTCTCAACAAAATGATATACTATACCCTAACATCTACGTTTTAACCTGGCTTAAGGTAGGAAGGTGAGAAGGAGGGAAGGAGGGGAAAAGATCATATTCTAAAACAACAGTTGTCTCAGAAGCCTGCCTAGGATTCCAAGGATATATCCTGTGGATTCTGAACATGAAATTGGAATAGTGAGCTAAATGACATAACTAAATTTTGAATAGTAGTGTTACATTTAGCATATGACAGTTTAGATGTCTTTAAAAATCGAAAGGTGTCAAATTCCTCTTAGCAAAGTTCTTTCAAAATTTTTAAATGTAAGTATAGTGACTGTATGGATTTAACATAAACAAAAGGCATAATAGTCTTGTTATTGTTGGTAAAACTTTCAGAGCTCATCTCTCCCTTATGTCATTTTTTACGGAAATACCCTCCAAATAATAATAATAGCAATGGTTTGCTAAGAATAAACTATGTGTGAGGCAGAGACATCATGTTCAAATACACTGATTTGACTCAGTTTCCCATCTGCAAAATGAAAGACATTATCAAAGCAGGGATCGGCAAACTATAGCCCATGGGCTAAATCCAAATACTATTTTTGCAAACAAGGTTTTATTGGAATATAGCCATGCCCATTCATTTACAAATTGTCTCTGGCTGCTTTCTCACTACCAGGGCACAGTTGAGTAGTTATGACAAAAACCATATGGCCCACACAATTTAAAATATTTGCTATCTGCCCTTTTAGAAAAAAAGTTTGCCACCTCTGATCCAGAAGATGACCTCAAAAGACCTTTGAATATTAGCATCCTATGTCTCTGACTCTGGGTATTGAGAACTCTTTTTCTACGTTATGCGTTATGTCATTAGTAGCATCAAACAGCAAAAATAGTATATTGGCTGAATTTGTCGGTATGTAGGCTTCTATATCAGTGTTCGGTTCTTTAGGAAAACATTCTCTTTGTTTCTAATTCCATAATAATTCACTTACCAACCCATTGTTGAGAGCTAACCACTTCAGTTAATCCATTTTTAAACTGCATGCTGTTGGTAACACCCACATCAACTATTAAGAGGCATAATTATAGGACTCTAATAAATGACACCAACAAAAAAGAATATCATATTCTGTCATTTCTTCCTTCACGCTCTCAACTCATTGCTTCTTTTCCATTTTCTCTGCCACCACCATTGCCTGCTGACACTTCACTTCATATTTGAGTTTTTCCCTGAGCAGCATTCAGCCCAATCCAAAGCACAAAGTAGTCGTCCACACATCTGAAACCCAAGATTCACCCTTTGAAAGAATGAATCAGAGCTAGGGATGTAAGAATTCTTTTTAAATGTTTTCATTTATTCCCACGACCAGGAACCATGAAGAACTACCCTATTTTTTCATATCCTTTCATATTCATAATTTTCACATGGCATCTAAGAGGACACAATGTGATAGAATGCATGATTGAGATGGAATTTACAAGGCTTCAGGCAGCCTGTATCACCAGAGTTGTTTTAGATTGGCCTGGGAATGCCACAAGTTCACAAATAATTTGGTTTCCTACACCAGTTTAGGTTCTTCAAAGAAAGATTATCTAAAATAGCCAGAGCTGCAGTGCAGAGAGGACATGAGCATGCTGCCTAAGGAAGGCTGCCAAGTCAGTGTCAGTATGTACAGGGCAGTTTCAAAGACATATTTTCAGTCTCCATAAAGAGTAGGTGCTAGTTCTAACACTGTTCATGGGAAATTTTTTTCCTCTTCACACTAAAATATCAATCATTCCTTCAATTGATTGAATCACAAAATTTTGCATCCAATTTCTTAATAGCTTTCATTAGGTTCATCCTAAAATACTTCAGCCCTAATGCAGTAATCATCTAGATTCCATGATTTATTGCAGCTTAAGTATTATGAGAAAAAGAACCAAAGTATCACCTTTATCTCTTTGAGTATCAACTTTTGATAGTATCACCAGAACATCAGTTAAATGCTCACTCTTATCCCTCCAAGTAGAAGATCAGACATTAGAGAGAAAGACTGTAAAAAATCCAAATTTGGCCCATTTTGAAATCTTTACATGGAATTAAAGTTACTTCATTTTAAATAATGCTTACACTGATTCTATGCTAATTCTTCTCATGAGTCTCCAGAAGTAGGCAACTGAACTGCAACCACTTCTTTAATAAAGTCATAACAGCTTCTGTTCTACTGCTCGGGCTTATCTTTTTTTCTCCCACATCTGATGGTGGGCTTTTCTCTGTTAGGAGGTTTTTCATTATTGAGTCAATCTCCTTACTCACTATTGGTCTGTTCAGATTTTCTATTTCTTTGTGATTCAGTCTTCATAGGTTAAGTTTCTAATAAATTTTCCATTTCTTCTAAGCTATCCAATTTGTTGGTGCAAAATTGTTAATAATAGTCTCTTAAAATCGTTTGTATTTTTATGGTATCAATTGTAATGTCTCCTCTTTCATCTGCAATTTTATTTACCTGAGACCTCACTCTGATTTTCTTAGTAAATCTGTCTCCCACTCTGATTTTCTTAGTAAATCTAACTAAAGGCTTGTCAATTTATTTTCTATCCTTTCAGAAAGCCAACTCGTAGTTTCATTAATCTTTTCTATTGTTTTTCTATTCTCTATTTCTCCAGTCTTTAAAATCTCCTTCCTTCTGGTAACTTTGGCCTTAGTTTATTCTTCTTTTTCTAGTTCCTTGAGGTATAAATTTAGATTGAGGTTTTTATTTTTTCTTAATATAGGTATTGATCACTATAAACTTTTCTCTTAGAACCATAAATTTTGATATATTTCTATTTCTGTTTGTTTCAAAGTGATTTCTGATTTCCTTTTTGATTTCTTCTTTGACCTATGGGTTGTTAGGAGTGTATTGTTTAATTTTCACTTATATTTCAATTTTTTAAATGTTTTCAATTTTCTTCCTGCTGTTGATTTCTGTTTTCAGACCACAGTGGCTGGAAAAGATACCTTATATGATTTCAGTCTTCTTGAATGTGTTAAGATTTGATCTAAAGAATATCCCCATGTGCATTTGAGAAAAATGTATATTCTGCTGTCAATAGATGGAATTTTAGGTATATATCTATTAGGCCCATTTGGTCTATAATGTTCTTCAAAACAACTGTTTCCTTATTTTTCTGTCTGGATGATCTATCCATTGTTGAGAGTGGAGTATTAAAGTCCCCTACTGTTATTTCATTGCTGTTATCCTTTCCTTTCAGTTCTATTGATATTTGCCTTATATATAAAGCTGGTCTGATGTTGGGTATGTAAATATTACAATTATTATAGCCTCTTGATGAACTGACCCTGTTGTCATTATGTAATGACCTTTGTTTCTTGTGACAGATTTGTACTTAAAGTCTGTTTTTTCTGATATAAGTATAGCTGCCCTTGCCCTCTTTTAGTTGCCATTTGCAGGGAGTATCTTTTTCCATCTCCTCACCTTCAACCTATGTTGGTCCTTAAAGTAAAATGAGTCTCTTGTTAGCAGCACAGTTAGATCTTGATTGTTTTTGTTTGTTTGTTTATTTGTTTGTTTTATCCATTCAGCTGCTCTATGTCTTTTGGCTGGAGAATTTTTAATTCATTTACATTTAAAGTAATTATTGATAAATGACTTCCCATTGTCATTTTGTTATTTTCTGACTCTTGTGATTTCTTTGTTCCTTTGTTCCTCTGTTACTGTCATCCTTTGTGATTTGATGATCTTTTATCATCATATGCTTTGATTCCTTTCTCTCTTTGGTGCATCTACTCCAGGATTTCTTTTGTGATTATTATGAAGCTTACACAGACTATATTACAGTTATAGCAGTCTATTTTAAGCTGATAACAGCTTAATTTTGATCACATAAAAAACTCTACCCTTTAACCCCCCAAATTTTGTTTTGATGTCATATTTTACTTTTTATATTGTGTATCTATTAATAAATTTTTGTAGCTGTATTTATTGTTAGTATGATTATCTTTCAACTTTTATACTAGAGTTAAAATTGATTTATGCACTACCATTACAATATTAGAGAATCTTGAATTTAACTATATAGTTACTTGTACCAATGAGTTGTATACATTCATATATTTTAATATTGTTATTAACACCCTTTCATGTCCATTGAAGAACTCTCTTTAGCATTTCTTATAGGACAGATATAATGGGGATAAACATCATCAGCTTTTGTTTGGGAAAATTTTTATCTCCTTCACTTCTGAAGGACAGCTTTGCTAAGTATAGTATTCTTGGTTAGCAGGTTTGTTTTTTCCTTTCAATCCTTTGCCTATACCATCCCACCCTCTCCTGGCCTGCAAGAAATTCACTGATAGTCTTATAGTGGTTCATTTGTAACAAGTCTCTTTTATCTTACTGCTTTTAAGATTCTCTTTGTCATTGATATTTAACAGATTATAAATCATCCCAGAAAAGTCCTTTTGGGGTTGAATCTGTTTGGGGTCCTTTGTGTTTTAAGTACCTAGATGTCCATATCTCTCCTCAAGTTTAGGGAGTTTCAGCCATTATTTCATTAAATAGACTTTCTCTCTCTCTTCTCCCATAATGCACAGTCGTTTCACTGGATGGTTTTCCTAAGTCCTGTAGGTTTTCTTCACTCTTTTCTTTTTGCTCCTTTGCCTGGATAATTTCAAATTACTTGCCTTTGATTTGGTTCTTTCTTCTGCTTAATCAAGTCTGCTCTTGAAGCTCTCTACTGAATTTTTCAGTTAGTCATATTCTTTAGCGCTAAGATTTCTGTGCGGTTTTTATGGTTTCTATTTGTTGAATTCTCATTTGCTTGTGTATTTTTTTAATTTTGTTTGGTTTTCTATCTGTATTTTCTTTTAGTTTATTGAAATTCCTTAAGAGGATTTTTCTGAATTCTTAGTCATAGATATCTACTTCTTCAAGACTAGTTATTAGAACTTTATTAGTTTCCTTTGGTGATGTCACCTTTCTCTGATTCTTCATGATCTTTGTATTCTTGCCTTGGTGTCTGCACAGCTGAAGACATGGCCATCCCTTTCAGCCTTTTTGGTTTATTTAGGCAGGGAAACACCTTCACCAGTCAGTCAGCCTGGGGTTCTGGACGGGCCACTGTTGGCATCCGTGGGTGGGCAGGGCATGTTGCCAGGGTCTTCAGTTGGGCACGGACACTGCTCATGCTCTGAGGTCAGGTGGGGGTGCTGGATGGATTCTGTGGCTGGGCAGGTCTACTGGCTGGTCTCTACAGTCAGGCAGGTGTGCTCACTGGGCTTTGCAGTCAGGCTGGGGCACTTCTGGACTCACTGGTTGGGTAGGGTTGTAGGCTGGGCTCCTGGCTGGGCAGTGCCACTGGCTGGATTCTGCAGTTAGATGGGGTCACAGGCTGGGCTCTGAAATCAGGTTAGGTATCTGTCTGAGCTCTGCGATAGCCTTCGGTCAGGCAGGGCCATAGGCTGTGCTCCATGGCTGGAGAGTGGCACTGGCTGGGCACCATGACTGCACAGGGATGCAGGTGGGTTCCAAAATCACCCTACTTGGGTGGGGCCACAGGCTGTATTCCCTTGCTGGGTGGTGCTGCTGGTTGAATTCTATGTTCAGGTGGGGCTCCACGATGTACTCTTTGTTGGGTGGGGCCACAGGCTGAGCTCCACAGTTTGGTAGGGCTGCTGGCTTGGCTCTCTCTTATTTGAGGATACATGCTGGCTGGAAACCTCAGATAGACAGAACTACTGTCTATGTTCCCTGGCCACATGGGGTCACCAGCTTGGCACCATGAGTGGGCAGAGCCACTGCCTGTCTTTGGTCAGGTGCCACCACCAAGACCTGAGCATCGGTCACTGTGAGCCCCAACGCCCTTGTATGTTCTAACTGAACCCAGGTGGTCTAGCCCTGCCAATTACCCCAGTGTTTCCCATGAACAAGACAGAAGTGGGCCTCCCAGAAAATATGCCAGAACACTGGGGAAGCTGGATGTATGTCACAGGCTTTCTTTTCCCCACTAGAGAAACTGTAGGCCCAGGGAAGGCCTCTCAGAGTGGTGCCGGGCTGGCCTGGTGTAGGGGTGACTGGTCAATGTAGAACAGCTCTTCTTACCCTTTTAATGCAGTTTTTCTCAGTTTTTGCCCACAGTGGGTATTTTAGCCTCACCCCCAGGTTCTGAGATTCTCTAGAAAGGCATTCTTGTTTGTGAATAGTTACTAAAACATAACTTTATGAGGGAATTAATAGGGTTCACCTATTTTGCCATCTTGCTGATGTCACTCCTGTGCTTCTCCATTTTAAAATGTTCTTGGAGAGACCTGAATGCTTCTTGTCTTAGACTGTTTTTTGTCTTTCCCCTAGAACATAGGTAGACTCTACCCAACTTTTGTTTCTTATTCTCTAATAGGTAGTCTCCTTTAGAAAAGGTACTTCTCCAGAAGGGTTAAAGATGGCGGTGTGAGATGTGAGACACAGGCTTCCTCCTAAAACCTCATATAATACGAAAATATAATTAATACAACTAATACTGAAAGACCAACAGGAAAGAGGACTGTGCCAGACTACATACGCCTGGAGAAAACAGCAGACCTCACAGAACAAGGTAACATACCAAAGCTGTGGCCTGGCGGGACCCAAGGCTTTCCCCCATCCCAGCTCACCGGCGGGAGGAAGAGAAATGGAGCAAGGAGGGAGCAGAGGCCTGGGACTGCTCAATACCTAACTCCAGAGATCTGTTCTGGGAACACAGACCTACATTTCATGGTGCTTGCATGATACTCTCGTGATTATGGGGCTTGAAAACTAAGACAGGCAGAATACCTGGAGAGACTGAGATTCCAGCCGCTTATGGAAAGCAGGGATCGAAATCTGGCTGCTCTGGGACAAAAGAGGGGTGGGAAGTCTGAGAGACTTCCTAGCAAGGAAGCCCTTAGCAAGAGGGCTGCTAAAGGGGCAAGGATTGCCCAGAGCTTACTGTTCAGGAGAGAGGACAGGCAGACAAAATTGTCCGGGTGCACGCTGCCCAGCAGGTTGGGAGCTTTCCCATATAGAATCTCCTATTTAAGGAGGAAAAAGAAATCTTCCTCCTTAGACGATCTTCAGGTGCTCCAGCTCCCTGGCTGGCTACACAGCTCCAAGGACCCCCTCCATGATATGCAGCCTACTGAGCCTAGAGGCTTATACCTATGTGCCCAGCCCACTGGTTCAGGCAGTGCAGACAGGCGTAGCAGCTAGGAAGCAGGAAATAGCTCTTTCCTGCCCCCAGGCACGAATACCACTCCCCTGCAACCCCTGACATTGCTTCAGGAGCTGGGCAGCTCCAGGGAGTAGAGCTACTGGGCACTAGAGGGCACCATATACAAACATGAAATGCCAAAGGAACCTGGTTCAGAGTAAAATTATTAATACAACTCCTGAGAAAGATTTAAATGATATCGACCTCACGACTTTTCCTGAAAGGGAATTAAAACTAAAAAACATGCTCATGGAGGTACAGAAAGATATTCAAGAACTCGGGAATGAATCCAGTCAGAGATCCAATCACTGAAAAGCGCAATGGAGGGTATTAAAAGCAGATTGGATATGGTGGAGGAGACAATAAGTGAAATAGAAACTGGAGAAGAGGAATACAAAGAAGCTGAGGCACAGAGAGAAAAAAGGATCTCTAAGAATGAAAGAATATCCAATCCAAATGGAACAATATTCATATTATAGGGGTACCAGAAGAAGAAGAGAGAGAAAAAGGGATAGAAGGTGTCTTTGAGGAGGTAATTAATGAAAACTTCCCCAATCTGGGGAAGGAGATAGTCTCTCAGGCCATGGAGATGCACAGATCTCCCAACACAAGGGACCCAAAGAAAACAACACCAAGACATATAGTAATTAAAATGCCAAAGATCAAAGACAAGGACAGATTATTAAAAGCAGCCAGAGAGAGAAATAAGGTCACATACAAAGGAAAGCCCATCGGGCTATCATCAGACTTCTCAACAGAAAGCCTACAGGCCAGAAGGGAGTAGCATGATATATTTAATGCAATGAAGTAAAAGGGCCTTGAACCAAGATAACTTTATCCGGTAAGATTATCATTTAAATTTGAAGTAGTGATTAAACAATTTCCAGATAAGCAAAAGCTGAGAGAATTTACCTCCCACAAACCATCTCTACAGTGTATTTTGGAGGGACTGCTATAAATCGAAGTGTTCCTACAGTTTAATAGCTGTCACCAGAGGTAATAAAACCACAGTAAAGAAAGTAGAACAGCTAATTACTAAGCAAATGCAAAATTAAATTAACTATCCCCAAGGTCAAACAATGGCTAGACAAAGAGTACAGAATAAGATACCTAATATATAAAAAATGGAGAAGGAAGAAAACAGAGGAAGGAAAAAAAAAGAACCTTTAGATTGTGTTTCTAATAGCATATTAAGTGAGTTAAGTTAGACTCTTAGATAGTAAGGACGTTAACCTTGAAACATTGGTAACTATGAATCTAAAGCCTGCAATGCCAATAAGTACATACCTATCGATAATCAGCCTAAATGTAAATGGACTGAATGCACCAATCAAAAGACATAGAGTCACTGAATGGATAAAAAAACAAGACCCATCTATATGCTGCATACAAGAAATTCACATTAAACCAAAGACATACACAGACTAAAAGTGAGGGGATGGAAAAAGATATTTCATGCAACTAATAGGGAGAAAAAAGCAGGAGTTGTAGTACTTGTATCAGACAAAATAGACTTCAAAGCAAAGAAAGTCACAAGGGACAAAGAACGACATTACATAATGATAAAAGGGTCAATCCAACAAGAAGATATAACCATTACAAATATCTATGCACCCAACACAGGAGCACCTACATATGTGAAACAAATACTAACAGAAATAAAAGGAGAAACAGAATGCAATGCATTCACTCTAGGAGACTTCAAAACGCCACTCACTCTGAAGGGCAGATCACAGACAGAAAATAAGTAAGGAGACAGAGGCACTGAACAACACAATAGAACAGATGGACCTAACAGACATCTACAGAACTCTACACCCAAAAGCAGCAGAATATACATTCTTCTCAAGTGCAAATGGAACATTTTCAAGAATAGATCATATACTAGGCCACAAAAAGAGCCTCGGTAAATTCAAAAAGATTGAAATTGTACCAACCAGTTTCTCAGACCACAAAGGTATGAAACTAGTAATAAATTACGCAAAGAAAATGAAAAATCCCACAAACACATGGAGGATTCACAACATGCTCCTAAATAACCAATGGATCAATAACCAAATAAAAACAGAGATCAGGCAGTATATGGAGATAAATGACAACAATAATTCAACACCACAAAATCTGTGAGACGCAGCAAAGGCCGTGCTAAGAGGAAAGTATATTGCAATACAGGGCTATCTCAGGAAAGAAGAACAATCCCATATGCACAGTCTAAACTCACAAGCAGCAAAACTAGAAAAAGAAGAACAAATGAGGCCCAAAGTCAGTAGAAGGAGGGACATAATAAAGATTAGAGCAGAAATAAATAAAATAGAGAAGAATAATACAATAGAAAGAATCAATGAAAGCAAGAGCTGGTTCTTTGAGAAAATAAACAAAATAGATAAACTCCTAGCCAGACTTATCAAGAAAAAAAGAGAGTCTACTCACATAAACAGAATCAGAAATGAGAAAGGAAAAATCACAACGGATACCACAGAAATACAAAGAATTATTAGAGAATACTATGAAATTTTATATACTAACAAACTGGATAACCTAGAAGAAATGGACAACTTTCTAGAAAAATACAACCTTCCAAGGCTGACCCAGAAAGAAACAGAAAATCTCAACAGACCAATTACCAGCAACGAAATTGAACTGGTAATCAAAAACCTGCCTAAGAACAAAAGCCTGAACCAGATGGCTTCACTGCTAAATTTTATCAAACATTTAGTGAAGACCTAACAGCCATCCTCCTTAAAGTTTTCCAAAGAGTAGAAGAAGAGGGAATACATCCAAACTGATTCTACAAGGCCAGCATCACTCTAATACCAAAACCAGGCAAAGACACCACAAAAAAAGAAAACTACAGACCAATATCCCTGATGAACATAGATGCAAAAATACTCAACAAAATATTAGCAAACCAAAATCATAAATACATCAAAAGGATAATCCATCATGATAAAGTAGGATTTATTCCAGGGATGCAAGGATGGTACAACATTCAAAAATCCATCAACATCATCCACCACATCAACAAAAAGAAGGACAAAAAACCACATGATCATCTCTGTAGATGCTGAAAAAGCATTCGACAAAATTCAACATCCATTCATGATAAAAACTCTCAACAAAATGGGTATAGAGGGCAAGTACCTCAACATAATAAAGGCCATATATGACAAACCCACAGCCAACATTATAATTAACAGCAAGAAGCTGAAAGCTTTTCCTTTAAGATCAGGAACAAGACAAGGATGCCCAATCTCCCCACTTCCATTCAACATAGTACAGGAGGTCCTAGCCACGGCAATCAGACAACACAAAGATATAAAAGGCATCCAGATTAGCAAGGAAGAAGTTAAACTGTCCCTGTTTGCAGATGACATGATATTGTACATGAAAAACCCTAAAGAATCCACTCCAAAACTACTAGATCTAATAGCTGAATTCAGCAAACTTGCAGGATACAAAATTAATATGCAGAAATCTGTGGCATTCCTATACACTAACAATGAGCTAACAGAGAGAGAAATCAGGAAAACAATTCCATTCACAGTTGCATCAAAAAGAATAAAATACCTAGGAATAAACCTAACCAAGGAAGTGAAAGACCTATACTCTGAAATCAAGAGACTCATGAGAGAAATTTAAATGGAAACACATCCCGTGCTCATGGATAGGAAGAATTAATATTGTCAAAATGGCCATCCTGCCTAAAGCAATCTACAGATTCAATGCAATTCCTATCAAAATACCAACACCATTCTTCAATGAACTAGAGAAAATTGTTCTAAAATTCATATGGAATCACAAAAGATCCCGAAGAGCCAAAGCAATCCTGAGAGGGAAGAATAAAGCTGGGGGGATTATGCTCCCCAACTTCAAGCTCTACTACAAAGCCACAGTAATCAAGACAATTTGGTACTGGCACAAGAACAGACCCATAGACCAATGGGACAGACTAGAGAGCCCTGATATAAACCCAGCCATATATGGTCAATTAATATATGATAAAGGAGCCATGGATATACAATGGGGAAATGACAGCCTCTTCAACAGCTGGTGTTGACAAAACTGGACAGCTACATGCAAGAGAATTAAACTGGATTATTGTTTAGCCCCATACACAAAAGTAAACTCAAAATGGATCAAGGACCTGAATGTAAGTCATGAAACCATAAAACTCTTAGAAGACAACATAGGCAAAAATCTCCTGAATATAAGCATGAGTAACTTCCTGAACGCATCTCCTGGAGCAAGCGAACAAGCAAAAATGAACACATGGGACTACATCAAACTAAAAAGTTTCTGTATGGCAAAGGACACCCTCAACAGAACAAAAAGGCATCCTACAACATGGAAGAATATATTTGTAAATGACATATCTGACAAGGGGTTAACATCCAAAATATATAAAGAACTTACACCCCTCAACACCCAAAAAGCAAATAACCTGATTAAAAAATGGGCAGAGGATATGAAGAGACACTTCTCCAAAGAAGAAATTCAGATGGCCAACAGACACATGAAAAGATGCTCCACATCACTAATCATAAGGGAAATGCAAATTAAAACCACAATGAGATATCACCTTATAGCAGTAAAGATGGCCATCATTGAGAAGACTAAGAACAACAAATGCTGGCGAGGATGTGGAGAAAGGGGAACCCTCCTACACTGCTGGTGGGAATGTAAGCTAGTTCAACCATTGTGGAAAGCAATATGGAGGTTCCTCAAAAACTAAAAATAGAAATACCATTTGACCCGGGAATCTCACTCTTTGGAATTTACCCAAAGAATACAACTTCTCAGATTCAAAAAGACATATGCACCCCTATGTTTATTGCAGCACTATTTACAATAGCCAAGAAATGGAAGCAACCTAAGTGTCCATCAGTAGATGAATGGCTAAAGAAGAGGTGGCACATATACACAATGGAATACTATTCAGCCATAAGAAAGAAACAAATCCTACCATTTGCAACAACATGGATGGAGCTAGAGGATATTATGCTCAGTGAAATAAGCCAGGCTGAGAAAGACAAGTGCCAAATGATTTCCCTCATTTGTGGAGTATAACAACGAAGCAAAACTGAAGGAACAAAATAGCAGCAGACTCAAAGACTCCAAGAAGGGACTAGTGGTTACCAAAGGGGAGGGGTGTGGGAAGGCAGGTGGGGAGGGTGGAAGAAGGGGATTGAGGGGCATTATGTTTAGTACACATGGTGTGGGGGATCAAGGAGAAAACAGTATAGCACGGAGAAAGCAAATCGTGCATCTGTGGCATCTTACTGCACTGATGGCCAGTGACTGCATTGGGTATGGGTGGGGACTTGATAATATGGGTGAATGTAGTAACCACATTGTTTTTTCATGTGAAACCTTCATAAGAGTGTATATCAAAAATACCTTAATAAAAAAAATAGCAAAAAAAAAAGGTAGTTCTCCAAGCAATACCGCTTGTATCAACATCAACCTTAAATGCCAAGAGCTCACAAAAAGACACTTTTTAGTGAAGATGAAAGCTTCTCATTAGAGGCAAGGGTCCCAGTGGCACTGCAGCTCCTCTCAATTAAAACCCCCTGTTTTTCTGGTAATAAGAAGAAGAGAAAGGGCACAGTGGGAAGAGACAATCTTGTTCTTATGTAAGCCTTGTTTAGAATGTAATCATAAAAACTAGTTTGTTGAAGTATCCGTTGCTCTGCTATGTGCTTTACATACATTACCTCATTTAATCCCCTGAAGACTCTTAGGAGGTGAGAACCATCGTCTCCACACTTACACATGAGGGAACATACCTGAAGCACAGTAAGAAGTAGAGAAGCAGGACTTAAACAGTAGTCTGGCTGCTTTTCCAAACTAGGCTCAAGACTCTCTTAGTTTGATTTCCATCACATGTCACAGATATCAAAGGCCAGTGAAACCTAAGATGCAGAAAGTCAGATCAGTGTGTGTCCTTTATATCTCACTCCAGAACCCCAAAGCTCTCTGACTATTTAAAGTGAGGTCCTGGAACTGGTGAAAAACATATATTGCAAAAAATGAGTGTCATACTAATATTTGGCTTTTAAAAGTTAACACAGATCAGAAACAGCACGTAACACATTTCCACAGTCCCTTCTCCATGTGTCAGATTTCCTAGGTCCCTGCAACATCAACCTTTAAGAACACATATGTGTAAGCCAAACACAGAGACTTCACCAACCCATCTTCCTGAACCAGGCCTCAAGAGATGTGGCAATGGGAGAAAGAGCATACTTTCTGGGCCTTTGGTTAGGCAAAGAAAACTCAGAGCCAAGTGTGGTAGCAGGAAATAGGAAGGACCTACCTGCTCTGCAAAATAAAGTGAAAGGAAATCTTTTCATTGTTGGAGGAGTGGTGGAGAGAAAGAGAAAGATGGGGCTAGAGCCACTGTGGACATATGTGGCATAGGGAATATTCTTAAGGAACAAGAATAGCCAATATTTACATATAAATCATGTTAGTACTGCATTGTTAAATTTCCCACCTCTCCAATTCTTTAGGAAAGTTAGCTTGACCTCACCAAACCACTAAATGACTTCTCTTTCCTTAGAGAAAAGTAAGTGAAGAGATTGGAAGAAAGGGCAGAAACAGACTTCTTAATTCTTTCAAAATGATGGATCTTCCTGTTTTACAGGCTAGAAGAACTGCAGGAAGAGGATAAGGATGGTGTCACCTCAAAGGCAGGAAAAGAAAAACAGAGGATCATGGCCACCAGTTAAGAATGCTGTTGTTTTTTCATTCCTACATAGGAAGATATTGTCTATAGAAAAAATAAGGAAGTGTGTTCCTGGAATTTTCTAGAATGTGACCAGCCAGTCCCCAGCTTTGACTCTGTTCTACCATCTATCTCCCTAAAAGGACCCAAAGAGCAAGCAGCTCAGCTAACAGACACCAGTGTTAAACCCTAGTGAACTATGCAGCCCACATTTTCCACATGCCCACCCTCCTAATCTGATTCAGCATGAGGATTCGTGCAGAGGTCGACTCTTCTAAACTTATTTACAAGTTTTATCATTATACTTGCCCACATTATGCAAGGAGTTTGCAATCTCCCCTGATTCTCTGACTAACCATATAATTGAACAACCAAAAACTCATTTTTCCCAGGAAACATTAAACATTACCATCTTAATGAAATTCTTAATGAAATGGTCCACTATGCATGCAAATGACCAGTAGTGGCTGGGCCACTAGCTTATCACTGGGCCAGGCAATAGGACAAATATTCTTTCTTTTGTCAGTCACTGGGAATAGCAGTTCTCACCCACACTTTCGGCTGGAATGATAATGCCACAATACCAGAAGATGGGCCTCTGTGAGACACATCTATATAATTAAGATTGGAAGAAAAGAGTTTATATGAAGTAGGAACTGATCTCAACCTATACAAATCAAAACTTATTTGCAAAGCTGAAAATTTTGCCCGTTAAAAAGAAAGTTATCAACTGTCCATCTTTTCTCCAGGGACTAGAGGTATGAGAGATTAACAGTTCTCTTCTCAACTTACCTTCAAAGGACTAAAAGCTGGAATTGGTCAAAATATAAGAAACTTGGGAGACTTGTGAAATTTTCAGCATACTTAATAGATGACTCTTCAAGTATCTGTTCCCTCCCAACTGCATTTTTTGAATGCCCTTGTTATGTAAAAATCGAATCTTACATACACCTCACATTGTCCTCATGCCAAAGTCACAGCCTGCCAAAAGCTGAAATGGAAGGAAGGCTAACCTGTTCACACTTCTGCTGCAATAGCATGGACAACAATGTCCTGTGCCAAGTAGACACCAAATTAAAGTACTTAATGATAACTACTATTTATATAACAAATTCCAAGTTCCAAAACCTTGTCAAATCTTTGCATTGCCAGAAAAATATCAAGATGCCGAAAATGTCCAAGACAGAACCTTATCTTAAACATTCATGGTACTCTAGAGAAGAGAATGCAATTGCTCTATCCACCACAGTGTCTAGCCAAGTAAATATTATTTCCTCTTAGCTCTTCAATTTTTCCAAAAAAGGATGTAAGGGAAAAGGAAAGTTATGTTTGTGAACTTTTCAACATTATCAAAACACAACTCACATATCATATAATTCACCCACCTCAAGTATACAATTCAAATATTTATGGTATATTACATTATTAATTTTTAAATTGTGGACAAATATGTGTATCATAAAATTTGCCAGTGTACAATTCAGTGGCATTAAATTACATTAAAAATGTGCAACAATCACTACTACATATTTCCACAAGATTTTCATCACTCCGAACAGAAACTCTATAACCATTAAGTAGGAACTCTCCATTCCTCCTCCCCTCAGCTCCAGGAAACTTCTAACCTATTTTCTATCTCCATGAATTTGCCTACTTAAGTATTTCATATAAGTAGAATCATACAATATTTGTCCTTTTTTGTCTGGCTCAATTCACTTAGCATAATATCTTCAAGGTTCAACCATATTGTAGCATGAATGAGAATTTCATTGCTTTTTGTGGTTGAATGTCCCATTACATATACATACCGTATTTTGTTTATCCATTCGTCTGATGATTACAGACTTTTAAAAATATTTGAGTGCAGAGATTGAGAAATCTCATACCTCAATTCATAGCAAACTCTTGTCATCAGTCAAGACATGGCCCTCTCTTGGGTGTTATTAATTTCTTCATCCTCAGAAGCTTCTCCCATTCTCTCTCCTCCAATAGGCACCCACACTAATGTGTTTGATGTAGATTCTTAAATATGTACGTAGGTTTGTAAAATACATAATTATGTGTTTTAATTTATGTAAATGCACTTAATTTACATAAATCTCATTCTGTTTCTTACTTTTTCATTCAACTCTGTTATTCATACCTACACATATTACTATTATCTAGTTAACTGGTAATTGTTTAATGTTTAATTTCTGAAATATAGCATAAAGAGATTAAGTCATCTCATTTGATATTTTTTTCCACTGAGAAAATGACTCCCAAGGTAATTGCTGTACTTCTCTGAACCACTGGACAAATCTCTTAATCTCTCCAAGTCTTGATTTCTTTTCATCTGTATCATGAGGGTGTTAACACCACCAGATCAGAGATCCTTTTGGGGCAGTATGCATCAAATGACCTGGGAAAATTTTCCAAGATAATGTGTCCAACAGCAAATCTAAGGCAGTAAAACCCTGGCATTAATAAGTTCTGGGAAAAGCTTACCAGATGATTCTGATGTGCACCCCTGGTTAAAACCCCTGCACAAGACAAATCTCTGAAGTCTCGTACCTTTAATATACTAGGATTCTGTGACTATAGGGAAAATCTCTTGGCAAAGGTCCTACAGCAAACCAAAGGCTAGAACCTGGCAATAAAAATGATGTCTGTGTCTCAGCATTCTGTTTTCTAAATATAAAATCTATTTTAAAAGCATTTATGCTATTTTATTGCTACCTTCTACAAGTATATTCCAAGGATTAACTGCTCCCTGGTTAACAGATTCATCCACAACTCCTCAGGGTTCAATCCTTCCTTAGCTTGGATCAGGCCCTCTGGTTCTTATATTTGATAAAAGCTGAAAGAGGCTGGGAACATCTTTCATTTCTGTTCCTATCAGAAATTTTTGTAGCTCAATAGGGTCACCTCTGAGTCTTGCTTTTGCAAGGAATACAGATCTGGTTTCTATACTCTAGTTTGAAAAGAAAATATCTATACATTCAGTTCCACTCCTGCCTCATCTTCTGTGCCTTGTTCTGAATTCAATAACCAGAAGTAACCTCCACAATCTTCTGTCTTAGCCCCAAAAAATACTGTTTTAAAACTTGGAAATATGGGAAATAGGAAGGAGGAAATGAAAATTACTATAATTCCACTGAATGAAATCATTTTTCCTCACAAATACGCTGTTTACCAAGTGTCTGAGTCAGTTCAGGCTGCTATAATAAAGTGCCATTCTCTGGGTGGCTTATAAACAGGTATTTATTTATAAGCTCAGAGTTAAGGAGGCTGGAAGTCCAAGATCAGGATGCCAGTATGATTAAGTTCTAGTGAGAGCCCTCTTCTGGGCTGCAAGTGGCCAACTTCTTGTTGTATCCTCAGCTGGCAGAGAGCAGAGAGAGGAAGGGAGCTCTCTCTTGACCCTTCTAAGGGCACTAATCCCATCATGAGGTCACTACCCTCATGACTTCATCTAATCCTAATCACCTCCCAAAGGCGCCACCTCCTAATACCACCACATCAGGGGATAGGATCTCAACAGATGAATTTGAGGAGGAATGGGGAACACAAACATTCAGTCCATAATGTTTTTACATATTTCAGTTAGTGGCAATCAATTAGTCCCGTTTTTTAGGCCCCAAACCCAGGAATTATGCTTTGTTCCTCTCTTTTCCTTACTACCTCCAGCCCATTAACCCAATCTCCAAATATATCCCAAAGCCATCCTCACCCTCCTGTTTCTATTCCTACCACCTTAGGCCAAACTGCCATCAGGTCTTACCCAGCTGCTCCCTTAGCCTCCTGCTACATTGCTAAAAAAGAATGAAAAATATTGACTAACAACACCAGGAAACAAAAATATGCAGACAGGCTTGAAGAATTAAGCCAAAACTAACAATATTAAATTTAACACAAATAAATGTAAGCCTCTGCATTTAGTTTCCAAAATTCCATGGCACAAGTTATAAGTTGCATAAATGATTTGGGCGATATACTTGACAGCCAGCTCAATTAAGAAAACAATGTGAGGTACCCAACCAAAAAAAATCAGAAAGGTTCTTAGTACTCTGGGTGAATGAATAAAAATACAGAGTCTAGTACAAACGGTATAATATAGTCCATTCTGGGCACCAGATTATATATATATTAGATAGATAGACAGACATCAGTCACAAGAGCAACAGCTGAAATAAGTCTGAAATAATTTGAAACACTTATCTGGAGAAGGGAAGACTGAGGATACAACGGGTACCCCCACACAGGCACATAGGAAGGCCTTGCTCTGCCAGGAGGAGAAGCTTCTAATATTGTAGCTCCAGAAGGAGGGGCAGACTTTGGTTCAGAAGAAGTCCTTCATAGGTCGGCTGAAATGCCCCCTCCTCAGAGAAGCCTGGTGGGTTTGCCCTGTCTAAATAGCCCCAGTCACTCTCCACATTACCTTGCTGCATTCCCTTCCTGAACTTACTGCCAGCAAGAACTACCCTGGTGTTTACATAAGTGTATGCTGCCTCGCTGACTTGATTACACCATCCGAGAGAGCAGGGATCTTCTGTCCTGACTGTGTATAATATACTGGGACTGAGCAAAGTGTCTGGCACATAGTAGGAGCTCAATCAATATTCTCTGACTAAAAGAGTGAATGGATAAATGAATGCCCTCCTCCCCACAGTAGCTTCCAGCATTACAGGATCGTGAAGAGCCATTCTCAAGGAGACCTATTGTGGGGTAAATAGCAGAATTTCCAGAATCTCCCACCTAACCTTAGTTCATTTACATATAAATAGGTGTTTGCCACTGCAGAGCTTCACACAGAGATTTGGAGCAAGGGGTGGAGAGAAAATGGCCATTCTCTCCTCTCCTCCCTCCGTGGTATGTAATTGGTCTGCCATTTGCCAGTCACCAAGGACCTGCCCATGGAGTTTCTGCTAGAAGGGTAGGCAGGGGAAGGAGAGCATGAGCCACAGCTGGAGCAGTCAGATGGAGCCAGGCCTGGCTAGCAAGTGTAAGGCATAAAAGCCTTTCTCCCAACCTACCCTTTCCCTTGACTTATTTCAGTTTCACTGGTTTCATAGGGGAGTCTCCCCCGGCCAGAACACCATTCCCCCCAGAGCTACACCTGGTAAAGCATTTGAGATTCTAGCTGGGAAAAGCAGTTGCGGAGAGTTAAATTCATTACCTCCTGTCTCCTAGGGCTTTTCCTTCACTTAGTTTTTTCATTCCACCACAATCTGCAGATCCATGCCAGCAGATTCCTTCGTTGTCCTCTAGATCTAGATTGCCCTTGGATCAGAACTTTATTTGGGGGTCTTCCCAGGGTGACCTCCAGATTCATTTGGGGCTTCCTACAGTCCAGGACAGGGCTGACCACTGGCCTTCTTCATGACAGACCACACAGAGGTGTGTGGTTCCTGGATAAACTAAGAGGAAGACTCCAGAATGCTGCTCCCTCAGCCTGGCACCTGGCTTCCTGAAAGGTGAACTGAAGTCAGCAGATGGATTTTGTCTCATCATGTCTTTAGAAGCCTGCTTTAAATTAGAATAATAGTAATCACTGCCTATAGAGATGAACACCTACCAATGGTATATTTTTAAATTAAAAAAGAGGTTACAAAACAACATGTTGAATATAACCCCATTTGTGCTATAAAATAAAATACATATAAAAAGCCTGGCAGGAAATACACCAAAATGTTAATTGCATTATCACTAGAGAGGGGAAACAAAGGGTTTATTTATTTTCTTTTTTATAATTAAAAAAAAATTTTGCAATTATGCAAAAGCAATTTTTCTTTCTCGTTAACTTAAAAAATGGCAGTTTGAGGTTAAAAGGTAGACGGCTTGCTAAAGGAGTCTGTTTGACCCTACACTGAGACCAAAGTGGAGGAGAGAGGGTAGCTCACGTATATAGAACACCCAGTGCAGACCCTGAATGGCAGCAAGCACTCTTCCTGCTGTCTCTCCTTTAATCCTCACAACCTTCCCGTGAAGAAATGGACCCATTTTATAGCCTGAAAAACTGAGACGTGGGGAAAGTTAGCAAATTGCTGGAGTCATACTATTTGGAAGACATGACATATAAATCCAGCTCTGCCTAATCCTAAATCAATTCTTCCTCCTCAGTCTCCCTAAACTGGCCAGACTGAGGCTGGGCCGGAGAAACACCAGTCCTTGGGCTTTGGTGTATTTAACGTTTGATGAGCCTTCTCAAAATTTTAGATTCCTCTGGCTCTTACCAACTTTTTTACTCACAGGACAGCGCAGGGCAGCATTAGTACCATCTGGGCTCTCATTAGAAATGAAGGATCTTAGGCGCCAGCCCAGACTCACTGAATCAGAATCTGTGTTTTAACATGCCCAGTTGATTCACCTGCACGTTATAATCTGAAACACGCTGCTTTAAAAACGTGCCTCCCAGCCCAGCTTCCTGCCCATGTTGCTATGAGATCCCCAGCCTTTGCCCCAGTGTCTGGGCTCTTCCCCCGAAGCAGAGTGCTCTGTCAGATACTCACAGGAGCCTTGGGGCCCAAGAGGAGAAAAGCTATTTCCAAAGACATTTTATTAATCAGAATAATGCCTGGCACTTCATGGGTTATGTGTAAGCCTCAAGGATAGCTGGACACCCCCCCCCCCCACCCTACTATCACAGCCGGAGCAGTGGTGTGTTGGTAAATGTTGCACAACCAGGTTGGGGTGGAGCCCTGATTTGTAGCATTTGCCAGTTTCCATGGAGTAAATACTCCCACCAGGGCCTATTCCAAGCCACCAAGTGATGTCACTGACCATGGAGGAGGGAAGGGGTGCACACAACTGGCTCACACAAGCAGGCACGAACAGGTACCAGCTCCAGTACACCTTTTAGCCAGAGCCTAATTTTTCTGAATCAAGATCCTTTGTATGAGAGGGGAAGCCTTGGTATTATTTCAGCTAATGAGAACATAATGTTTTGTTGTTGGCTTCCACAACCATTTAAATTTATCCATCTCTAATTAGTTTTGGAAAACAGAAAATGACTCACCAAATATACTCTGCAATAGCCTGTCAGATCGTAAAATTGTCTGTGCTGGCTCTCTTGAAAAACAGAGGAGTCTTGGGTTTGCAGTGAAGGAAGATTGGGAAGCCCAGGCTCAGCCTCATGAATAAAGCATGTCCAGCAAGTTCCAGGTGGAAGGAGAAAGGGGTTCAAACAAGCTTGTGTCATGTATTTTCCCCTCAATCTTTAGTGTTTACTTTTGCTCATTTCTCCACAGGGACAAGGTGTGGTAGCTGCACAGTTTTGAGTAAGGAAAGTAGGAAATCCAGCTGGGAATCAAAAGAGTCGGATTGACAGAGAGGAGAGGGAAGATAGCATGGGTGATGGGAAATTGGATACTAACATACAGAGGAAGGAAACAAGAGCTATTTGAAAAACATTGAGTAGTTCTGTTTGGCTAGCAGAGAAAGTTATTCGTTACTGTCATCATTGTTAGTAATACATCCCTTACTGACCACTTACCAAGTGTCAGGCTCTGTGTTAAGCATTTAAATAAATTATCTCATTCACTCTTCACAGAAATCCTATCATCATCGTCATCATCATAACCAACAACTCCATTTTACAAGGGAAGAAACTGTTATTTAAAAGTTTAAAATATTTGCTCAAGGTCACACAGCTAATGAGAAAAGGGGCCAGAATTTGAATCCAGGTCTCAGATTCTGAAGCCCGTGCTGGAAGCACTGCAATATATCACCTCTAAATTTGTGTGAGTGGTGGGGGCATGCCAAGATATCCCTCCCTGAGACAGGCTCCAAGAACCTCTGAGCAGGCAGAGAGGCAGAAGGAATGGGAGAGATGGACCCCCAACAATCCTCCCGGGTCCTAGGCTTAGAGTGGAGTGCCTGGGTCAACCGCCTTACCCACTTGCCCAGCTCAGACCACTCCTGGGTGCCATGCTCAGTTCTGGAAATGGCATTTTAAAGGAACACTGACATCAATGCAGAAGCAGAAGGGAATACATTCAAAAACGACCCTTGTTAGAAAGGAATCAGACCAGGAAGGATGGGGCTGAACCAACAAACACATTTGTCAGAGATTGCTGGCTGCTCACAAAATCTGGTTCCTCTTCTGGTAACACAGCTAGACCACATTTTCCAGCTGTCCTTGCAGTCCCGTGTAGCCAGGGACTGAGCTCTAGCTAATGGAATATGGGTGCAAGCACTGTAACACACCTCCAGTCCTGGCCCCTAGAAATCTTCCATGTGCAATCCTTCATGCTCTTTCCTGTTCCATGGGTTAACTGTTGAAGAAGTCAGAGCCACAAAATGGAAGGAGCCCTGAGATCGGAATGACTGCTTGGAGATGAGCTTCCCACCAAACAACACTGAATTAAATTTTATGTAAGCAAGAAATAAACTTGTATTTATTACAGCCCTTTCTTACAGATACCCTTGCCAAAGCAACTGGAACCATTAGCCTAGAGAAAACTCGGAGGTGGAGAGTGACCATAATTATCCAGCTTCAAATATCTCCTGGGCCACATTAAGTTAAAAGAGTTCTTGTTACTCCAAGGTAGGAAACTAAGACCAGGAGCACTGTCTATAAGGACACTGATTGTAACCCATTATAAGGAAAAAATCCTAAGAAACAGAGATGTCCAAACATCTGCTCCTGTCCACTCCCAACTTCATCTCTCACCCCCCTGTATTCCATGAGCATCATGAACCCTTTCTTGCCTCTGATCCAGAATGCATGCAGATCCCTCTGCCTCCAACACTTCCTGACTCCTCACAGGCCTTATTCATATATATATATATATATGTATGTATATATCACTGTTCTGGTGCTAGGGATACAGCAGTGAACAAAACAGACAAAAACCATCATGGAACTTAAATTCTAGCCAGAGATAAACACTGTTAACCATGAGCATAATAAATGAGTAACACAGTATGTTAAGTGAAAAGTGCTGTGGAATAAAAGGAAAGATACAGCAAAGAAGAGAGGATTTGGAGATCCAGGACAAGGGGTGGGGATGGTAGTAGACAGGTGCTTTTTTAAATAGGGTGGACAAGGTGAAGATAGGCCTCACTGAGAAGTTGATAGTTGAGTCAAAACTTGAGGGAGGTTAGAAAATTAGAGAATATCTTGGGGGAGAGCATTCCAGGCAGAGAGATCAGTTAAAAGGCGATGAGGTAGGAACCTCTCTGGTATGTTGGAAGAACAGCAAGAACACCAATGTGGCCACAAGTGGAGAGAGCAAGAGGTGGTAAGAGAGGCCATGAGAGAGGACAATGGGGCAATTTAGGCTTCAGATTAAGTGTCCTCTCCTCAGGAAGGCCTTTGTGAACCCCAAAATCTAAACTACATTCTACTCCCTCCATCCCATTATTTTCTCTCTAGCACATTTCTCTTTATGACATTGTTTTCATGTCATAAGGCTGCCACAACAAAGTACCACAGGCTGGGTGGCCTGAGCAACAGAAATGCATTGTGTCCCAGCTCTGGGGGCCAGAGTGAGATCTGGTGCCACAGGGCTGGGTCCCTCTGAGGGCCGTGAGCGAGGGGGCTGTCCCAGGCCTGGCTTGGAGATGGCTGTTTTCTCCCTGTGCCTCTTCACATCGTCTGCCCTCTGTGCACATCTCTGTGTCCAAATTTCACCTTTTCATGAGGACACCTGTCACACTGGATTAGGGCCCAACTTAATGACCTTGCTTTAACTTGATTGCCTCTGTAAAGGTCCTGTCTCCAAATAAGATCATAATCTAAGGTACTAGGGGGTTAGAACTTCAATATATGAACTTTGGGGAAGATATTTCAACCCCTAACAAACATTGTAAATTATAATTTTATCCATACATTTAATTGTTTAGTGCCTGTAACACCTCTAGACTGTTGCCAGCCCAGGGACCAAGACAATTTCAGTCACATTGCTGCACTCAGCACCTAGTCAGGAGCCCGGTAGGTAGGGGCTCAACTGCTACTTGGTGACTAATGCACACTTGCTGACCAAGTGAATGGCTGTTGGATGTAGCTGCCTCCTGAAGCAGCGGCTGCCTGGCCCCGAAGCCAACAAGAGAGCAGTTTGGTAGACGTTTGGTGGTGAGTCACCCATCGCAGGGTGTGGGGAGACAGAGCGAACTCAGATCCTTTCCCACCCTGAGGGCTTGTCATTCCCAGGCATTTCTGAAATAAAGCCCTAAATTCATTTTGTTCTGCTGCAAAACAGGCAGAGCAACCTCCTCTTGTCCTTCAGTTCTGTGGAGTTCTCTCTTCCATTTAAATCCCCATCCCTCCGGGCTGCCCCTTGGGGCGATGCTGTGTCCTTGCCAAATTAGAAATCCTTCTGGGTCTCCAGCTTGATACTGCCCACTGGCCATTTGAAAGAACAACCAGGTAAATAATGCCTGTAGTTTTAATGAAGCTGGGTTTACTCAGCTCTCTTCTCTCCCCCACCTGCCCTGCAATCTCCTTAACACAGCCAGTCGCTCTGGAAGGACACTGCACAGTGCGTAAGTATAAACCTTCTGGACAGAGACCAATGAAGCATCCAAAGTTTCCTTTGGAAAAACGGCAGCAAAATGGCAAAGAGAACAACGGCATAGTGTAGAAAGGTCTCCATTCCTAGTCCAGAGGCTGCCTGGAGTGGAAACTCAGAGATGTCACTGAACCTCTCTGTGCGTCAGTTTCCCCAACTATGAATTGGAGATAATAACTAATGGGACTAACATCATAACAACACAGGGATATCAACACACTATGAAGGATTGAAAGCATTACCCTAATGTGAAATGTTTTATTACAATCTGATGACACAGATTTCTTATCAATACCCTAAAAGCCCTACAAAACCTGGCCCCCAACTTCAAACTCACCTGGAGCCCCTCTCCAGCTAGTTATTTATGCGTGAGTTCTTTCCTGCACCAGGATCTCTTTCCTCCGCCACAAGTAGTTTTCCCTCCCAGCATTTACCATGTTTACACACCTTTTTCTTTAGTTCTCAGTTGAAACACTGCTTTTTCAGAGAAACTTTTCTTGTCCATCCTGCCTAAAATGGATGACACCCCACCTAATTACGCCCACTCTCAGCCTTGTCTGATTTCTTTATAGTACTTACGTCATTTCATTCATTCCAGTCACTTGCCTGTCTGCCTCACTCACGACCCCCACTGCACAGCACAGTACAAGCGGCATGTGACATGGTTCAATAAAAACTGGTTGAGTGCAGGAATAGACTCATTCCTAACCACAGACAACTGAAAACAATACAGAGACCCAACCAAAGGGCAAGGCTAAAGAACTCCAGGCATCTGCAAGGTTGGAAAAATCCCAGTCTTCCCTGCTGAGTTTCTCCATTACTCTCACACTACTTCCACACTCATGGTACTTCTGACACCAAATATATGGGGATTTTCCAAGCAATTCTCTGCAATACCAGCAGGGTGTCCTACAATTTAACTCAATTCGGACACTATCTACATGGAGTTGACATCAGATCCCACAGGTTAAGTGTCCCACAAGACTGCCCCCCTTTAGAATCCAGTGGCAAGTAGCAGATCCCCAGGTTACCCACAACTTCTGTCTGACTTTCTGGCTACAAATCAGAGGTTACCATGGCCTCCTCCCTCTTGGATTTGAGTATTTGCTAGAGTGGCTCACAGAACTCAGGGAAACACTTATGTTTACCAGCTTATTATATAAAGATGAGATGAACAACCATATGAAGAGATACACAGGGCAAAGTTTGAAGGGTCCTGAGCACAAGGGCTTCTGGCCCCGTGGTGTTACGGTGCACCATCCTCCACTGTGGCTGTGTTTGCTGATCTAAAAGCTCTCTGAACCCCATACTATTGAGATTTTATGGAGGCTTCCTCATGTAGGCATGATGAATTTTTAACTTCAATTCCAGCCTCTCTCCACTCTCTGGAGAATGGAGAAGGAGCTGAAAATGCCTAGCTTCTAATCATGGTTTGGCCTTTCCAGTGGCCAGCCCCCATCTGGAAGCCCACCCAGATTTTCATTAGAACAAAAAAAATGCTTTTAGTGCTCTTTTCACTCAGGAAATTGCTGTCCCTTAGGAAAGAGCACTCAGGAACTCAGCATCAGGAATTGGGGACAGAGACCTACATATATATACATTTTTTTTCTATCATCTCAAAATTCACTTAATAAAATGCTCTAGAGCAATACAAAATTATCACTCAGAAGATACGTAGTAGCATAAGGAAATATTTAAGATATATCATTAGGTTAGAAGATGCTGTTTATATTTCGATTGCAACTCTGTAAAACTACAATGCCAGATGGCCAGAAACTAGAAGTAAACAAAGAAATTTGGAAAAGTCAAATGGCTTGCTAGGGTGATGGAGCTGTGGTTTAGGGTTTTTTCTTTTTTATTTCTGTTTTTGTTGCCATAATGCTGTTTGTTCAACAATTACAGTTTGCTTGTTTTTCATTACTAAACTAGGCACACTGTTGAACAGCCCAAAAACGGAGTCAACCATTTGCTCAGTGTATGTGGAATGAACTTGTTTTTCACACATTTCTAGAACCAGCTGGGACATGGTGAAGTGGGGACCAGGAGGCTGCATGACATTTTGAGCCGTTATAAACGTGATCTCGTGGTTATGCACCAGGAGTGGGACCATACCCAAAATACCTGCGATGAGGTGGTTCTCCATAGGAGAAAGCAGGGTGTGGCTACCTATTAAGAAAGGGAATACCTGCTGTCTGGCCAAAAAGGACACCAATAACCAGTACATCAGTCATGATGTCTCTATTACCGCAACTTAGATGCACACAGTGTTTTCCTGCTTTTAAGGCCATTTCATGTATGTAATCTCGCTGAACCCTCAAAACTCCTCTTGTGAGGTCTCTAGTTATCATACACATATTACAAAATACAAAGTGATGCTTGGAGACATTACTGTCTTCATTCTTAACTTGCAGGCTAGTGATGGCACAGAATCATGCTTCCTGGGAAGAAAACTGCATCAGAAATTTATTAAGCCAAGTCATTAGAGAGAGATTCCACAATTATACAGCAATGTGAAGGCTGAACTACCAGGGTAGACAGACTGCTTTCTCATGAAGCCCAACAGGATGGTTCAAGACTTCTCAAGCATGTCCCCATTGTGACACACATGATGGATGACACTCACAGGTGTGATACTACTCCACGGAAATCCTCAGGATCATACACAGTTCCCTGTCCCTGACATGACTTTCCCACCTGGCCAGGAAAGCACTCTACCACACAAGTTAAGCCAGGTGAGCAAGTCAATCACTGGAATCCTTAGATAGTTTCACAATTATTAGCATGGGATGCAGTTTTGCACAGTGGCTAAGAGCATGGCCTTTAGTGACAGACAGAACATGGCTTCAAATATTTGTTCTCTTTCTACCTATGTGACCCTCAGCAAGTTTATTTACTTCTCTGAGTCTCGGTTTTCATAAATTGTGATAATAACACCTATAGGGTCCCAATAAGGCTAAGTAAGAAAATTCATACAAAGCTCTTTGCAATAGGCTCGGTACATAGCATGCATTCAGTAAGTGTTAGGTGATTATAGCAACAGTAGTGCTGCTAAAAATTACTTGAAAAATCCTTCAGAAATGACCACATCACACTAGACAAGCTCGGGCTCTGAATGATCTTGTTTCCAGAGTTTTGCCCACAAAGAGATGAGAGTTGAGCAGTTGATATGATGAAGTTCAGGATGAAACTGGGCCAGTCTAGTGGAAATCCTGCAAATTTCTGTGGTTTTCCCTCACTGAGAATCAGCCCTCATGGAGGATGAAGAAGGAGAAAAGGTCCGAGAACCCATAAAGAAATACATTGATGAGTCTCTTCTTATCCAAGTGGAGAGAACTTGGCATGCCCAGCAGACAGTTACAAGCAAAATATACATGCAAATCTCTTTGGGTGGCTTCTGAAAGGAGAAAGGGGTTGGCCTTGAAATACAAGCACACCTCATTTATACTGCACTCTGCTTTATTGCACGTCACAGATACTGCGTTTTTTACAGATTGAAGGTATGTGGTAACCCTGCACTGAGAAAGTCTATTGACATCATTTTCCCAACAGGATTTACTCAGTTCATGTCTCTCTGTCAAATTTTGGTAATTCTCACAATACTTCCAACTTTTTGATTATTATAATCATGTTGGTTATGGTGATCTGTGATCAGTGATCTTTGATGTCACTATTCTAATTGTTTTGGAGTGCCATGAACTGCACCCATATGAGATGGCAAACTTAATCAATAAATGTGTGTGTTCTGACTGCTCCAATGACCAGCCGTTCCCCCACTTCTCTCCCTCTCCTTGGGCCTCCCTATTCCCTAAGATACAACAGTATTGAAATCAGGCCAGTCCATAACTCTACAATGGCCTCTAAGGGTTCAAGTGATGAAAGGTGGAGTCACATGTTGCCCACTTTAAACCAAAAGCTAGAAATGATAACTTAGTGAAGAAGGCAGGTTGACAGCCAAGATAAGCCAAAACCTAGGCCTCTTGTGCCAAACAGTTAACCAAGTTGTAAACATAAAGAAAAAGTTCTTGAAGGAAATTTTAAGTGCTACTTCAGTGAACACATGAATGATAGGAAAGCAAACAGCCTTACTTCTGATATGGAGAAAGTTTTAGTGGCCTGGATAGAAGAGCAAACCAGCCACAACATTCCCTTAAGCCAAAGCCTAAACCAGAGCAAGGCCCCCAGTTCTTTAGGCTGTAGAAGATAAGTTTGAAGGCAGCAGAGGTTGGTTCATGAGGTTTAAGGAAAGAAGCCATCTCTATAACATACAATTACAAGGTGAAGCAGCGAGGGCTGATGTAGAAGCTGCATCAGGCTGTCCAGAAGTCTAGCTGATAATTAATGAAGGTGACTGTGCTAAATAACAGATTGTCAATGTAGACAAAAAAGCATTATGTGGGAAGAAGATGCCATCTAATACTCTCATAGCTAAAGAGGAGAAATCAATGCCTCATTTCAAAGCTTCAGAAGACAGGCTGACTCTCTTGTTAGAGGCTAATGCAGGTGGTGACTTTAAGTTAATGCCAATGGCCATTTACCATTCTGAAAATCTTAGGGTCCTAAAGAATTATGCTAAATGTAACTCTGCCTACGCTCTAGAAGTGGAACAACAAAGCCTGGATGACAGCACATCTGTTTACAATATGGAACATTTTAAGCTCACTCTTAAGACCTGCTGCTAAGAGAAAAAGATTCCTTTCAAAATATTACTACTCAAGGATGGTGCACCTGTCATCCCAGAGCTCTGATGGACATGGACGAGATGAATGTTGTTTTCATGCCTGCTAACACAACATCCATTCTGCCACCCATGGTTCAAGGAGCAATTCAACTTTCAAGTCTTATTATTTAAGAAATACGTTTTGTAAGCAACAGCTGTCATGGACATTGATTTTCTGATGGATCTGGGCAATGTAAATTAAAAATCTTCTGGCAAGGCTTGACCATTTTAGATGCCATTAAGAGCCTTCATAATTCATGGGAAGAGGTCAAAATATCAACATGAAAAGGAGTTTGGAAGAAGTTGAATCCAACCTTCATGGAAAACTTTGAGGAGTTCAAGAGTTCAGTAAGGAAGTAACTGCAGATGTAGTGGAAACAGCAAGAGAACTAGAAATACAAGTGGAGCCTGAAGATGTGACTGAATAGCTGCATCTCATGAAAAGACTTGAATGGATGAAATGCTGCTTCTTAGGGATGAGCAAAGTAAGTGGTTTTAAACATGGAATCTAGTCCTGGTGAAGATGGTGTGCAAACTGTTGAAATGACAACAAAGAATTTAGAATATTACATAAACTTAACTGATAAAGCAGTTGCAGGGTTTGAGAAGACTAACTCCAGTTTTGAAAGAAGTTCTACTTTGGATAAAATGCTATCAGCAGCATCACATGCTACAGAGAAATCACAGGTGAAAGGAGGAGGCCACTGATGCAGCAAACCTGATTGTCTTATTTTAAGAAATTGCCACAGTCACCCCAACCTTTAGCAACCATCACCCTGATGAGTCAGCAGTCATTAACATTAAAGCAAGACTCTCCACAAGCAAAAAGATTACGACTTCCTAAAAGCTCAGATGATGGTTTGGCACTTTTTAGCAATACAGTTTTTTTTAATTAAGGTATGTGCATTTTTTAGACCTAATATTATTGTACAGTTAATAGGCTACAGTACGCCATAAATATAATTTTATATGCACTGAGAAACCAAAAAATTCATTTGACTTGATTTATTGTGATATTGGCTTTATTGCAGTGGTCTGGAACCAAACCCATAATATCCCCAAGGTATGATTGTAGAGGTAAAATTTATGGGGGAGAGGAGGGGCAGGGCAGAGTATGCAAGAAAAGGAGGGACACGCAGACAAGCAGGGAGCTTGTGCCAGAGAGCTGTGGGCTAAGTTTTCCTTGGCTTCTCTTTGCCTCTTCCATCATCCTCTTTCCTTCCCAAAGTAACTCAGCCCTTTGGCTAAGCTATCAGGATGTTCCAAATTGGTTCTGCTTGCAGTGTTCCCCCAGCTAGCTAATTAAACATAGCACATTTAATTGAATCATAGTGAAGCCCATAGCTGATGTCTCCACACCCAGAGGGAAAAGGTGGAGTGTGATGAAAACCAACTGCATCTTACTAGTGCCAGCTAGAATTCTGTGGATATTTTCAAACCTCAGCATAAAAAGTATGTTATTTGAAGCAATATCGTGTATAGATTAGAGTAATCTCCCAAACATCAGAAGAGAATATATGCCTTTTATACAACAACAGTTCACTAAATTTTGTTTAGCTTGCGTAGGATACAGTTAATTACAGTAATTTATCAAAGTGGCATAAGGTGGCATTCACACACACACAGAGTATTTTCCTACAGTTGAAAATCCTTAATTTTATATAAGCTGAAGCTAGTACTAATTGAATTTTCACTTGGGTAGATAAAATCTTTAACAACTCTGGAGTTACTAAATGCTCTTTGCTCAATGATGTGGATCGGGATGATGTACAACACCTTTCACACAATCGTGCTAATTTTACTTTAATATGATTAATTAAAACAATATGTTCATTCTGCCTAATGTGGAATTAGGGCACCCAAGGAGTTTGGCTTTTATTACCAACTTCCCTATCCAGCAATAAAAGCAATTTTCACACACTGTCCTCAAGAAAGTGATGAGTACACAGGGCCCTGATGGAGAGACTTTGTCAAGTTCAGCCTTGCTTGTTGGAAAACAGAGGGGAGTCTGATGGGCAGACAGAGGTTTCTAGGACTTCAGAGTTGAAAAGAACTTTAAAAGCAATCTAGTGAAAACACCTCATTTTGCAGATAAGAAAACTGAGGCTTAGAGAGGCCAGCAAGTTGTCCCAAACTTATAAGGCCCCATTTTTGGCAGAACTGGTACCAGTATCCAGCTACCCTGATGGTTAACCCAGTCTCTGGAGAAAAAGCACTGGACTGGGAGCCAGTAAAACTGGATTTAAGATCCAACTCGGCTGCAGATTTACTGGGGAACTTACAAGCACTGAGTTTCTCACTTTCCTCTTCTGTAGAATTGGGACAATAGCACATGAGCCATCAATCTTCCAAAACAAGAGGGCCATAGAGAGAACTTTGCACTCCTCCATCCCTAAGCTGCACTTCTCCCCAGAATTTCCCGGACCTCTGTGCCTCATTGTCTTATCACCTTCCACTCCTTAGATTCCTCCAAAGGGACCTCTTGTTTTTCCAATGGAGGAAGCTGAAGGCTGGGAGAGAGTAAGGCCCCACAGCTCCTCAGCGGCAAAGCTGGTTTGGAGCCCACTGTCATTGCCACCTGTCTAGGCTACTTCCTCCTGTGCCCATTCCCTCAGAACCCTGTCCTCTGCCATGGGGGACAGTGCATGGCAACTCTCTTAGGTGACAATCCTTAACCCTAATAGAGCCCTACTCATCCTGAGGCTTTGGTTTACCTAGCCAGTCCCAATAAGTAGACTCTTTTTAATCAGGACCTACGTGTGAGACTCAAATTCTTAGGCAGTTAAAGACAGAAAAGACCTCAACCATCACCACTTTACTCATGGGGAAAACTGAGGCTCAAAGGGAGAGAAATTGCCATTTACCAAGCACCTCTGATATGCCAGACATCACTTAAGATGCTTTCTCAAGTGATAACATTTCTTCCAAGACAGAAAGAACATATGACTTGTGCTAGGTCACCAGGCTGCCGAGTGTTTAATCAAGACTCACTCTGGACTGATTTGTTTTACATGCAAGTGTCAGACCTCTTCAAAGCTTTCTCCCTACCATTTATGGAGCATAAGTGTCAATTGTGAACTAAGTGTTTATATGTGCTAATTCATTTTATAACTCTAGCAACTCTCTGCAGGGGGTACTCTTATTACCCTCATCTAAAAAATAAGGAAAGGGAAGCCAGAGAGCTCAGCTCAACTGCCAGAACTCACCCAAGCAGGGAAGCCAAAGGCTGAGATTCAAATCCAGGCAGTTATAACCAGAGTCCACAATCCAAAACTACACACTCCACAGCCACCTCCAGGATGCTGCCTCACCTTTAGTTTCTGTTAGGTTTGCAAGGTCTTTGGACCTTAACGGAGCACTGCTCTCTAGGCAAGCGTAAAATAAAGTCAATTAGGAGGTGCCAAGTACAAGTATCACAAGCCTTCAAACTGAGAGCACAAAGATTTCAAATGGACCTTCAAGAGTTCTTGCTTTCACAAGGGGTCACTGGCTGTGGCTCCAAGGATGCCATTAGCATAATGACAACCCTGCTTGCAGCCTCAGCCCCCACGCTGCTGCTGCCTGAGTGGCTGCCTCCTATGCCTCCCCTCTGCTTCATGCCCCACTGGAGAGGAGAGACAGCCACCTTCACCTTCTGAGGAAGTCTTAAAACACACTCAGCAACTTCAGGCTCTTGCCCTGTGGCCAGTTCACCAAAAAGACCTATAGGTCTCTCCAAGCTGGCCGAACATGCAAAAGGAGGGAAAGCAATAAAATAAAAACCATGGATGATATGGGATAATACAGCAGAAAAAGTGGAGGTTTTATCCAGATGAAAACATTCATTTATTCATCTAAGATACTTTTTTTATTAAGGTATCACTGATATACACTCTTATGAAGGTTTCACATGAAAAATATTGTGGTTACTACATTCACCCATATTATCAAGTCTCCCCCATACTCCACTGAAGTCACTGTCCATCAGTGTAATAAGATGCCACAGAGTCCCTACTTGTCTTCTCTGTGCTACACTGTCTTCCTCAAGACACCCCCACACACCATGTGTACTAATCATAATACCCCTCAAGCCCCTTCTTTCTACCTCCTCACCCACCATCCTGACCCCTCCCCTTTGGTAACCCTAGTCCCTTTTGGATTCTGTGAGTCTGCTGCTGTTTTGTTCCCTCAGCTTTGCTTCATTGTTTTACTCCACAAATGAGGGAAATCATTTGGTACTTGTCTTCCTCCGCGTGGCTTATTTCACTGAGCATAATACACTTTAGCTCCATCCATGTTGTTGCAAATAGTAGGATTTCTGTTCTTCTTATGGCTGAATAATATTCCATTGTGTATATGTACCACCTCTTCTTTATCCATTCACCTACTGATGGACACTTAGGTTGCTTCCATATCTTGGCTATTGCAAATAGTGCTGCAATAAACATAGGGGTGCATATGTCTGAGAACTTGTTGTCCTTCAGTAAATTCCTAGGAGTGGAATTCCTGGGTCAAATTGTATTTGTATTTTAAGTTTTTTGAGGAACCTCCATATTGCTTTCCACAATGGTTGAACTAATTTACATTCCCACCAGCAATGTCAGAGGGCTCACCATTCTCCGCCACCATTTGCTGTTCCTAGTCTTTGCAATGTTGGCCATCATAACTGGTGTGAGGTGATATCTCATTGTGGTTTTAATTTTCATTTCCCTGATAATTAGCAATGTGGAACATCTTTTCATGTGCCTGTTGACCATGTGAATTTCTTCTTTGGAGATTTGTCTCTTTATATCCTCCGCCCATTTTTTAATAGGGTTATTTGCTTTTTGGGTGTTGAGGCACATGAGTTCTTTATATATTTTGGATGTTAACCCCTTGTTGGATATGTCATTTAAAAATATATTCTCCCACACTGTGGAATGCCTTTTTGTTCTACTGATTGTGTCCTTTGCTGTACAGAAATTTTTTACCTTGATGTAGTTCCATGTGTTCATTTTTGCTTTTGTTTCCCTTGCTCGAGGAGATGCATTCAGGAAGAAGTTGCTCATGTTTATATTTAGGAGATTCTTGCCTATGTTTATTCTAAGAGTTTTATGGTTTCATGACTTACATTCAGGTCTTTGATCCATTTCGAGTTTACTTTTGCATATAGAGTTAGACAATAATCCACTTTCCTTCTCTTGCATGTAGCTGTCCTGTTTTGCCAACACGAGCTGTTGAAGAAGCTGCCATTTCCCCATTGTATATTCACGGCTCCTTTACCATATATTAATTGACCATATATGCTTGGGTTTATATCTGGACTCACCATTCTGTTCCATTGATCCATGGGTGTGTTCTTGTGTCAGTACCAAATTGTCTTGATTACTGTGGCTTTGTATTAGAGCTTGAAGTTGGGAAGTGAGATCTTCCTCCTTTATTCTTCCTTCTCAGGATTGCTCTGGCTATTCGGGGTCTTTTGTGGTTCCATATGAATTTTAGAACTATTTGTTCCAGTTCGTTGAAGAATGCTGTCAGTATTTTGATAGGGATTGCATTGACTCTGTAGATTGCTTTAGGCAGGATGGCTATTTTGACAATATAAATTCTTCCTATCCATGAGCACGAGATATATTTCCATTTATTGGTATCTTCTTTTATTTCTCTAATGACTGTCTTTTAGTTTTCAGGGTATAGGTCTTTCACATCCTTGGTTAGGTTTATTCCTAGGTATTTTATTCTTTTTGATGCAATTGTGAATGGAATTGTTTTTCTGATTTCTCTTTCTACTAGTTCATCGTTATATAGGAATGCATCAGATTTCTATGTATTGATTTTGTATCCTGCAACTTTGCTGAATTCAGTTATTAGTTCTAGTAGTTTTCAGGTGGAGTCTTTAGGGTTTTTTATGAACAACATCATATCATCTGCAAACAGTGACAGTTTAACTTCTTCCTTACCAGTATGAATGCCTTTTGTTTCTTTGTGTTGTCTGATTGCGGTGGCTAGGACCTCCAGAACTATGTTGAATATAAGTGCTGAGAGAGGGCATCCTTGTTGTCTTCCATATCTTAAAGGAAAAGCTTTCAGCTTCTTGCTTTTAAGTATGATGTTGGCTGTGAGTTTGTCATATATGGCCTTTATTATGTTGAGGTACTTGCCCTCTAAACCCATTTTGTTGAGTTTTTATCATGAATGGATGTTGAATTTTGTCAAATGTTTTTTCAGTGTCTATGGATGTGATCATGTGGTTTTTGTCCTTCTTTTTGTTGATGTGGTGGATGATGTTGATGGATTTTCGAATGTTGTACCATCCTTGCATTCCTGGAATAAATTTCACTTGATCATGATGGGTGATCTTTTTAATGTGTTTTTTAATTCGATTTGCTAGTATTTTGTTGAGTATTTTTGTATCTATATTCATCAGGGATATTGGTCCGTAATTTTCTCTTTTGGTGGTATCTTTGTTTTGGGTATTACAGTGATGCTGGCCTCATAGAATAAGTTTGGAAGTATTCCCTCCTCTTCTAATTTTTGGAAAACTTTAAGGAGGATGGGTATTAGGTCTTCTCTAAATGTTTGATATAATTCAGCTGTGAACCAACTGGTCCAGGGATTTTGCTCTTGGGTAGCTTTTTTCTTACCAGTTCAATTTCGTTGCTGGTAATTGGTCTGTTCAGATTTTCTTTTTCTTCCTGGGTCAGCCTTGGAAGGTTGCATTTTTCTAGAGAAAGTTGCCCATTTGTTCTAGGTTATCCAGTTTGTTAGCATATATATTTTCATAGTATTCTCTCATAATTCTTTGTATTTCTGTGGTGTTCATAGTGATTTTTCCTTTCTCATTTCTGATTCTCTTTATGTGTGTAGACTCTCTTTTTTTCTTGATAAGTCTGGCTAGGGGTTTATCTATTTTGTTTATTTTCTCAAAGAACCAGCTCTTGCTTTCATTGATTCTTTCTATTGTTTTATTCTTCTCAACTTATTTATTTCTTCTCTGATCTTTATTATGTCTCTCCTTCTACTGACTTTAGGTCTCATTTGTTCTTCTTTTTCTAGTTTCATTAATTGTGAGTTTAGACTGTTCATATGGGATTGTTTTTCTTTCCTGACCTAAGCCTGTATTGCAATATACTTCCCTCTTAGTATGGCCTTCACTACGTCCCACAGATTTTGTGGTGTTGAGTTATTGTTGTCATTTGTCTCCATATATTGCTTGATCTCTGTTTTCATTTGGTCATTGATCCATTAATTATTTAGGAGTTGTTAAGCCTCCATGTGTTTGTTGGCTTTTTTGCTTCCTTTGCATAATTTATTTCTAGTTTCATACCTTTGTGGTCTGAGAAGCTGGTTTGTAGAATTTCAATCTTTTTAAATTAACTGAGGCTCTTCTTGTGGCCTAGTATATTACCTATTCTTGAAAATGTGTATCCTGATGCTTTTGGGTGGAGTGTTCTGTAGTTGTCTGTTAGGTCCATCTGTTCTAATGTGTTGTTCAGTGCTTCTGTCTACTTACTTATTTTCTGTCTGGTTGATCTGTCCTTTGGAGTGAGTGGTGTGTTGAAGTCTTCTGGAATGAATGCATTGCATTCTATTTCCCCATTTAATTCTGTTAGTATTTGTTTCACATATGTAGGTGATCCTGTGTTGGGTGCATAGATTTTTTTTAAAGTTTATTTTGATATCATTAATCTACAATTAAATGAGCAATATTATGGTGATTACACTACCCCCTTCATCAGGTCCCCCCCACCAACCCATTACAGTCACTGTCCATTAGCATAGTGAGATGCTATAGAGTCACTACTTGTCTTCTCTGGGTTGTACAGCCCTCCCCGTGCCCCCCTAACATTACATCTGCTAATCGTGGGTGCATAGATATTTATAATGGTTCCATCCTCTTGTTGAACAGACCCCTTTATCATTATGTAATTTTGTCTCTTGTGACTTTCTTTGTTTTGAAGTCTATTTTGTCTGATATAAGTACTGCAACACCTGCTTTTTCTCCCTATTATTTGCATGAAATATCTTTTTCCATCCCTTCACTTTTAGTCTGTGTATGTCTCTGGGTTTAAAGTGAGTCTCTTGTAGGCAGCATATAGATGGGTCTTGTTTTTTTAACCATTCAATGACTCTATGTCTTTTGATTGGTGCATTCAGACCATTTACATTTAGGGTGATTATCGATAGGTTTGTACTTATTGCCATTGTGGGCTTTAGATTTATGGTTACCAAAGGTTAGGTTCAAGGTTAACTTCCTTACTATCTAAGAGTCTAACTTAACTCACTATTATAAACACAATCTAAGGTTCTTTTCTTTCTCCTCCTTTTTCTTCCTACTCCATTCTTTATATATTAGGTATCATATTCTGTACTCTTTGTCTATCCGATGACTGACTTTGGGGTAGTTCATTTGATTTTGCATCTGTTAGGTAATGAATTGTTCTAATTTCTTTACTGTGGTTTTATTTCCTCTGGTGACAGCTATTTCACCTTAGGAACACTTCCTTCTATAGCAGTCCCTCCAAAATATACTGTAGAGATTGTTTGAGGGAGACAAATTCTCTCAGCTTTTGCTTATCTGGGAATTGTTTAATGCCTCCTTCAAATTTAAATGATAATCCTGCCAGATAAAGTATTCTTGGTTCAAGGCCCTTCTGCTTCATTGCATTAAATACATCATGCTACTCCCTTCTGGCCTGTAAGGTTTCTGTTGAGAAGTCTGATGATAGCCTGATGGGCTTTCCTTTGTATGTGATGTTATTTCTCTCTCTGGCTGCTTTTAACAGTCTGTCATTATCCTTGATCTTTGCCATTTTAATTATTATATGTCTTGGTGTTGTCTTCCTTGGGTCCCTTGTGTTGGGAGATCTGTGCACCTCCATGGCCTGAGAGACTATCTCCTTCCCCAGACTGGGGAAGTTTTCAGCAATTACCTCCTCAAAGACACTTTCTATCCTTTTTTCTCTCTCTTCTTCTTCTGGTACCCCTATAATGTGAATATTGTTCCATTTGGAGCAGTCACACAGTCTCTCAATATTCTTTCATTCTTAGAGCTCCTTTTTTCTCTCTGTGCCTCAGCTTCTTTGTATTCCTCTTCTCTAAATTCTATTTCATTTACTGTCTCCTCTACTTCATCTAATCTGCTTTTAAATCCCTTCATTGTATGTTTCTTTTCAGATACTGTATTCTTCAACATTTGTATCTCATTCCTAAATTCCTCCATGAATTCTTGAATATTTTTCTGTAGCTCCGTGGGCATGTTTATGATTTTAATTTTGAAATCTCTTTCAGGAAGATGAGTTCAGTTTCACTGCCCCTCTTTTTGGTGTTTGCAGGATTTTGGTTTGAACCATGTTCATTTGACATTTCTTGTTTCGTGGTGACACCCTCTAATGCTCAGAAGCTCTACTCTCTGGAGCTGCTCAGTCCCTGGAGCAATGGTGGGGGTTGCAGGTGAACGGCACTGGTGCCTGTTGGGAGGAAAGAGGCCTTTCCGTTTCTGACTGCAGTGCCTGTCTCCACTACCAGGGCCAGTGGGACGAGTACACAGGGAGAAGCCTCTATGCTTTGCACTTGTAGCTGCCATAGGCAGGGCCACCCTCTGGCTAGCCTGGTGCAATGCCTGGGGCAGCCATTTTGCAAGCTGGTGCCTGCTGGGAGGAAGGTGCAGCAGGCTGCCTATAGCAGTCCTTGTAGCTGTTGTAGCTGCATTGCCAGCCAGAAGGATAGAGCACCTGAAGGCCCTGAAAGTTCCCACCTGCTGGGCGCAGTGCACCCAGACTATTTTGTCCGCATATCCTTTCTCCTGAGCAGAGAGCTCTGTGTAATCCTTGCCTCTTTAGCAGCCCTCTCACTGTTAGGAAGTTTCTCAGACTGACCGCCTTTCTTTTGTCCCAGAAAGGCTGGATGTGGATCCCTGTTTTCCACATGCAGCTGCAATCTCAGTGTCTCCAAGTATTCCACCTGTCTTAGCTTTCCAACCCCTCTAATCTCCAGAGCACCATGTAATATAGGTTCTTGCTCCCAAAGCAGATCTCCAGGGCTGGGTGTTTAGCAGTATTAGGTCTCCACCCACTCCCTGCTCCATTTCTATTCCTCCCTCCTGTGATCTGGGGTAGGGGAAGGGCTTGGGTCCCTCCAGATCACGGCTTTGGCACTTTACCCTTTCCCTTGAAGTCTGCTGGTTCCCCCAGGTTTAGACAGTCTGCCACAGCCTTCTTTCCTATTGCTTTTTCAGAATTTGATATATTTGCCATATTTTCATATTATGTGTGGTTTTGGGAGGTTTCTGTCTCACCTCTCACACCTCCATCTTTAGTCCTTCCTCATCTAAGATTTCTTATCACAATTTCCCACCTTCCCAAACTCCACACTTCTAAGCAAAAATTCTACAACTACACCAAATAATCAAATGCTTCTTCTAGATTCTTTAAAAATTAAAAAAAATTTACAAAGATTTGTATTTCACTTCTGCGGAACCAAAAGAATTGTACATACTTCTGAAAAACAGCCACAAATTATTTTTCCATCCTTTGGAGGTAATTTCAGATGGAGAAACAAAAAATGGAAAACATTTTACAGAAACCTTGATATTAAAGCTCACATTCACATGGAGCAGTGGTAAGACTGTGAGCTTGGGCTGCTGGGTCTTATTCCTGTCATACCACCTGCAAACTGTGTGATCCTGGGCATGTTACCAATCTTGGCCCAGCTTCACTCTCTTCCTCTGTAAAGTGGGGATGAGATTAGTAAGTATACCAATATGGTGAGATTGTTATAAGGATTAAATGAGATTATATATGTAAAGCTATCAGTAAATGGTGGTTATCAACCCATGGTTATTTATTTTTGTCTACAAATATATTTTTAAATTAATGAAAATTCTTTCTATTGGAAGAGACAGAAATCAGCTGAAATTAGTTTAAATTTTAAAAAAGGTTATGTAGTCTGACTCATCTGGAGGACACAGGTGGTATTAGCCCCAGGCTAGTCAGGATCTAGGAACTCAAATAGCATTAGAATCCATCTGCTCAATACTAGATCTCATCTCGGCTTTGGTCTATGCATTGTCCTCATTATCTCAGGCTCCTCAGATATTATTTCTGAGATCAGTTTCTACAGCTCATGACACAGAGGATAAAATAGAGCTACCACATCTACCTTCAATTTAAAAAATTCCAGGGAAGTTATGTGCCTTTTCTTGTAATTAGGGAAGCAGGGCTTATAATTGGCTATCCCATCACAACCACATGGGGTAAGCAAGACGTCTTCCAAAGAAACAAGATGACATTAGGCACACTGGAACCATAAGTGATCATTAGACCTGTTATCAGTATGTGAACCAGTCTGTAATGACCAAGTCCCTCCAAAGAGTATACACTACTTATGTAGATCTATAATGTTCAATAAACACATGGTATTCAACAAACAGTGGAGATGACCAATAAGTTGTATACACTTTGCAACAGAGATTAAGTTTATACTTCTTTTATCCTCCACAGCGCCCAGCACAGAACAGGTATTCCAAGAAGTGTTTGTGAAATGACAGATAACCTAGCTCTGGAATCAAATTATGTCACTCTATTAGTCGGAGTTAATTAGAATATGCTTCAGTTTTTTTTTAATCAAAATCTTAGTAATTTAGCACAAGTTTATTTCTCACTCACACAAAGTCCACTACTGTATAGGTGACTATAAAGGGCAACCATCTTCGGGAAGTGCTCAGACACCCATGTTGAGGGAGACTCCACCATCCTACAGTGAACCATCTGTTAACACAGGGCCTCCTCAGTCAATGTGGTGAAGAACTCTTGGGGGTAGGGGGGATGGCTGTCACACTGTTAATTAAATCCTTTCCTTCAAGCAATCTAATCATTCTCACAGTCACCAGTCCCACCTACTGCAAAGAATTGGGAAATTTCATTTTCCATATACCTGGAAGGAGAGGCGAATCAGATATGTGTGAAATCTAGTTATCTCTACCAAATCAATGAAAATAAAACTGTAGTCTATAAAAATTATACACCAGTTTAAAATTATTAGTAAGATCTGACGAGAAGAAAATAGCCTAAAACCTATTAGTATGGCTTTTCTACTACTCCATTACTGAGCACCATTCCCCATATTTCTGACTAAGCCCATATTATAGCCCAGAAGAGATTCATTCCATTTGAAAGTTCAAAGTTTATTTTGCACACTCCATTATTAGACAGAAATGACCTTCAAAATCCAATTGAGCATACAATCTTACTAGAGGCAATTGACAGTTCTTTACAAAGGCCTTTTTAAAAAAATATGCCTACTCTTTGACCCTGTAATTCTACTTCTGTGATTTAACCTGAGGAAATAATCACAGATGTGCATACAGATTTATCTACAAGAGTGTTCCTTGCAGCCCATTTGTAATGGGGAAAAGTAAGAATTAACCTAAATGCCAGCAAGAGTGTGTTGGTTAAATAAATTAAAGTGTGTCCTCACACCAGAAAAATACACATCCATTAATAATTTCACTGTGCAGGTATATGTATTAATGTGAAAAGAGCTTTGTCATATATTAAGTGGTGAAAAAAGCAAGCTATAAAATGGTACATATACCATATATGCCTAGGAAAGATCCTAGAAGAAAATATATCATTAAATTAATAATGTTTGCTCCTGTGGGGGTGGGATTACGACTGTTTTTATTTTTGCCTTTTCACTTGACTATTATTTTCTCATTTTATGATGTTGCCATTGAAATAAGTAAAACAAGGTGGTTTAAATTATAAATACATAATATACTTGGGCCTATCACTGCTGATAATGGGACTTTTATCTTAGAAATTGACTGCAGGCAATTAAGTTCTTTTTAATCTTTACTGTTCACAGTGACTACTGATGACAATAATAGCAGAAGAATTATGGGGAGACAGCACATCCCAGTTTGTGAGCTCTTTCACAATCACAAGCCTCCCCACAAGTGTAATGGAAGGTATTATAGGCCTTGTGACTCCCATTTTACAACTAAGGCTCAAAACCTCTAAATGGTTTTCCCAAGGGTGGAGACACAGGACAATCCAGGGCTTTTCAAGCCACTGCACTGTCCAGCTCCACGAAATAGCACTGGGTTCTAGTGGTTCCATTCCCACAGAATATAATGTGAAAAGTGCCCCCTGGAATTGTGCAGTGCCCTGTGCAATCCTATTCTCATCCTTACTGGATAGCCGTAAGTTCTCCTACACTAATTAGCCAGGATTATAGGTAGGTAAGCAAATTAATATTCAGCAGACATTTATTGAGAGGGGGTCCAAGATGGCAGCATAGGAAAAGTCCAACTCCCCACTTCCAAGGACACACTGAATCTACACATATATATAAAGCAATTCCTTCTGAAGAACTTAGGGCTTATTAACAGCTTCTGCACAACAAATGATAGAGGGACCAGATAGAGAATAGCAGGAGAGATGGAGATGTGGTAATGACAGGAACACCACCCCCAACACTAGGAACTGCATCAGGGAGGTGCATCACTGAGGAACCCACACAGATTCACCTGCCCTGGAGCACAGAAAAAAAAACTGTGATTTAAAGGGCAACTAGACTATAAGGGAAGGAAGCCAATTACTAACAATAGAGCATCCACCAAATGAAGGGGGGACTGATAGGACTCTCTCCAGGGTTGGAGGTATTGGCAAACAGCATTATTTATGTTCTCCTCCACCTCGGTAGCACAGATGGAAAGCAGGGTCTGGGCACTTCAGCTAGTCAGCTGCATCAGAAAGCCCCAGGCTGTTAGCCCATGACAGTTCCAATTAGCCTACTAGGCTGGCCCAGGTTTTGAGCACCCAGGGACCCCCAGGCCACACCCACTACAGCCCCAGCCAGCCAAAGCTTCCAAGCACATGCTGTCTACACAGGGAACACTCCTACACAAGGCCACTCCTTCAACTCTGAGAGAGGTAGCTGTTTCACATAATTCTTAGAAGCAAAAACAAAAGGCAAACAAAATGAGGAGACAGAGGAGTATGCTCCAAATGAAAGAACAAGACAAAACTTCAGAGAAAGAGCTAAATGAAAAAGTTAAGCAATCAACCTGAAAAAGAGTTCAAAGTAATAGTTATAAATATGTTCACTAGTCTTGAAAGAAGAGTGGATGAACTCAATGAGAACTACAATGAAGAGATAGAAAATATAAAAAAGAATAAATCAGAGTTGAAGAATACCACAACTGAAATGGAAAATATACTAAAGGGAATCAACAGCAGATTAGTGAATGCAGAAAAACAGACCAGCAATCTGGAAGACAGAGTAGTGGAAAGCACTCAAGCAGAACAGTAAAAAGAAAAACAATTTAAAAAATGACAATAGGTTAAGGAACCTCTAGTACAACATCAAGTGTACTAACATTCATATTATAGGGGTCCCAAAGGAGACAAGGGAGAGAAAGGGGCAAAAAAGTTATTCAAGGAAATAACAGCTGAAAATGTCCCTAACCTGAAGAAGAAAACAGACATACAGGTCTAGGAAGGCTGGAGAGGCCCAAACAAGATGAACCCAAGTAGGCACACCAAGACATGTAATAATTAAAATTGCAAGAATTAAATAAAGAGAGAATCTTAAAAGCAGCAAGAGAAAAGCAACTATTTCCATACAAGAGAAACCCCATGAAGCTATCAGCAGATATTTCAGCAGAAACTTTACACGCCAGACAGAGTGGCATGATATACTTAAAGTGCTGAAAGGAAAAAAATCTACAACCAAGAATACACTACTCAGCAAGATTATCATTCAGAATTACAGGAGATGAAGTTTCCCAGACAAAGGAATTTTACCACTAAACCAGGCTTACATAATTGTTAAAGGGACTTCATTAAGCAGAAAAGGCCATAACTACAGGTAAGAAAATTGTAAAAGGAAAAATTTCACTGGTAAAATCAAACATATAGTAAAGGCAGTAGGTCAATCACTTAAAATTTACTATTAAGGTTAAAAGACAAAAGTAATAAAATCAACTACATCTAAAAATTTAGTAGGGTTCACAAAATAAAAATATATAAAATATGATATCATATACATAGAATGTGGAGGGAGGGAGTAAAAATGCAGTACTTTTAGAATGTTTTTGAACTTAAGTGACCATCAACTTAATATAGACAGTTACATACTTAGGATGTTATATAGGAACCTCATGGTAACCACAAACCAGAAACTTATAACAGATACACAAAAAGGAGAAAACAATCCAAGCATAATACTAAAGAAAGTCATTGCTCACAAGGGAAGAGAGCAAAAGAAGAAGAAAGGAACAAAGAAAAACGACAAAAACAACTAGAAAGCAATTTTTAAAATGGCAATAAGTACCTACTTATCAATAATTACTGCACATGTTACTGGTTTAAACACAGAGTGAGTGAATGGACCTAAAAAAAAATTCTTTCTGCTGCCTAGAGATTGACTTCACACCTAAACACACAAACAAACTGAAAGTGAAGGGGTGAAATATATATTAAACAAATGAAAGCAAAAAAAAAAGCAGGAGTAGCAATACTTATATCAGACAATATAGACTTTAAAACAAAGTAACAAAAGACGAAGAAGGACATTACATAATGAAAAAGGGGTTAATCCAAGAAGAGGACATGACAATTATAAATATCTATGCACTCAACATTAAGAGCAACTAAATATATAAGCAAACATTAACAGTCATACAATAATAGTAGGTGACTTTAACACCCCACTTACATCAATGGATAGATCTTCCAGATAGAAAATCAATAAGCAAACAGTGGCTTTGGATGACACATTAGGCCAGATGGATTTAACAGATCTATACAGAACATTCCATTCAAAAATAGAAGAATACACATTGTTTTCAAGTGCACATAGAATATTCTCCAGGATGCATCACATATTAGCCCAAAAACATGCTTCTATACAATTATCAATAATTACTCTACATGTTACTGGTCTAAACACAGAGTGAGTGAAGACTGAAATTGTATCAAGCTACTACAGAATAAGACTGAAATTGTATCAAGCTACTACACAACCAATGGGTCAATAAATAAATCAAAGAGGAAATCAAAAAATACCTAAGAACAAATTAAAATAGAAACACAACAGTTCAAAATTTTAGGGATGCTGCAAAGATAGTTCTAAAGGGGCATTTATAGAGATACAGGCCTACCTCAATGAACAAGAACAATCTCAAATAATGAAAGCTTACAACAAAGGAAACCAGAAAAAGAAGAGCAAAGAAACCCCAAAGTTAGTAGAAGGAAGGAAATAATAAAGACTAGAATGCAAATAAATGAAAAGAAACTAAAAAAATACCAAAGATCAATGAAACTAAGAGGTGGGTCTTTGAAAATGTAATCAAAATTGATAAGCATCTAGCCAGACATAACAAGAAAAAAAAAGAGGACAAAAATAAATAAAATCAGAAACAAAAGAGAACTGACACTACAAAGGATACGAGAATATAGAAAATTATACACCAACAAATTGGAAAAACTAAAATAAATAGATAAATTCCTAAAAACATACAATCATCCAAGACTGAACCAGCAATAGGAAATTTGGACAGACTATTAGGAATGAAATTGAATCAATAATAAAAAAACTCCCAATAAACAAAGGTTCAATACCAGACAGCTTCACAGGTGAATTCTACCAAACATTTAAAGAAGAGTTGATACCTATATTTCTTAAACAATCCCCCAAAATAGAAGAAGGAATGCTCCCAGATTCATTCTATGAAGCCAACATTACCCTGACACCAAAACCAAAAATACTACAAAAACAGAAAATTATAGATCAATATTCCTGATGAACACAGGTGCAAAAATACTCAACAAAATATTATCAGAACAAAGGAAAAAATACATTAAAAGGATCATTCACCACAAGCAAGTGGATCTATTTCAGGGATGAAAGGATGGTTCAGTATCCACAAACCCAGCAATGTGATATACCACATTAACAAAAGCAAGGATAAAAACCACATGATCATCTCAACAAATACAGAAAAGGCATTTGAATTAAATCTAACATCCATTCATGATAAAACTCACAACAAAGTGGGTATAGAAGGGACATTCCTCAACATAATAAAGGCCACATATGACAAACCCAGAACTAACACCATACTCAATGGGGAAAAGCTGAAAGACAAACATGTCCACTTTAACCACTTTTGATCAACATAGCAGTGAAAGTCCTACTCAATATAAATCAGACAAGAAAAATAAGTAAAAGGTATCTAAATTGGTAAAGAAGTAAAACTGTCATTATATGAAGATGGCATGATACTATACATAGTAAGTATGCATATTAACAATCTACCAAAAAACTATTAGAACTGATATATCAATTCAGTAAAGTCGTGGGGTACAAAATCAATATACAGAAATCTGTTGTGTTTGTACATACTAATAACAAACTAGAAGAAAGTGAAATTAAGAAAACCCACTTACCATTGCATAAGAAAGAATAAAATGCCTAGGAATATCAAAATTCCAATGGCATTTTTCACTGAACTAGAACAAATAATCCTAAAATTTAAATGCAACCACAAAATACCCAAAAGAACTAAGGCAATCTTGAAGAAGACCAAAGCTGGAAGTAACATGCTCCCTGATTTCAAACTATACTACAAAGCTATCATAATCAAAATAGTATGGTACTGGCAAAAAAATTGACACATAGATCAGTGGAACAGAATTCAGATTCCAGAAATAAACCAATGCTTATGTTCTCAATTAGTCTAAGAAAAAAGAGGCAAAAGTACACATTGGAGAAAAGACAGTCTATTCAATAAATAGTGTTGGGAAAACTGGAAAGCTACATGCAAAAGAATGAAATTAAACCACTTTCTGAGGGAGAATTAAAGATGGCGGTGTGAGAGGTGAGAAAGAGGCTTCCTCCTAAAACCACATATAATACGAAAATATAACTAATACAACTACTCTTGAAAGAGCAACAGGAAAGAGAACTGCGCCAAACTGCATACATCTGGAGACAAGTGCAGACCTCACGAAACAGGGTAACATACTAAAGCTGTGGCCTGGTGGGATCCAAGCCCTTACCCCACCCCAGCTCACTGGAAGGAGGAAAAGAAACAGAGCAGGGAGGGAGTGTATACTTGGGACTGCTGAATACCTAACTCTGGAGATCTGCTCTGGGAGCACAAACCTACATTTCATGGTGCTTGCATGATACCCTTGTAATTAGGGGGTTGGAAAGCTAAGACAGGCAGAATTCCTGGAGAGCCTAAGATCCCAGCTGCTTGTGGAAAGCAGGGACCCATATCCAGCTGCTCTGGGACAAAAGAAAGATGGGCAGTCTGAGAGACTTCCTAACAAGGGAGCCCTAAGCAAGAGGGCTGCTAAAATGGCAAGGATTGCACAGAGCTTACTGCTCAGGAGAAAGGACAGATAGACAAAATTGTCCAGGTGCACTCTGCCCAGAAGGTTGGGAGTTTTCACGATGTTCAGGTTCTCCAGCTCCCAGGCTGCCTACACAGCTCCAAGAACCCCTTCCGTGATAGACAACCTACTGCACCTTTCTCCTGGCCAGCCCCACCTGGCTCGCAAACTGGCAAAACCTACAGTGGTGTTAGGCGAGCCAGAGGGAAGATCTGTCTACAGCAGCTAAAAACGCAAAGCACAGAGGCTTATACCTGTGTGCTTGGCCCCCTGGTTCAGGCAGTGGAGACAGGCATAGCAGCTGGGAAGCAGTAAACAGCTCTTTCCTCCCCTCAGGCACCAATACCACTCCCCTGCAACCCCAACAATGCTTCAGGGGCTGAGCAGCTCCAGAGAGTAGAGCTTCTGGGCACTAGAGGACGCCATACACAAATATGAAACACCAAAGGAACCTGGTTCAGAGTAAAATTATTAATACAACTCCTGAGAAAGATTTAAATGATATCGACCTCACGACTCTCCCTGAAAAGGAGTTCAAAATAAAAATCATTAACATACTCATGGAGGTACAGAAAGATGTTCAAGAACTCAGGAATGAATCCTTCAGAGATCCAATCATTGAAGAGCACAGTAGAGGGTATTAAAAGCAGATTGGATATGGTGGAGGAGACGATACTGAAATAGAAACTAGAGAAGACAAATACAAAGAAGAAGAGGCACAGAGAGAAAAAAGGATCTCTAAGAATGAAAGAATATTGAGTGAACTGTGTGACCAATCCAAATGGAACAATATTCACATTACAGGGGTACCAGAAGAAGAAGAGAGAGAAAATGGGATAGAAAATGTCTTTGAGGAGGTGATTGCTAAAAACTTCCCCAATCTGGGGAAGGAAATAGTCTCTCAGGCCATAGAGGTGCACAGATCTCCCAACACAAGGGACTCAAGGAAGACAACATCAAGACATAGAGTAATTAAAATGGCAAAGATCAAGGATAAGGACACACTATTAAAAGCAGCCAGAGAGAGAAATAACATCACATACAAAGGAAAGCCCATCAGGCTATCATCAGACTTCTCAACAGAAACCTTACAGGCCAGAAGGGAGTGGCATGATGTATTTAATGCAATGAAGCAGAAGGGCCTTGAACCAAGATTACTTTATCTGGTAAGATTATCATTTAAATTTGAAGGAGGGATTAAACAATTCCCAGATAAGCAAAAGCAGAGAAAATTTACCTCCCACAACCATCTCTACAGTGTATTTTGAAGGGACTGCTATAGATGGAAGTGTTCCTACAACTTAATAGCTGTCACCAGACCATAGTTAATAAAACCACAATAAAGAAAGTAGAACAGCTAATTACTAAGCAAATGCAAAATTAAATTAACTATCCCCAAATTCAATCAAGGGATAGACAAAGAGTACAGAATATGATACCTAATATATAAAGAATGTAGGAGGAAGAAAAAGGAGGAGGAAAAAAAAAGAACCTTTAGATTGTGTTTGTAATAGCATATTAAGTGAGTTAAGTTATACTTTTAGATAGTAAGGAAGTTAACCTTGAACCTTTGGTAACCACTAATCTAAAGCTTTTAATGCCAATAAGTACTTACCTATCAATAATTACCCTAAATGTAAAAGATCTGAAGGCACCAATCAAAAGACATAGAGTCACTGAATGGATAAAAAACCAAGACCTTAGAGGGTATTATGCTCAGTGAAATAAGCCAGGCAGAAAAAGACAAGTATAAAATGATTTCACTCACATGTGGAGTATAAGAAGAAAGAAAAAAACTGAAGGAACAAACAGCAGCAGACTCATAAAACCCAAGAAGAGACTAACAGTTACCAAAGGAAAAGAGACTGGGGAAGATGGGGGGGAAGTGAGGGACAAGGGGGTACGATTAACAGACATAATATGGTGGGGGAGGACGGGGAGGGTTATATGACACAGAGAAGACAAGTAGTGACTCTATAGCATCTCACTACACTGATGGACAGTGACTGTAATGACTGTAATGGGGTATGTGGTGGGGACTTGATGATGTGGGAAGTCTAGTTACCATAATGTTGCACACGTAAGTGTAGATTAATGATACCAAAATAAAAAATAAAAGAATAAAATAAAAAATAAACAAGACCCATCTATATGCTGCCTACAAGAGACTCACTTTAAACCCAGAGACATACACAGACTAAAAGTGAAGGGATGGAAAAAGATATTTCATGCAACAAATAGGGAGAAAAAAGCAGGAGTTACAGTACTTATATCAGACAAAATAGACTTCAAAACAAAGAATGACATTACATAATGATAAAAGGGTCAATCCAACAAGAAGATATAACCATTATAGGTATCTATGTGCCCAACACAGGACCACCTACATATGTGAAACAAATACTAACAGAATTTAAAGGGGAAATAGAATGCAATGCATTCATTCTAGGACACTTCAACACACCACTCACTCTGAAGGACAGATCAACCAGACAGAAAATAAGTAAGAAGACAGAGGCCCTGAACAACACATTAGAACAGATGGACCTAACAGACATCTACAGAACTCTACATCCCAAAGCAGCAGAATACACATTCTTCTCAAGTGAACATGGAACATTTTCAAGAATAGATCATATACTAGGCCACAAAAAGAGCCTTGATAAATTCAAAACAATTGAAATTGTACCAACCAGTTTCTCAGACCACAAAGGTATGAAACTAGAAATGAATTACGGAAAGAAAATGAAAAATCCCACAAACACATTGAGGCTTCACAACATGCTCCTAAATAACCAATGGATCACTGACCAAATAAAAACAGAAATCAAGCAATATATGGAGACAAATGACAACAACAATTCAACACCGCAAAATCTGTCTCTCCAGGAATTCTGCCTGTCTTAGTTTTCCAACCCCGTAATCACGAGAGAATCATGCAAGCACCATGAAATGTAGGTTTGTGCTCCCAGAGAAGATCTCCGGAATTAGGTATTCAGCAGTCACAGGCCTCCGTTCCCTCCCTACTCGGTTTCTCTTCCTCCCACTGGTGAGCTCAGGTGGGGGAAGGGCTTGGGTCCCACCGGACCACAGCTTTGGTATGTTACCCTGTTCCTTGAGGTTTATACTGTCTTTTCTCCAGGTGTATACTGTCTGACGCAGCCCTCTTTCCTGTTGCTTTTTCAGGATAGTTGTATTAATTATATTTTCGTATTATATGCGGTTTCAGGAGGAAGCCTCTGTCTCATCTCTCACACTGCCATCTTTAATCCAATCCTAGACTCGCCACTTACTTTTTTAAGTGCTTTGTATATTGTTCATTTAATCTTTGCAACAATTCCATGAGGTAGAAACTCCCCACCTAACAAACAAGAAAACTACCCTGTCCTAAGTCTTATAAGTGATAGAGCAGGAAGTCCACGGCAGACATTCTCACGATACAGCTTGCCCTCGGCCTCCGTACTCTATTGCCTTCCTCAGTAATGTCCACTGTATTTTGAGCAGTCAATATGCATCAGGCATACTCTACATACTAACTCTTCTAATCTTCACAATAACCTTTTTAATTAGGTACCATTATGATCCCTATTGTATAGAAGGGAAAACTGAATCACAGAACAGTTTCCCAGGATCACATAGCTAGTAGAACCATAAAAGTATATTAGACCCATTCATGAGGAAATTAAGAATGATCAATCAACATTTGGTAGATGAAGGTGAGTAGAAAGGAATCCTCACCAAAGTGAAATATAGAAATAAAAATTTAGAGCTCAACGAACAATAAAGAATTATAAAACTTCAGTGTTGCATAACAGGGGGGTGAACAGGGAAGACAGTATAGCACTGAGAAGACAAGTAATGACTCTGTAGCATCTTACTACGCTGATGGACAGTGACTGTAATGGGGTATGTAGCGGGACTTGATAATGAAAGGAATCTAGTAACCACAATGTTGCTCATGTGATTGTATATTAAGGAAACAAAAAAAAAAAAACAAGAAAAAAACTTCATTGTTGGAAGAGGCCTGAGACATTCAGTAATGCTATTCACCAAATGCCAGGCACATGGTATAAGGCACTTTCTGGCTTCCTGTGCTTGTGTGAGGCATAGGACTAGTTCCATGCAATGAACTGTTGTGAGAGGACATGACATAAGTTACTTCTAGGCTAAGCTGATTGCCAGTGAGGCCCTCCAAGTACTCTTTCCTTCTGTCACAGCAATCTGCAGCAATGGAAACAGTGGTGGCTGCTCCATCAACCTCAGCCCCAGAGCAAGGGGACGTGCAAACAAGCCCTCAGTTGACCCACAGTGAACAGGTGGCATAAGTGAGAAATAAGCCTAGCTGATGCAAAGCCTTAAATATGACCTGGATAGGGAAACTGAGGAGCCAAAAGTAAAGAAATCTGCCCAACACCAGGGAACTGGCTACCCAAAAGCACCAAGGGACAAGAATCCAAGTCTCTGGCCTCCCATCCAGTTTTTTCTTTATACTTCACTGAGCATTCCACACATCTTGCAAGTCACTGCCCCTCCTACACCAAAACATATTCTGCTTCTGTAAATTAATGCAAAGGCTGAATTAAACTAATCATTGCCTAATTTTTTAAAAACTGCCTCCTAGTGCAACACACTCAACACTCAATTGTTTCAAGGAATAGAGGGAAAAGGCACTGGGGTCTGGAGGTGCATGGCAGGTGGGGAACTGCTCTGTTATTTATAGAGTCTGGGCTAATTTAATTAAGTTTGGACAGAAAGTGCTCAATTTTGCAGACAGTTGCCATCCGTTTCTCCTCCAGTCTGGATCTCCTCATAGTAACTGACTCCACTCCATCTTCCTCTTTGATGTATGATGCTATAAAATAGGGAGTGAGCAAGTCACCTTTGAAGAGTCCTTTTGTCATTGCAATAACTGGAAGTAATTTATGGGCACCTGGAATTTAGGTTCTCTGTCTCTGACTAGGCAACAGACTGAAATCACAATCTGGATGCTGGCAGCCCATTGGAAGGTCAAAGTGACTCTGAAATGTATAAGTCTTGTGGAATCTAGGATAGGGAAACATCAGTGTCCACACTCAGCAAGGAGACAATCAGCAAAGATGTTGGACTTAGGCTGCCTTTTGTATATTTGGAATTTACTTTACCTTTGGGGTATTCTGGGACACCCTCCTCCATCCTTACCACCATCCAAGTCCCTGCCATCCTTCAAGACCCAGTTTTATTCCTGCCTCTTCTAAGAAGCCCTCCCTGACTACCCTAGTCCTTGATATGTATGATATAGTCTGTCTTTATAATTCTTTTGGCATGTCACATTCTCCCTTGGAGCATTCTCTTTATGTTTGCATGTCTAGACTCTATAGATCATGCCTCTGTAGAAATAGGTTTCATCTCACATGCCACCTCTGATCACTTAGTGGTGGCCGCCTAGAGTGCTATAGTGAGGACTGTGAGGCTGCATCTGGGTTCAAAGGGCATAGTGATTGGTTAGCAAGGTCTGCAACAGGCATGAACAGGTAAAACAGGAAAATGTGTGGCATATGTTTGCCCTGTATGCTGATTACAGTAACTCCTTTAAAGATAGAGTCCATAATGTCCACTTACTTATTTTCTCAGGAACACTTACACAGGCACACAATGCATTCTCAAAAACTATTTGATGAATAAATAGTTCCCATTTTAACAATGACATAACTTTAATGCATTAATCATGTGTGTTCTAATTACAAGTCTTTCAAACAGCCCTTAATACACATATTTGTATACTGAAGGAACAAAACAGCAGCAGACTCACAGAACCCAAGAACGGACTAATAGTTACCAAAGGGAAAGGGACTGGGGAAAATGGGCGGGAAGGGAGGGATAAGAGGGAAAAAGGGGCATTACGATTAGCAGATGTAATGTTGGGGGGGCACGGGGAGGGCAGTACAACTCAGAGAAGACAAGTAGTGATTCTATAGCATCTCACTACGCTGATGGACAGTGACTGTAATGGGGTTGGTGGGGGGGACCTAATGAAGGGGTAGTTTAATAATCGTAATATTGCACATGTAATTGTAAATTAATGATAATAAAATAAATTATATTAAAAAAATACACATATTTGTAGACCTGAGTCCAGCAGAAATTTTTCCAAAGCTAGATTTTACATGAGGGATGGCTTTGACACATTAGTGCCCTAACATTTCTGGATCTGTAAAATATTAATACCTCAATAACTCCTGGCATCTGTACAGTAATGATTTTCAAAGTTTTTGTATCCACGCCTCACTTGATTACAACATGGCTTTCACAAGATAAAAGTTTATTGCCACTTTACAGTTTTGAAACAACTAGTTTAACAGCCTAATGATTAGTCAGAACCAGAAGAGGTGACCCAACACTTACAATCACCCATGAAGTAAAATGAGCATTAAGGTCTCAAACAGTGTTTCCTATAGTTATTTTCCCACAGAACATCATGATTTTTGTCAGACCAAATACATGTTTTTTTGTGGTCAAATAAATTTGGGAAACATCAACATGTTTCCCTACAATAGGACTTCTCAGGGCTCTTACTATACTAATGCACTTGGTGAACTGTACAGAGGACCCCCGACATGAAATATTTCCCACCCATTTGATTCTAGAACCCCTCTGAAAAGAAGCATCTGAGTTCAACAAAACCTTCTGGGAAATGCTCGACTGGGCTCATCCAACTCCCGTCCTCAGACGTCTCTAAAGCTGCCAGCAGGGGCACTAGGCCAGCAGAGTAGTTAAGAACCGAGGTCTAGAATCCAACTAGAGTCAAGTTCTAGCTCCAGCACTTACTGGCTGTGACCTTGGACAAGTCACTAAATCCTCAGCCTGTCTTTCCTGCCTGCAACACACAGATTCTAACAGAGCCTGACTCCTGGGGTTGTCATGAAGATTGAGTGAGACAAGGTGCATAGAGTTCCTAGGTCAGGTAAGCACAGATATTAGCTGGTATTATTGCCAATGAGAAAGAAGGTCTGAATGGAATCTATTTAAAAACAGAACAAAATGTCACAGGTTTGGCTCCCCAAAAAGCAGACTCCAAAATCGAGTTTAGAGTGCCAGAGGTTTACTGAGGAGTGTTGTTGAGGTCACATCTGTGTCAGAGAAGGGAGCAGAAGGAGGGAGGAAGTCAAGCAGTGACATAGCCCAAGAAGAGCCAACCCCTCGGTGAGAGATCTCAAGCTGAACCAGCCCTTCAGATTTATCCCTGGTTGGGCTGATAAGGGAAAGGCCAGGCTTCTATAACCACTTACGGATCAGTCACTGAATGTAGGCCACTCGGGGAAAGGCTGACCTTGAGTAAAATGGTTCTGTAACTCAGGCACTCCCTCCAGGGGCTGTCAGCACTGCCAGCAGCCAGGATGAGTCCTCCACCAGAGGGGCATCTGAGCAGTGCACACAATGTCCTGCACAGTGTCCACCAAGCAAAAAATTAAAAAATGAAACAAAGCAAAAGCTTTCTCTGAACCTCTGAGAAGGAAAAAGGGCAGTCTAAAGTAATGACTCTACAGCATCTTACTACGCTGATGGACAGTGACTGTAATGGGGTATGTGGTGGGGACTTGATAATGGGGGGAATCTAGTAACCACAGTGTTGCTCATGTAATCGTTTATTAATGATACCAAAATAAATAAATAGATAAATAAATAAATAAAAAGGGCAATCTACAGACATCAACTAAATCTAGTCTCTTATTCGTTCATCACTTATTAATGCCTAGCATATGCCAGGCCCCAGCGCTTAGGGCTTATGAATCAGGTACTGATTCTACAGCAATAATAATAATAATGTTTTCTCTTGACTTTTTAAGGCATGAAAATAAAGATGGGAAAACAGAGAAGGAAGAGATATCAAATCACTTGAAGCCAGGATATATTCTCAAGTGATCAGTCACCTGTCAGCCCAGTATAAAAAGGTGTTAATTTGAATGAAGAAAGGGACATGGCAATTTTTTTTTCCCACAGCAATACATCAAGTCATTCTCCCAGTGACTTAGCATGCATGGCAAACTGTGTGCGCTGCACAGAATTGAATTCCCAGGTTTGGGGAAGCCTGGGCAGGCTCGAGGTACATGAGGATTTATTGCTTTAGGTACTTTCAATGCCACCTAGTAAATTTGTAGTGACCTTCTCCCTATCCCCACAGCCCCAAGTTAACCACAGCCTGGGGCTGAGCAAAGGTTAACAACACACCACATAAAGCAAAAGTAGCCCCAAGGAAACAGGCCCCTATACGGTACGGAGATAGGGGAAAGTCCTGTATGAAGCTGGAAGGCTTGGCCGAGATCCTCTCCCCGGAAGCTCCTCAGGCAGGCCTCCGTGTCCAACCCCGCTTCTGCACACCTCTCGTCCTCTCTATCTTGCCACTTGATGTGTTCTCCCGTGGCCCCTGGGCGTTGTTCTCCTTTAGCACAAGGGAGCTCTTTCTTTTCTCACTGACCTTCTCACCTGTTTATGCCTTGTCTTCTCAAGAAGCCAGCGAGCTGCTCTGTAACTAACATTTCATATTTGCATAGCATGCCACAATTTACTGCCTGCTTCTGGGACTCACAACCAGCTGAGAAGCAGGCAGTGCAGAAAAGATCAATCCCACTCTGGGGATGAGCGCACTGACTCCCAGAGAGGTAAAATGCCTTGCCCAAGGTCACAGAGCAAAAGGGAAGAACGTAAGCCAGGCCCTCTCAGCCACAAACTAGCTCCACTCACTGCCTCTCAGCCACAGAGACCAGGCCATGAAGGCAGTGTGCCTGACACTTAGTAGGACAATCGATCCAGGTCACGGACCGGGGGGATTACTTGGGTGTCCACACCACGGGAAGCCGGCCTCCACAGGAAGCCCGTGTCTATACTTATGTACAAATATATTATCCAACTCAGGTACGCCTGGAGAAGCCAAAGTTTTTTGGTTCATTTTGTTTTTTCCTCTGCATTACTATCAAGCCAAAGCAACAGATCACAATTTTGGAATAAACAACAGATTTTCTTCCTTCACTATCCCAAGGAGATTTAGGAAATTGTGCGAGCCTGAACATTTTTCCTGTCAGTTACAGTTCTTGTTTTAAATTCTTCCCAGGCACTCTTCTAAGAATGAGTCCTTGGAAGGTATTCTACACTTTTTCTTTCACTCATCAAATATCACTGAGCACCTCCAGGGGCCAGGTGCGGTGCTAAATGCTAAGACTCAGCTCAGGATGAAGTAGGCAGGTCCCTGACCTCAGGGAGCTCTTTCAGTCTACAAGGTAATGTGGTTATTAAGCAAATAAGTACAATGCAGAATTTAGTAACATTGCTCTTCGTAACTCTGTTGGTGGGAGATTAAAACAGCACAACCTTTATGAGGAGGAGTTATGGCAATAGCTATGAAAATTTTGAATGTGCATCACATAGGACCCAGCAGATGCAAAAGTCAAACAAAACAAACTAAATTAAAACAGTGGATACTAAAGCAAGGGCAAAGGGTATAGGTATATACTATAGCCGTTTGAGTAGGAAAAATCCGTGGTTCAATGTTGTTAGGAAGAGTCAAAAGAAAAAGAAAGGCAAAGGGGGGAGGAAGAAAGGGAGAAGGGAGGGAGGAGTATGGTTAAGAATTACAGTCCATTCATACCATGAAATACTATGTCGTCAATAAATATATAAGATAAATCTGTACTGACTTGGGAAAATATTTATAAAATATGCTAAGTGAAAACAAGCGAGTTAGGAAACAATGTATGTATTGCACATATCTATGTATGAGGATATGTGAATATACCCATGTAGGCACACATATGTACATGTGAATGTGTACGTATTTAAAGTCAAAGGAAAAGAGTCAGGAAGGATACAAACCGAACTGTTGCCAGTGACTCGCTCTGAGGAGTGGAATAAGGGTGGTTTAAATAAACTTCTGAACTGTTTGCAAAGGAACACTACTTTTCTAATTCAGAAAACCCAGTTTAGCAAAATAAGGAGTATTAAATACTGTCGGGGGAAGAAAGGAGTGCTATTTCTAAACACCAGGCAGGAGTTAGTCACCCTTCACTTCTTGTCATTTTAATCCGTTTATCCTACAATCTCCTGCCAATCCCAGCAAGAACCCAAGCATCCTGCAATTTATAGCCCCACCTGGTGTCAGACAAGTGAATTTCAGATGCTAAACAGGGAAACAGATTATTCTGGAAAGGAGGTTGGATGTGATGGGTTGCTGAAAAATGACTCGGTCTAGGGAACCCCACTAACCTCATAGACTGCTGTGAGGAGAAAATGAGCTGAGTGTGTGTAGGGGCTGAGTCCCACTTCACACACTCATTTGTGCAAGAAACACAACTTCTTTTATTTTTTATGACTCATTTAAACTTGTATTTGAGCTCTTATCTGCCAACATGGCAGAAACTTATTTTCAATCAATACTATACCACCGGCTCTACTCCCACCACCACTCTCAACACACACGTTTAAGGGCATATAACACCAGGACTGTATTAAAGTTCACAGAGTGGGGTGTCTGGGACCCAGGGTGCCGCGCGTGGGGTTTAGGTCTCCACAGGCTCCCGTAAAATGCCCCAGTGCCTTCGCACTCAGCTCTTTCAGGCCCAGCAACTCCCTCTTGCGTCTGAGTGGGGAACTCTCTGCACTGCCATCCCTGCCTCCCTCCAGCAAGAGTGGCACCACCGTTTTCCTCTTGCTGCTCCCTTCCTGGTGCTGAACTTAGGGTGCAGGGTGCAGGACATTCTTCTCCCAGACCCACAGAGTTCAGCGCTCTCCTCACCTCTGCCTGAGCTCACCTTTCCTCACCACAGGGACCTCGGTCAAGTCTGGTTAGGGCTGCAGGGATTTGTAAATCTATCTCCCAACACTCCCAAAGTCAGTTGAAGGGAGCACAAAAAAGCCTGGAAGGGCTGCACCAACGTTCCCTGAGATGCTGCGCAGGACAGAGTAGGGCATGATGCAGGGATGAGAGAGGGAAAATCAGAAGAGAAAATAAGAAGAGGCTAACATGCCACTTGCAAACGTTTGCAACATTGTGGCCAAGGGCTTAGTTATTGGCATACAGTTAATTGCCTGGGTTTGGATCCTCACACTGCCACTTACCGGTAGTGATCAAAGTATTTCACTCTCCTTCGAGGGTAACAGTATCTATGTTAGGGGGCCCTTGTGGAAATTCAGTGAGACAAAGGGCTGCAGACACTGAATCAGTCTTTTCCTTCCCATTCCACTTACAAATAAAGGCTGAAATTTGACACTGGTCCATTGTAATTCAATTCGGAGTGCTTTACACACCACCCTCTGCCTGAAGGTGGGAAATGTCAATTGTTTTAGCATGACCCTCATGCTGACATCACTTACTCTTCTGAAAGATGAAAGAGAGTAGTGTCACCTTCTATAGCTGAGCCTCAGAAAGGAGTTTCCAGGCCAGTATCTTCAGAAATTGTAACTCCAAGGCTGAGAGGAGTAATGGTTGGGGCTAATGACAATATATACTCAAATCCTCCTCAGAGTTTAATCTCAAAGATCTTGCTCAGAAAAGCTTTCACACCGATGTATCTCACAAAGGCTTGAACCAAGCATCTCCCTAAAAAGATGAAAGCAGTAGTTTTCCCAATTTTAACACGCATCAAACCACCAAGAGGGCTTCTGTAGTCTGGGGTAGGGCCCGTGAATTTGCATTTGTAGCAAGTTGCCCAGTAATGCTGATGTGGCTGGTGGGAGACCTCTGAGAACCACTGGATTCAGGAGAAATATGCAGCTCAGCCAAGGCCATGAGGAACTCTAAGACAGGGATTTGCATGTGTCACTCGTTCTCCCTCTGGGGAAGCTTACAGGTACCTTACAGGAAAGAGTACAACAATCTTTGGTCTTACATTTATTAACACTCATTCCCATGAGAATGGAAAATGTTACATGGTTGGTACATAGGAAATTTCAGGCCTCAATGGGAAGAATTTCTGCAAAATCCCCCCAAATACCACCCCAATATAAGCCAGGAAGAAGGAATCCATTAGTCCTATAAATTCTACATACATATTTCCACTAAGCTATGCTCTGAAGATGAAGATTATGCCCCCAAGCTCACTCTCATTCCTTTTATAGATTGGCCTCTTCTTCCACAGATTCAGGAAGACAAGGCAGCCACTGAACTAGATATCTGCCAGCTCCCAAGTCCCTTCTCTAGAAACTTGGTAGGATGGATCCCTCCCGTGTCTGACCAGACCAGGAATGAATAGACCTGACCCAAGGTCAGCAAATCAGATTCACTCCTGGGAATTTGAAGTTGGGATTCAGAGATATCCAATCAGTATCTGAAATTGGCTGAATTAATAATTATGAGGCACCCAGAATTCATCAGATAGCCTGAGGAGCAAAAGAAACTAATCTATAGGAGAAAAAAAACAAGGTGACTTCAAGGGTAGAAAGAGAGATGACAAGCATGTCCCCATGACATCCCAGACCCCAGCTTATATCTCTTCTTATGGCCTTTCTGGGGACTTCCTCATCCCCACTCATGTGACTTTTTATATTCTCTTCATGACTTTCCCTTTTCTACGTAAGCTAACTCTAGTCAGAATCACTAATTTATTCAGTCATCAGCTATTTATTGAGCATCCACTCTGAGCCAGGCACTGTCACTGGTGCTGGAAAAATGGTGATGGACCCAACAGACCCAGGAAGCTTACCTTCAACCACCTCTGTTATCTGCAACCCAGGACACCTACTATAGACCCTACACCTGCTGCAAAAGATAGAAATGCATGATATATAGTTTACTGAGCACCTACTATGTGCCAGGCATGCTGCTGAGTGCTTTACATGCTCCTTCTCTAAGGACAACCCTACAAGGCAAGTAGAGTTATCATTCCCATCTGCTCAAGGACACACAGGAGTCACACCTCAGGATTCTCTGAACCTTCAGAGCCACTAAGAGACAAGAAAAAGGTACAGAACAAAAGCAGACAATGAGGGAAGACACGCACATACATGAACACACACCCTTACACTCACACACACACACACAGAATGCAGGCCAGCTACATCAGCAGATTCCAGCATCCTCTTGTTCTTTGTTAGGCACTGGCCTGTCTGCTTCATCCCTCAGCTATAAGGAGACAAAAATCAACCCCTCCCTCTTCAGAAATAACCTTGAGGAGCAGTTGGGTTCCGTAATACTTTAATTGGATAAGAGCTTTTCCAAATGTGGCCTCCTAAGAACAGCAGGGATGCATCTCCACCTGCCTTTTAGAAAATGTGCCCTCCCTGAATTGCATATGAATGCTCTTACGGAAATGCCAGAGAATCACTTCACATGCTTTCCGCCAGTGGGTCAGCACTTACCCACCGAACATCTCTCTGGGAGCCCCGTTCAGGTTCCCTTTCAGTTCCAACCCATTCTGTTCCCTACCAGGCCTGGGAAAGCAGAAGCAGCTCGGATGTAGGTGAGCAGAGGTGTGGACCATCTCCTCCAAAAGTGTGGGCGAGCACAGCCCTCAAAGGCTGGCCGAGGCTTCAAGCCTGCGGAGCCCTGAAAGGACACAGGATTCTAAGAGGCAAGCAAGAACAGGGAAGCTGGATGTAGAGACCCACTGTGGGCACCTCAGATTCCTCATCTACAAAGGTGAGATTCCCAAATCTGCCCTGCCTAGAAATAGATACCATTTATTGAGCACAGGCGCTATGCTAAATAAACACGTCTACATTAGGGACCCCTACAGATAGAGATAACTGTCCCCATTTTATAAACCTGAGGCTCCAAAAGATAAATCTGGTTCACATGGCTAGCAAATGACTGAACTGTCCCTTTCCAAATTCCACATTTTTAGCCCTAACTGGCTCCCCTGCCCTGGTGTTTGGGAGCACAGCCCTGGCAGTGAGGAGAGCAGGGACACCAGCACGCCTGCAGCATTTGCAAGCAGTCAGTCTGATCGAGCTGGAATTCTGCTTCTTCGCTTCCCCCAGCCCACCCTGGAGTTATCTCCTAAGCCAGATACAGACTTCTTAGAACAATTTTTAGGATCCTAAGATAGGAGGCTTAACCCCAGAACGCCTCAGCTGCCACCCAGCCCAGCAAGTTCACAGCTCTGACACAAATGTGCTGACAAATCCATATCCCATCATCATGGCTGGAGATTTTTAAACATAAAAATCTGAGATGTGCTGAGGGAGCTGGGAGGTGGGAAGTAGTATCAAAGTTTTGGCTTCAAATGTCTCTCTAAAGAACAATATGAAATGTCTCTCTTAAAGACACATAGAGAGGAGCTTTAGGATAAACTTGTCTTTGAAACCCTTTGGGTCTCCCCAGCCTGTCTGCTGGTAAGAATCAATCACACTCTCCATTTAGTATCATTTAAATCACTGAAAGCAGCAAAAAAGAAGCAACTTGCATGTACAATGATTCCTCAGCCAGATAAACAGTTGGTCTCTCATCAGAAACCTTGGGGGCCAGAAAGTGGGGTACCATATAGAAAGTGCTGAAAGAAAGACAATTAACCAACAATTCTACATTCAGCAAATCTACCCTTCAAAAATGAAGGAGAAATTATGATATTCCTAAATAAACAGAAACAGAGATGTTGCTAGAAAACACAACACACCCTACAAGAAATACTAAAGAGAATCCTTCGGGATGAAATGACACCAGAAAGTAACTCAAATTCACATGAAGAAACAGCATCAGTAATAATGTTAGGTAGAAAGACAGACATGAGCAGCTGGGGAAGCAGAAGTTTCAAGGAAAAAACTGCACAAACTCTGCCCAGGGAGGGGGTCCCACATGAAGCAACAAAGGCTTTGCAGGGAGATGACTTCCTTGCCTATGGGGACCAGGCCAAACCTGTCAATCGAACAAAACTAAGAACCTCCCAAATCACACCTCATCATTATCTTATTTAAAATAAAATTGTGGTTTTGCTACTCCCTGCCGCCCCCCATGGGCTTTCTGTGTGCATTTTGGGAAAAGACCTGCACACCAAGAGGAATGGGTGTGTAACTAGAACTGTCAATCAAATGACCTCACCCTGTCAATCAAAAAAGTGCCTCCCTGCTAGGTCATGATAAATAGACCCTCTTCTAAAGGATCTGGGCCTTTGCCTACCTTGACTCTGGCCAGCGACTCCATAGAGTGTATTCGAATAAAACTTTCACTCTGTTTCACTAATGTGTCTCTGCCTTTCAATTCTTTATTGCTTCAGGGCAAGGACTGAGGAGAACAAATGCAACTCATAACAATAGTAACTTTATGGGTAAATAAAAAAGACAGCATAAAAGTAGTTTTTATTTGTAATTGCTTCTTTCTCCTACATGACTTAAAATACAACTGCATAAGGTAACAGTTATAAAGCTGTGTTGATAAGCATTCACTGTATAAAGATTTAATTCCTATGGCACAGCACAAAAGAGGAGGGAGAAAGTGTCATTGCATGGTAGCAAAGTTTTATATACTACTGAAATTATATTGGTGTTAATCCAAATTAATTGTTATAAATTAAGATGTTAATTGTAATCTCCAGTAAAACCACTGAGAAAATACCTCAAAAACAAAATGAAAGAAGAATAGAGAGCCCAAATATAAACCCAAGCATATATAGTCAATTAATATATGATAAAGGAGCCATTGATATACAATGGAGAAATGACAGCCTCCTCAACAACTGGTGTTGGCAAAACTGGACAGCTACATGCAAGAGAATGAAACTGGATTATCGTCTAACTCCACACACAAAAGTAAACTTGAAATGGATCAAAGACCTGAATGTACATCATGAAACCATAAAACTCTTAGAAGAAAACATAGGCAAAAATCTCTTGAATATAAACATGAGCAACTTTTTTCTGAACACATCTCCTCAGGCAACAGAAACAAAAGCAAAAATGAACAAATGGGACTACATCAAACTCAGAAGCTTCTGTACAGCAAAGGACACCATCAGTAGAACAAAATGGCATCCTACAGTATGGGAGAATATATTCATAAATGACATATCCAACAAGGGGTTAACATCCAAAATATATAAAGAACTCACATGCTTCAACAACCAAAAAGCAAATAACACAATTAAATAATTATCAGAGGATCTGAACAGACACTTCTCCAAAGAAGAAATTCAGATGGCCAACAGGCACATGAAAACATGCTCCACATGGCTAATTATCAGGGAAATGCAAATTAAAACTACAATGAGATATCACCTCACCCCAGTTACAATGGCCAACATAGAAAAGACAAGGAACAACAAATGCTGGCAAGGATGCAGAGAAAGGGGAACCCTCCTACACTGTTGGTGGGAAAGTAAATTGGTTCAACCATTGTGGAAAGCAGTATGGAGGTTCCTCAAAAAACTAAAAATAGAAATACCATTTGACCTGGGAATTCCACTCCTAAGAATTTACCCAAAGAATACAAGATCACAAATTCAAAAAGACATATGCACCACTATGTTTATCACAGCACTATTTACAATAGTCAAGATATGGAAGCAACCTAAGTGTCCATCAGTAGATGAATGGATAAAGAGCTGGTACATATACACAATGGAATATTATTCAGCCATAAGAAGAAAACAAATCCTACCATTTGCAACAACATAGATGGAGCTAGAGGTTATTATGCTCAGCGAAATAAGCCAGGCGGAGAAAGACAAGTGCCAAATGATTTCCCTCATTTGTAGAGTTTAACAATGAAGCAAAACTGAAGGAACAAAACAGCAGCAGACTCACAGACTCCAAGAAGGGACTAGCAGTTACCAAAGGGCGGTGGGGGAGGGATGGAGAAGGGGATTGAGGGATATTATGATTGGCATACATGGTGTGGGGGGATCATGGGAAGACAGTGTAGCACAGAGAAGACAAGTTGTGACTCTATGGCATCTTACTATGCTGATGGACAGTGACTGCAATGGGGTGTGGGGGGACTTGATAATATGGGTGAATGTAGTAACCACAGTGTTGCTCATGTGAAACCTTCATAAGAGAGTGTATATTGATGATACCTTAATAAAAAAAAGAAAAAGAAAAAGAATAAATATATATATATATATAATAGAAACAAGGGAACTAAAATAGTACTCTATAAAATATCTATATTTAACACAAACAAAGGCAATGATGAAGGAACAGAGAACAAACAAACAAGCAGAACCTCTAAGATATATAGGAAGCAAATAGTAAGGTGTGGACATAAGACCCACCTTCTTGGTGATTACATTAAATATAAGTAGATTAAACACTCTATTTAAAAGGCTGAAATTGGCAGGACGGATTTTTTTTTTTAATGATCCAACTATATGCTGTCTATAAGAGACACACTTCAGATCCCAAAACACAAATAGTTTAAAAGTAAAAGGACTGGGAAAGATGTGTCACACAAACAGTAATCAAAAGAGAATTGGAGTAGCTATACTGATATCAGACAAAATAGGCTTTAAACAAACATTGCTACTAGAGACAAAGAAGGATATTTTGTGATTTCTAGGTCAATCAAGAATAAATTGCAATTATAAAAATGTGTACACTTAACAACATAATCTCAAAATACATGAAGGAAAATGTAACAGAATTGAAGTGAGAAATAGTTCAAAAGAGACTTAAGAGATACATCAACCAATTACAATGCACATACCTCAGTTGGGTCTGGACTCAGACAAAAAATTGTAAATACACACACACACACATGCACATACACATGCATGAAAATCAGGGAAATGTGAACACTGTGTATTTGATGATACTAGGAATTATTGTTAATTTTTTAGGTGTGATAAGAGTATTGTAGTTATGCCCCAAAAGAAAGACTTATTTTTAAGATAATTTTATATGATGCATACAATTTGTTTCAAAGTATCTTGAGGGAGGGGGTAATCACGAGGACTAGATGAAACAAGATTAGCCGTGAGTGGATAATCAGTGTTGCTGGGTGATGGTTCATGGTAGTCCAATTTATTATTCTTTCTTATGTATGTATTCAAAATTTTCATAATAAAAAGCTAAAAGAGGTACAACAAAACTATTTGACCACTCCTTCTGAGATGCACTGGGACCAGAAAGATTTAATATTTGTTGAGCATTTACTATGAGCAAGTTCTAAAATAAAGACATTCTCAAGCAGGCACAGATAAAAATAACGCATTTTATATTTTACATAGATACATGAAAACTCTATTACAGTGACTACCTATGGGGCAAAGGAATGAGACCTTGGGATGTGAGTGAAAGGGAATAAAGAAATTAAAATATAAATAAATAAATAAATAATTGTAATGAAGAGTGGGTGATATGTCATAAAAGAGGTCCAAATGCAAGACTATAAGGAGTTAGTGAAGGAGATACTGAGGGGGGACAAGGAAAAGCTTGAAATCATAGAATATTCAAGCAGAAAGATTCTTTATCATAACTCTTCAATTTATGTCTGAAAAATCTGAGCTCCAGAGAGAAGCAGCAGCTTTCCTCAGTTAACACAGCAATGTTTTAACAGAGCTGGGATTTATTCTGTTCTGTAGGTAACATTCATTAAAGAATTCATTATGTACTGGCATCTTACTAAGAACTTCACACATTTTATTTCATTTAATCCTCACAGCGTATTCCATTATTATCCCATTTTACAGAGGAGGAAACAGAGGCTTAGAGAGGTTAAGTCAGTCACCCAACTTGACACAGCCAGGAAGCAGTGGAGCTGGATCTCAAACTTAGATAGTTTAATCTCCAGAACTTTCTGTCTTCCCTCTATACTGGTATGAAATGTATTATGCTGTAATAGGATGGGCAGAGAGAGAAAAAAAAACAGGTATTTCAAGCAGAGGAAGTGGAGGAGTTTAACACTAATATTTTGTCCTACAGAGCTTTCTCGCACCAATAAAAGAGCACTTTGAGAGAAGGAGCCGATCATATTAATAATTTTATGTCACTAAAGAGTGGCTGCATTTGTATAAATGCACAAAATTTGCCTACTGTAATCATTTTCCAAACAGTGCCCTCTGACCTCTCACTCTGGTTTTCTTACTTGACAATACACAGCCCAGTTAACTCAGTCCTGCTGAGAGGTGCAGAGCCTCTTCCACAGTTCCTCCCACCCCCAGCCAGACTGCAGGGAGGAAGGCTGAAGGGGCTGGAGCCCTCACATGCAACCAGCATTTCCTCCTCCGGGAGGGGCTCTGAGGCATCACAGAATACTTGGCTCTCTCTCCCCAGCTCTGGCACTACTCACCAAGTGACCACTGAGCACACCATTCAACCTGGATCTCAGTTTCCCCCTCTGTCACATAAAAGGGGTTAAACCACATGAGCTTTTCAAAATCATATTCTTCTCTGACAAAGCATAATCCCATGAAATCAAACAGATCTTTCTGTGTTATATCAGCAAGGTTAGGGAGGGAGAAAGAGACACTTTTTGAAAAAAAAATTCACTATTAACAGAAACAAGAAAATTTCATAAAACAAATACAAAACTGAAAACAAAAAATACATATATGACATATATATTAAGTATACATATGTTTAGTTTACAATAGGGTGTTAGGGGACAGCATTATTTTATGCCACTATTGGACTCAGAATATCAGACTGGGGTTTGTAGCCCAGTTTTGCCAATCACTAGTTACGTGATCTGATTATAATAATAACAATAGTAATAGTTAATAGTCACTGAATACTACTTATAAGTCACAAACTCAATACTGTTCCCTCTGGGGCAAATCACTTAAGCTTCAGTTACCACATCTATAATAAGGGTGAAAGAGGCACACATAATACAGTAGCCATAACATTACAGATTCTCAGCAAATGCTTTTGAAAATCATATCACGTCATCTTGAACAATGTGTGAGCTTGTTCAGAGCAATAACTCTGTCATCAACCAAGCTAATGCAAAGTTTGTAGCCACCTGTTGTGGGAAAAAAAATCTATTCAAATATGTTTGTCTTTGCTTTTCTTAAAAACTACTATTTTTAAATGTCATATCTTCTGGGTTGCTCATTCCAACAGCAATAATAGTAATAAATATATTACTTCCCTCCCTCTCCCATTATTATTCCAAAATAATTTCTAACAAATGCTTGCTCATCATGAGATGCCACAAAGAGCAAATGAGAAAAATAAGACCATCTGTGATAGAAGTATGCTCTATTAAAAAGCTAGATCCAAAAACTGAAGCATTTCAAACCAGGCATATCACAATTAGACATTCAGTTGCTCTTACCAGGCACTCAAGTGTGTTAATGAAACGATTTCCATCATCTTATGGCTAGGCACTTTCAATTGGATTTTATTATTTTTAGTGGTCCAATTGCAGAATCAGAAGAGCACTTAGAGATCAACCAGTCCAGTCCCCTTCCAGTTCCAATCTCAGTGTTCAGAAAAGAAAAATGAAAGTCCAAAGAATCATTCAGACACTCAGTTAACTATTAGCTATTGTGCACTTATCATTAATTGCTAGGCTCTGTCTAGGTTTTTGCGGTATCTCACAAACAAAAGACAACTAAAGAGAATCCTTGCCCTCATGGCATACATATTTTGGAGGGGAGAAGTCATTTATCCAGGCAACACTTCGGGCCAGTGGCAAAGCTAGGTCACCTACCACCCAGGCCTGGCTTACAACTTCTATACGCAATGACCAGACACCTTGGTTTACCTCAAAGTTTAAATTATACCTGTAGTTAGGACTTTTCTTTCCACATTTTGCCCAACAAGCCCTCAAAACTTTCCTTTAATTCCATGTCCTTGGCAGAGATAAATTTCTGGGCCACATCAATCTGAGTTGACTGCAGCAGGCTTTAACCCATCCAGTGATACTAGACAATACAATTGCATGGACTATATTAAGCGTGTCTTAGAATGTATGTAATGTTATAAAGTTCACAAAGTTTTTTGGAATCATTGGAAGTTGGATATCCATGTTAGTTAGGTACTCTCATAGTACTCTGTGCTTCCATTACAGTATTTCCTACATTTTATCTTGTAAGTGCTTATTTTCCATCTCCTCTAAACGGTAAGCTCCATGATAGGCCAGAGGCAGTGTTTCCCATTAGTTCAATATCTAGCCCTAAGTCTCACATAGGATTGGCACTGGATACATATTTATAATATGAAGAAGAATGACCTATTTTCTCTCTGAATCCTCTCAGTGACCCTTTGAAATTACTATTCCATTTTACTGGCCTGAGAACTGAGACTGAGAATGTCTAGCTCACATCTCCAAGGTCACACAAATGTTCATAATAAAACCTGACCTCTTGACAATTATTCTAGTGACTTTATATGTTTTGAAGACTAGTAAGAAAAACATGTATTTTTCTATCTCTGGGTCTGTTACAGAGTTGATTACAGTATCTGGCCCCTAAGAAGGCAGTAGTAAATTTAATTATTAAAATACATTATTGACAAAATAGACTTCAAGTCAAAAATTGTCATAAGAGACAAAGAAGGACATCATCTAATAATAAAAGAGTGACTACACCAGGAAGATTTAACAATTATAATTGCATGGACTATATTAAGCGTGTCTTATAATGTATGTAATGTTATAAAGTTCACAAAGTTTTTTGGAATCATTGGAAGTTGGATATCCATGTTAGGTATTCTCATAGTACTCTGTGCTTCCATTATAGTATTTCCTACATTTTATTTTTATGTGAGATACCACAAAAACCTAGACAGAGCCTAGCAATTAATGGTAAGTGCACAATAGCTAATAATGCACCCAACATCAGAGCACTTAAATATATAAAGCAAAAGTGACAGAACTGAAGGGTGAAATTGACAGCAATACAATAATATTAGGGGATTTTAATATCCTTCCTTCAATGATAGATAGAACATCCAGATAGAAGATCAATAAGGAAAGAGAGAACTTGAACAACACCATAAATCAAATGTCCCTAAAAGATGTATACAGAACATTTTACCCAAAATCAGTGGAATACACATTCTTCTCAAGTGCACACAAAACTCTCTCCAGGACAAGACCATCTTAGGTCATAAAACAAGGCTTTTAAGATCAAAATCATACCAAGTATCTTTTCTGACAATAATGGGATGTAATTAGGAAAAATGGATAAATTCCTAGAAACATACAACCTACTAAGACTGAACCAGGAAGAAATAGGAAGTCTAAACAGAGCTATAAATAATGTGGAGATTGAGTCAGTAATTAAAAACCCCTCAAGAAAGAAAAACCCAAGACTAGATTGCTTCACTAGACTAGATGGTGAATTCTACCCAACACCTAAAGAAGAATTAATGCCAATCCTCAGACTCTTCCAAAAAAGTTGAAGAGGAGAGAACACTTCCTCATTTTATGAGGCCAGCATTACCCTGATACCAAAAGTAGACAAGGTCATCACAAGAAAAGAAAACTACAGATCAATACACCTGATGAATATGGATACAGAAATCTTCAACAAATTCCTAGCAAACAAATCCAACAGCACATTAAAAGGAATATACACCACGACAAAGTGGGGTTTATACCTGGTATGCAAGGATGCTTTAACATAGAAAAATTAATTAAGGTGATACACAGCACTAACTGAATAAAAGATAAAAGTCACATCATCATCTCAATAGATGCAGAAAAAGCATTTGGCAAAATTCAATCCTTTCATGATAAAAACACTCAGCAGCTAGGAATAGAAGTACCTCAGCATAACAAAGACTTTATATGAAAAGCCCACAGCTAACATCATACTCAATGGTGAAAAACTGAAAGCTTTTCCTTGAAGATCAAGAACAAGACAAGGATGTCCACTATCACCTCTTGTATTCAGCACAGTATTAGAAGTCCTTGCCAGAACAGTTAGGCAATAAAAAGAAATAAAAAGCATCCAAATTGGAAGATGACATGATCCCTTAAATATGTCATTAAAAACAGACACAAAAACTATCAGAAACAAATATCAGCTGTGTTTCTATATACTAACAATAAATCACCTGAAAAAGAAATCAAGGAAAAAAATCTCATTTATTTTAGTACCAAAAAGAAAAAGATATATAGGAATAAGCTAAGGAGGTAAAAGACTTGTACACTGAAAATTATAATACATTGATGAAAGAAATTAAAGAAAACACAAATGGAAAGACATCCATTGTTCATGGAAAGAAAGACTTAATATTGTTCAAATGTCCATACTACCTAAAGTAATCCACAGAGTCAATGCAATCTCAACCATAATCCCAATGGCATTCTTCACAGTAATATAAAAACAGTTCTAAAATTTATATGGACCACAGAAGACCAGGAATAGCCAAATTTGTCTTGAAAAAGAACAAAGCCAGAGGCATTACAATTCCAGATTTCAAATTACATTACAGTAATCAAAATAAGCTATAGTACAAAACAGTATATTACTGGCATAAAGACACATATAGGCCAATAGAACATAACAGAGAACCCAGAAATAAATCCACACAATGTATAGTCAAATGATCTTCAAAAATGGCCAAAGGACTTGAATAGACATTTTTCCAAAGAAGACATATAGGTATATGGAAAAATGTTGAAGTATATGAAAAAACAGACACATGAAAAAATTCTCAATGTCACTAATCATTAAGAAAATGCAAATCAAAATCACAATGAGTTATCACTGTATACCTGCCAGGAAGGTTATTATCAAAAAAACAAAAGACAACAAGCTCTGGCAAGGATGTGGAGAAATTAGAACCCTTGTACACTGTTGGTGGGAATGCAAAATGGTGCAGCCACTGTGGAAAACAGTATCCTCAAAAAGTCAAAACATCAAGTACCATAAGATCCAGTAACTCCAGTTCTGGTTATTTATCCAAAAGATTTGAAATCAGGATCTCAAAGAGCTATTAGCACTCCCATGTTCACTGCAGCACTATTCATAGTAGCCAAGATGTGTAAAGAACCTAAATGCCCATTGACAGATGAAGGGATAAATAAAACATGGTGTGTGTATATAACGAAATATTTTTTCGCCTTAAAAAGGAAGTTTTGACACATGGTAAATATGGATGAGCTTTGAAAACATTATGTTAAGGGAAATAAGCCAGTCACAGAAAAACAAATACTGCATGATCCCACTTATATGAGGTCTCTAAAATAGTCAAAATGACAGAATCAAAGAATGGAATGGTGGTCGCCAGGGACTATGGAGACAAGGATCTGGGGAGTGACTAATGAACAGGCACAGTTTCAGTCAAGAAAGATGAATGAATTCTATAAATCTGCTATGCAACATGGCACTTACATTCAGTAACATTTTATTGCATACTTAAACTTTGTTAAGAGGGTATATCTCATGTTAAGTGTTCTTACCACAATAAAATTTTTAAAAATTAAGAATTATTATTATTACTATTAAAAATGATTTTTTAAGAAAGGAGCTTTGAATTAAAGAGCTCAAATCCCACCTTTAAGGACCTGGCTTACTATTGGCTGAGGGACCTTCGGTGGGTTTCTTGAGATATTTCTTCAGCTTACAAAACAGGACAAAAGCTCCTGACTCCAGGGAGGCCGGGAGGATTAAATAAGAAATTTTCTGTAGCAGTCAGCCCAACACTGGCATTTCCCATGTAGCGCCTTCAGGCCAAGGCCCCCTCCCCAACACCCACAGAAATGGCAAAGGCTTCTAGAAGGAAGCACGGGTTCTTCAGAGCTCCTCATACAGTGTGTATGTACCAAACCAGGGGGTCCTAAGACCTGGATGCTCACAGACTGATCCCTACCAGTATGCGAGGCACTCATAAGCCCACTCCATGTCCCTGAAAGACTTCTTCCCAGCTTCTGCTCAGTTCAAAGTCCGCTCATCAACTCCCACAGGTTCCTGCAGCTTCACTCCATTTTGGACTCTCTTTCGTGGTGGCTTTTATATGAAAAACTCTATATGCTGCTAATCATCAATTTGCATATGAACAAAGGAAAAGCTTTTTGTTCAGACTAAAAGCTCTGAAGAAACAAGCCAGGAGCCGCTGTAGGAAAGCAGCCTGACAGTCAACACAGGCCAAGTATATATAGTCTAACAGTATTAATAGGAGTGTGAGAACAGTGGTAGCACCATAATGCTCCCACATGCCAAAAAATAAAGCCCCAAACCCAGGGCACCACACACTGGATGATAGAAGATTGGAAAATGCTCCCTACAAAACAATCCTCAGTTTGGACAATTCATGAGTGCTATTTATTGTTGTCTATGGTCTCCACAAGGAACAACTTTGGAACTGCTCTTTAAGATCCAACACTTTTTTGAACCTTCATTCATTTAGCAGATATTTACTGGACACTCACTCTGTGGCAGGCACTGAGCTAGATCCCGGGGATACAGCAGCAGACAAAACATAACTGGTTCCTGCCCACCAGGAAATTATATTCTGTAACTGGCATAGACAGACACAAGCAAGTAGACAAAGAAATAAAACAATTACTAACTGCAGTAGGTTCTACAAAGCAAACAAATGAGGAGCTGGCGTGGAGAATAATAATGAAGTCTGAGGGAAGAAGAGGTAACATTTAGTCCCTCCCCACTTCCTCATCTCCTTTAACATTTAAAGAACAAGGAAGGAAAACCATTAGAAGAGATGCGGCTTTGTATGATTCCACGTACACAAAATGTCCAGACAGGCAAATCCCCTGGATACAGAAAGTAGACTAGCAGTCATCTAGGACTGGAGTAATGGGGAGTGAGTGTAAAGGACAGTGAGTGAGTGCAAATGAGGATGAGATTGCTTTTGAGGTGATGGGAATGTATGAAAATTAGACTGTGGTTGGTGACCACACAACCACTCTGTAAATATATTTAAATAATTGAATAGTATATTTAAAACAGGTAGATTTTATGCAATAAAATGATCTCAACAAAGTGATAGACTGACAGATGGATAGATGATAGAAATACAGAAAGAGAGAGAGACTGACAGAGACAAACAGTGAGAGAATGAAGCCCGAGAAACAGACTGTGCTGAGGGCCCTGTGACCAGGCCTCACTGAGCTCTCCCTGTACTTCTCCTGGGTTGGTCAAGATTCTGATTCCTGAATTAAAGGGCCTTTATAGGACAGGGCAGAGATTTTTGTTCTTACTATCTTTGGCTTGCTTTCACTCAAAACAAAAGAACACATATTAATTACTAAGAGTGCTACTTAATCTGATTCTGTCTACATTATAACAATTAAACTGTTCCTGAATTCTGGTTCAGATAGAGAAAGAGAGGGAGAGAACCAGAGAGAGAGAGATATAGGAAGATCACCTCATGTGGGGAGAACGGCATGTACAAGTGTTCTTATGTGGGAAAGAGCTTGACATGTGTGAGGACCCAAGAGAAGCCACTGCTCTGGACTCAGCAAGATGTGGGAGAGGAGGGGAAAGAGAACAGAGAGGTCAGATCAAGCAGATCAAGCTGCTTTCAACTCTATAAAATGGACTCACTCTAGCAGTTTATACATACATAAACTCTATCTCAAGTTATTAACGTTTTGACGAAGAACAAAAGGCAGAGTATAGATAAATGATACACATTTGATGTTTCACAACATGCTGCTTCACACTTTCTCTCATTGGCTCTAACAAGATACTCAGAGAAACTGTATTAACTTCAGTTATCACCGGAAGAAAATGACACACAGAAAGCTAAATTGTCTTGCCCATGTTCACACAGCTAGCAATTACTTTCATTTTATGAACAAATCCTCCCCATTTTTCAAACATCTGGTTTACCAAAATCCAGATGACCAATACCCTGTATCAATTATCTATCACAGCATAACAAACCTCCCCAAAATTTAGTAGCTTAAAACAACTCTTAATATTGCTCAGCAATCTATGGGACAGCTCGGTGGTAATGTTGCTCTAGAGTAGACTCACCTCGTCACACCGGGCTTGCTCATGCATCTGCAGTCACCTGGCTGGTCAGCTGGGATCCAGTTGGTCAAGGATGACTTCCCTAAAATGCTGGGCAATTAGACAACTCATGGCTGGGGCAGAAAACATGATTGGGCCACATGTCTTTAATTATCCAGTAGGCTATCTGAGGTTTTACAAACAGCAACAGTAAGGTTCCAAGAAAGCAAGTGGAAAGATGCAATGCTTCTTGAAGCCTCAGCTTAGAACTACCACCCACCTCTTTTGCTGCATTCCACTGGCCAAAGCAAGTGACAAGGCCACCCCAGAATCAAGGAGAAGGGAAATAGGTTCTACCTCATGATGGTAAGAGGTACAAAGACACATTGCAAGGCCCTGAATACAGGGAGCAGTAAAGGATTGTTTTCATATTGACAATCTACTAAAACTCTATTCCCACAAACAGCAAGAAATAAATTGCCTCTAAAGGACTAATCATCAGGAATTATTCCCAGACTCCCACTGTCCACTCTGGTCACTGCCAGGTACTCATAGACACCTCTGGTTGCTGTTACATCTGTTTATCAATTTACCTGCCCCTCCCAACACCTCTTTCTTAGACAGTCTTCTTCAGGGCCTCTGGCCCACCTCTCCACACTGGGCATAACTTATAGATAGGGTTGCCACTTGACCCAGCTGGGCCAGAAACATGGTATTCATTTCCTAAGGCTACATAGCAAAGTACAACAACTGGGTGGCTGGAAACAACAGAAATGTATTCTCCCATAGTTCTGGGGACTAGAAGTCAAAAATCAAGGTGTCAGCAGGGTTGATTCCTACTGGAAACTCTAGGGAAAGCTCTTCCCATTCTTCTCCCCTAGCTTCAGGTGGCTCTGGCAGGCCCTGGCATCCCTTGGCTTGTGGCAGCATGACTCCAGTCTTTGCTTCTGTCCTCACATGGTGTTCTCCCCTACTTTGTCTTCCTATAGAAGCTCCGGTCATTGGATTAGAGCCCACTTTAATCCAGTATGACCTCACTTTAATGAACTTAATCAGCAAAGACCCTATATTCAAATAAGATCATATTCTGAGGTTCCACGTGGATGTGCATTTTGAAGGGATTTTATTCAACCTAGTAAAGGGATTCTCTGTCCCAGAGAATATACCTCTGTCTTCGTTGGTTCTTGAACAGAAAGGACACATAAGGAGCTAGAATGGCCATTTCTGTCATGTACGTGAAAACAGAGAAAGTCAGCCTACAGAGAGGAAAAGAATGAGGCAGACCTTTAGAGAGAAGCAGAGATGACAAATCATGCAAAGCATGCTGAGACAGACAGAAGCACAGACAGAGAGACAGAGACACTCTGCCTCAGTTCCTGAGGACTTTCAGAGCCCTGGCTCAGTCCCTCATGGGACCTGATTGCACTTCCTACCTTGAATTCCAAGAGATAACTCTGTATCCTTGCAATAAATTTCCCTCTTTGGTGTAAGTTGGTTTGAATAGATTCTGTTTACTGCAATCTAAAGATTTCCATAAAGCCACAAATGACTTCATTACCCTGTCAAGCTGCATCTTGTGGCCAACCTGGCTAAGGCTGCAACAGGAAGATGTCAATTATGAGTACAAAGTCTTGTCTTGGATGTTGCCCCTGTATTCGTTCAGTGCACAGTGCTACACATCATGGTTAGGTTCTGAGGCCAGCCCACAAAAGCCTCTTTAATCTTGCACTGCTATCAGCATGCTAACTCAGTTACAGAACACATAACTAGGTAAATGTATAAAACAGCATACAAGTCAAATAAACCCATACAATCTATTAAAGCCTGCCAAAATTACAGATGTCTCCCCTCCCTATTTAAGCCATTCTTTGTTTTGCTTTTAATTTTCAAAGAAACAGACAAACTGGTGAAAGGTTTTTCACTCTCCTTTTAATCTCAACTCACTGCAGTGCTTAGTAATGTCAGAATATGTAATGGACATTTTGGCCCCTCACTATCTTGTAAACATGTTATCTTCTCCAAAGAAGTAGCCAGAACTCACTTACCCAGCCTCCCTTGCAGCTCAAGTCTAAGCACGTGATGAAGCTCTGCCAATCAGACATAAGCTACCTTCAATCTGGAAATGGAACTGCACAAGGAAGCAGGCACTAGGCATGCCAAATTCATATTTTAGTAAGTGAAATAAATAATGAAAGTATCTAGATTAGGGAGCAGAAGTAGCAGAGCTTCTGTAGTCCAGCCCATAGCATTACCAATGAGAGTGCCAGTAATTATGCTGAGCAGTAGTGCCGCCCTCACTGCAACACACGCCCAGTGCGATTCAGGCTTTGTTTCTGAAGGAAGACCCAGCTTCATTTCTGGCCTTCCCTGAGATTCTGTGAGCCTCCTATTAATGAATTCCTTCCTTGATAAACAAACAAAAGTAGATTCTGTTGCTTACAACTAAGAACTCTGATGGATAATAGAAAGATATTTCTGGCATTGCTCCTAATTTCTGCCTGAAGGTAGGATTCCTCAACCATTTAGACTATCCTGAGTAGTTGAGTTGGCTTAGCTCACATATAGCCACAGATGCAGGTAATAGGACTATTACAACCCCTTTCATTGTTTACCTCTTGAAAGCAATTACAACCCATGGTAGCACCCCCCATCAAAACTGGAAGACATGTTCTTCATAATATATTTTAAAGACATAAAAGAAAATCAGCATAACTTCTAAATAATAGGGCTTTAAAGATTGGTTTTTTTTAGAAAATGTGTGATTTGTCCTCTATTGCAAAAAATGCAGCCTATCTTTTATGAGAGGTACCAAAATCTTAGCATATCTTGCTTGACAACAGTCACCTTAGTCATTTAAATTCATCTGCTCTCATCTGTTCTCTTGTGACAGGTATCTGAGGTTCCATAAAGAGTATTTTTCCAGGGGTCTTCCACAGTTCAATCCATTTCTATATATAAAGTAGGCTCCTTTTATTCTGTGAATTTTATCATGTCACTTCACTGAGTAGTACTCAAATCATTCTGTACTCACTTTAGAAAAAAAATCCAAATGCCTTAAAGTGATGTGTAAGGCTAGCAAAGACTGTCTCTCCAGGCCCATGTCTTGCTTTATTTAAAATTCTATTCCTTGCCTCTGACACCCCATTCTCAGCTACACTCCACTACTTACGGTTCATTCATTGAATGAAATATACTGTTCCTTACTCCTGTAGCTTTATTCACACTGCTCTATCTACCTAGAGTCACCTTCTATACTTGATCCAAAAGATGAATACTTAACCTTTTATCAATTCCAACACCAATGTCAATTACTCTAGAGTATCTGCGTATTCACATATGGATTTTGTTTAATCAAAATTCTTTTCACTTGCAAACTACAAATCATTCAAACTGGCTTTAAAAGGGCAAACAATTTGAACAGACATTTTACAGAAGATTTACAAGTGACCAGTAAGCACATGAAAATGTGCTCAATATCATTAATCATAAGAAAAATGCAAATAAATCCAAAGTGAGTTACCATTTCACATCCATTAGAATGGTTAAAATAACAAAAAAGTGGATAATAACAAATGTTGGCTAGAATATGGAACAACTGGAACTCTTATACATTGCTGGTGGGGGGTGTAAAATGGTACAGATAATTTGAAGAACTGTTTGCCAGTTTCTTCTAAAATTAAGCATACATCTACCAAATCCCAAGCAATTCCATGCCTGGACATTTACCCATGAAAAGTGAAAACAGGTCCACAAAAGATTCATACAAATATATCATGGCATACCTCATTCATAATAGTGTAAAATGGAAATAATCCAAATACCCATTATTAGGAGAATGATAATCAAATTGTATATTCATACAACTGAATACTACTCAGCCATATAAAGCAACCAACTAATATGCACAACGGCACAGATGAACTGCAAAAACACTATACAAAGCAAAAAAAGCTACACCAAAAAGTATTTCTGTGCTGTCCGTAGTGATTTTTCCTTTCTCATTTCTGATTCTGTTTATGTGAGTAGCCTCTCTTTTTTTCTTGATAAGTCTGGCTAGAGGTTTATCTATTTTGTTTATTTTCTCAAAGAACCAGCTCTTGCTTTCATTGATCCTCTCTATTGTTTTATTCTTCTCAATTTTATTTATTTATGCTCTAATCTTTATTATGTCCCTCCTTCTACTGACTTTGGGTGTCATTTGTTCTTCTTTTTCTAGTTTCATTAATTGTGAGTTTAGACTGTTCATATGGGATTGTTCTTCTTTCCTGAGGTAGGCCTGTATTGCAATATACTTTCCTCTTAGCATGGCCTTCACTGCATCCCACAGATTTTTCAGTGTTGAATTATTGTTGTCATTTGTCTCCCTATATTGCTTGATCTCTGTTTTTATTTGGTCACTGATCCATTGGTTATTTAGGAGCATGTTGTGAAGCTTCCATGTGTTTGTGGGATTTTTCATTTTCTTTGCGTAATTCATTTCTAGTTTCATTCCTTTGTGGTCTGAGAAGCTGGTTGGTACAATTTCAATCTTTTTCAATTTACCAAGGCTCTTTTTGTGGCCTAGTATATGATCTATTCTTGAAAATGTTCCATGTGCACTTGAGAAGAGTGTGTATTCTGCTGCTTTTGGGTGTAGGGTTCTGTAGATGTCTGTTAGGTCCATCTGTTCTAATGTGTTGTTCAGTGCCTCTGTCTCCTTACTTATTTTCTGTCTGGTTGATATGTCCTTCAGAGTGAGTGGTGTGTTGAAGTCTCCTAGAATGAATGCATTGCATTCTATTTCCCCCTTTAATTCTGTTAGTATTTGTTTCACATATGTAGGAGCTCATGTGTTGAGTGCATAGATATTTATAATGGTTATATCTTCTTGTTGGATTGACCCTTTTATCATTATATAATGTCATTCTTTGTCTCTTGTGACTTTCTTTGTTTTCAACTCTATTTTGTCTTATATAAGTACTGCAGCTCCTGCTTTTTCTCCCTATTAGTTGCATCCCTTCACTTTTAGTCTGTGTATGTCTTTAGGTTTAAAGTGAGTCTCTTAAAGGCAGAATATAGATGGGTCTTGTTTTTTTATCCATTCAGTGACTCTGTGTCTTTTGACTGGTGCATTCAGTCCATCTACATTTAGGGTGATTATGGATAAGTATGTACTTATTGGCATTGCAGGCTTCAGATTCATGGTTACCAAAGTCAAGGTTAACTTCCTTACTATCTGAGAGTCTAACTTAACTCACTTAATATGCTATTACAAACACAATCTAAAGGTTCTTTTTTTGTTTTTCCTTCTCCTTTTTCTTCCTCCTCCATTCTTTATATATTAGGTATCATATTCTGTACTGTTTGTCTATCCGTTGATTGAATTTGGGGATAGTTAATTTATTTTGCATTTGCTTAGTAATTAGCTGTTCTACTTTCTTTATTGTGGTTTTATTACCTCTTGTGACAGCTATTTAACTGTGGGAACACTTCCATCTATAGCAGTCCCTCCAAAATACACTGTAGAGATGGTTTGTGGGAGGTATATTCTCTCATCTTTTGCTTACCTGGGAATTGTTTAATCCCTCCTTCAAATGTAAATGATAATCTTGCCAGATAAAGTAATCTTGGTTCAAGGTCCTTCTGCTTCATTGCATTAAATACATCATGCCACTCCCTTCTGGCCTGTAAGGTTTCTGCTGAGAAGTCTGATGATAGCCCGATAGGCTTTCCTTTGTATGTGATCTTATTTCTCTCTCTGGCTGCTTTTAATAGTGTGTCCTTATCCTTGATCTTTGCCATTTTAATTACTCTATGTCTTGATGTTGTCTTCCTTGAGTCCCTTGTGTTGGGAGATCTGTGCACCTCTATGGCCTGAGAGACTATTTCCTTCCCCAGATTGGGGAAGTTTTTAGCAATCACCTCCTCAAAGACATTTTCTATCCCATTTTCTCTCTTCTTCTTCTTCTGGTACCCCTATAATGCGAATATTGTTCTGCTTGGATTGGTCACACAGTTCTCTCAATATTCTTTCATTCTTAGAGATCCTTTTTCCTCTCTGTGCCTCAGCTTCTTCGTATTCTTCTTCTCTAGTTTCTATTTCATTTATTGTCTCCTCCACCATATCCAATCTGCTTTTAATACCGTCCATTGTGCTCTTCAATGATTGGATCTCTGACCGTAATTCATTCCTGAGTTCTTGAATATCTTTCCGTACCTCCATGAGCATGTTAATGATTTTTATTTTGAACTCCTTTTCAGGGAGAGTCGTGAGGTCGTTATCATTTAAATCTTTCTCAGGAGTTGTATTAATAATTTTACTCTGAACCAAGTTCCTTTGGCGTTTCATATTTGTGTATGGCGCCCTCTAGTGCCCAGAAACTCTACTCTCTCGAGCTGCTCAGCCCCTGAAGCAATGTTGGGGATTGCAGGGGAGTGGTATTGGTGCCTGAGGGGAGGAAAGAGCTGTTTACTGCTTCCCAGCTGCTATGCCTGTCTCCACTGCCTGAACCAGTGGGCCGAGCACACAGGTATAAGCCTCTGTGCTTTGTGTTTTTAGTTGCTGTAGACAGATCTTCCCTCTGGCTGGCCTTATGCCAGGGTAGGGTTTCCCAGTTTGCAAGCCCGGTGGGGCTGGCCAGGAGAAAGGCACAGTAGTCTGCCTGTCACAGAAGGGGTTCTTGGAGCTGTGTAGGCAGCCCGAGAGCTGGAGCACCTGAAGATCATGAAAGCTCCCAACCTGCTGGGCAGAGTGCACCTGGACAATTTTGTCTACCTGTCCTTTCTCCTGAGCAGTAAGCTCTGGGCAATCCTTGCCTCTTTAGCAGCCCTCTTGCTTAGGGCTTCCTTGTTAGGAAGTCTCTCAGACTGCCCGCCTTTCTTTTGTCCCAGAGCAGCCAGATATGGATCCCTGCTTTCCACAAGCAGCTGGAATCTTAGTCTCTCCACAAACTTTGCCTGTCTTAGCTTTCCAACCCCCTAATTATGAGAGTATCAGGCAAGCACCATGAAATGTAGGTTTGTGCTCCCAGAGCAGATCTCCAGAGTTAGGTATTCAGCAGTCCCAGATCTCCACTCCCTCCCTGCTCTGTTCCTCCTCCTCCTGCAGGTGAGCTGGGATGTGGGAAGGGCTTGGATCGCGCAGGACCACAGCTTTAGTACATTACCCTTTTCCACGAGGTCTGCTCTTGTCTCCAGGTGTATGCAGTTTGTTGCTGTCCTCGTTCCTGTTGCTCTTTCAAGAGTAGTTGTATTTGTTATATTTTCATATTATATGTGGTTTTAGGAGGAAGCCTCTGTCTCCCCTCTTATGCCGCCATCTTTAATCCTCTCTCCAAAAAGTAAAGACTGTATAAATCCATTCATATGAAATTCTGTAACAGGAAAACCTAATCTGTGGTGACAGAAATCAGAAAGTGATTGCCAGGAAGGGGGACAAGGGAAGATTAGCTGAAAAAGGAAATAAAGGATGCCCTTCTGAAGTGATAAAAATGTTTTATATCCTGTATTGGATGGTGGTTGCTGTATTTGTGGAAACTCATGAAATTGAACACTTGATCTGCACATTTTTTAATGTAAATTATACCTCAACTCAAAACAGACTGGCTTTAAAAATGGATTCTCTCCATAGAGCCATATTTGTACATACACACATTAACCCTGTAAATTCAGTGTGTTCCAGACCCCAGAAATTCACACAATCCAGATTAAAAACTCCTGGACTAAATGACTTTATAAAGACCTTCCAACATACCACCACACATTCGCTGAATTCTCTGAAGAAAAAAATAGGTGTGGAATCACAAGGCATTGACAAAGTCAGTGTGGAAAAAGAGTCCCCCAAATGCAATTGATTTGCATTTTATAGCAAAAAAAATCAAGAAACACACACATCTTTCTTGGAAGTTAACTGCAAAAAGTCAGTGTCTTTATTCTGGCCCCATGGAGCAAAGGTAGAATCAGAGAACCATCGTAAAGAACAACCTGGACTGGAGATGGCTGCGAGCCAGAAGGTGTCATTAAGACAGAAGCCCTGCTTCAGGACCTCAGCTTTACCACCACAAGCTGAAGAACCCTAGAAAGAATCTTGGAATCAATCAGGCTGCCTAATTTCAAAGATAAACACACTGAATCCCAGAGAAGGGGATTGATTGGCTCCAGTTCAAACAGCACATAAGTGGCAGAGCTGGGATTAGAGTCCTGTCTTTGCAAACCCAATTATGGACCCTATTGGGGTTTTTTTTTTTGCCCAATGTTTGTTTTCTAGGGTATTAGTCTTTAACCCATTACGCACAGAGCTGTACTAGAAGCTGCTATATTCCTTCAAAGTAATCTACACTACCTGGCCTACAGTTTATGGATCTAGATGTGGGTTTCTGATTCATGTAATCTGTCATTTCCAGAGAAAGAAAGAGAGACAGAGACAGAGGGGGAGAATGGGAGAGAAAGAGGAGGGAGGAGGAGACGGGAAGAGAGGAAGACCCCACCTGTCAGTAGATGCCTGCAAACACAGGAGCTGCTGGCAATGGCCATTATTTGCCCCATGGTCTGGAAAATCCACAAATCAGAGGTGCCCAAGGACTAGGGTTGCTAATCGGCCTCCAGATTCTTTCTGTGGAGCTTCTGAGAGTTAAGAGAGAATTCAAGAAGGTGTTCAGTCCAGAAACCATGAAAAAATTAAACCAAATGGTGACAACTAAGTGTTGGTATAAAAAAGGAATAGCTCTGAAGCTGAGATTCCTTATTCTAAGGAAAGGATATGTGAAAAGATATGACTGTTCATACAGTTATTTATATTAGCTAAAATTAGAAATCACCTAAATATCCAAAATAGAAGAAATGTTAAATAAATTTTGATGTAGTGCTGCAAGAAAATATTACATAGACATTAAATATGCTGTCCCAGAAGAATATTTAATCATTTGGCTATTGCTTTCAACATAGTGTTAAATTTAAACAGCATAATACATAGTGATTTATATTATTATGTAAAATACAACAATCTCAATTTTATAAAAATATGAATACATATCTATATTTATATGCATAGAAGAAAAACTGGAAGGAGAAAAATAGTTAACAGACTTCATCCACAGTTACCAGATTGTTTTATTCCAACTGGTCCTTGGTTACCTAACAGAATTAAGGACAGGGAAAACAATTTTCTCCACTGTCACCCAATCCACCCAATCAACCTCAACACACTAAACACCAGATTTCTTAAAAAGAACAAGGGACTTACTAGCATTGTAGACAAATAGGGAAGAATTGGCATCAACCCCATGTTTTTGTAAATGCTCTACACTTGGACCCAGGCAGGATGTTTTAAAGATCCTAAGCACCACCTTCAAGCTAATGTGGCTAGCAGAGGTTGTTGATCACCCCTCATGACTCCAGTGATGAGGAACTCTTGCTGCCAGCTTCCTGCCAAAGATGCTTGCTCTGAGGAAACCAAAGTGGTCAAGGTAGCCTCAAGGTGCCATCTGATAAAATGGATGTGACCCACAGCACCGAGCCCATTGCCTGGGCTTTGTCTTCTCATATGCCCATTGTACTCCTACCCTCACTGGACTCCCTGTCACACTGTCTCTGCAAGAGTAAGGGCAGTTTTCATTGGTTATTTAATTATAAGCAGGGGTAATAGTCAAAGTATTTAACAACTGCTTAGCACATCAACCATCTCAATCATCACAGCTGCAGGCAATTGTTCATGGGACATGTTTTGGAGGCCTTCACTATGCCTGGCATTAACCTTTCAGTTGTTGGATCATGGAAAGGGCCAGGGAGGTGGTCTGATGAGGGCCAGGCAGCAGGAGTCCTGGGGAGGAATCACTTGGGTGTCAGAGCAGCATCAATTACCTACAATGTGGATATAACTCAATATTTTAACAACCAGTATGGTCACACCAGTACCCATAGACCTGGGCAAAGAGGAGTTCCTTTTCTGGCCCCCACACTCCAGGTCTCACATATCACAAAAATATATTTATTAAGAACACATGGACACACTTGTCTGTGAGTATTCAATACTAGCAAGCAAGGCCCATTCCCTAAACACCGGCTCTCAAGACCAATAGTGTACAGTCCCCAGGGAGGCAGTTCTGCTCACTCTTGCCCTATGTCCTCAAACAGATGACTGAATCCAAACGCCATGAAGGTTTATGGGTTTTACCTCTGCTGACATCAAAGATGGATAGTATTCAGAGTCTGAGGAGGATTTGTGTAGTGGGAGTGCTTAGGATAAAGAAAAGACAAATTAATTAATTTGTCAAATCCTTCCACAAAGATAGCGTAAATGTGTGACATGCTTGCATAATGACGTATTATTTCCCAGTAGTGCTCAGTGTCCATTTTTTTGCTTCTCTTTGTGTTCCAGAATGCTATTCCGGAGGTATTCACAAATTAGCATGGTATTCATAAGTGCGCATGGAATGAACAATTAAACAATTCATCTGTATGTACTATCATGGAAAAATGAAATTTATTAAGTAAAAAAATAATGGGGAGAATAGTATTTATATTACATTCCCATCTGTGTTTCTTTAAGTTCAGATACATACAGATATACATTTGTATTGTCATGGTAAATTTCTGCAATTTTCTGTCTTTCTGGGAGTTCAGTGAGAAGGGAGCTTACTCTTTATTTCATGCCCTTCTGAAGTGTTTGAATAATTTTTTTTGGCTCATTGATCACTTTTTCAATTAATAATGAGTAATAAAAATTAAATTATTATTATTTCTTTTTTTTGAAATTTCAATGTATTTATTTATTTATTTTTGTTATTATTAATATACAGTTACATGAGAAACATTATGGTTACTAGATTCCCCCTATTATCAAGTCCCCACCATATATCCATTGCAGTCACTGTCCATCAGCGTAGAAGGATGTTATAGAATCACTACTTGTCTTCTGTGTGTTATACTGCCTTCCCTGTATCTCCCCAACCCACCCCCACCCCCGCTACATTATGTGTACTAATTGTAATAGCCCTTTTTCCCCCTTATCCCTCCCCTCCCACCCATCTTCCCCAGTCCCTTTCCCTTTGGTAACTATTAGTCCGTTTTTGGGTTCTGTGAGTCTGCTGCTGTTTTGTTCCTTCAGTGTTTGCTTTGTTCTTATACTCCACAGATGAGTGAAATCATTTGATACTTGTATTTCTCCACCTGGTTTATTTCACTGAGCATAATACCCTCTAGCTCCATCCATGTTGTTGCAAATGGTAGGATTTGTTCTCTTCTTGTGGCTGAATAATATTCCATTGTGTATATGTACCACTTCTTCTTTATCCATTCATCTACTGATGGACACTTAGGTTGCTTCCATTTCTTGGCTATTGTAAATAGTGCTGCGATAAACATAGGGGTGCATATATCTTTTTCAAACTGGGCTGCTGCATTCTTAGGGTAAATTCCTAGGAGTGGAATTCCTGGGTCAAATGGTATTTCTCTTTTGAGTTTTTTGAAAAACCTCCATACTGCTTTCCATAATGGTTGTACTAATTTACATTCCCACCAGCAGTGTGGGAGGGTTCCCCTTTCTCCACATCCTCACCAACATTTGTTGTTTGTCTTTTGGGTGGCGGCCATCCTAACTGGTGTGAGGTGATATCTCATTGTGGTTTTAATTTGCATTTCTCTGATGACTAGTGATGTGGAGCATCTTTTCATGTGCCTGTTGGCCATCTGAATTTCTTCTTTGGAGAAGTGTCTGTTTAGCTCCTCTGCCCATTTTTTAATTGGATTATTTGCTTTTTGTTTGTTGAGGTGCATGAGCTCTTTATATAATTTGGATGTCAACCCCTTATCGGATATGTCATTTATGAATATATTCTCCCATACTGTAGGAAGTCTTTTTGTTCTACTGATGGTATCCCTTGCTGTACAGGAGCTTTTTAGTTTGATATAGTCCCATTCATTCATTTTTGTGTTTGTTTCCCTTGCCTGGGGAGACATGTTCATGAAGAAGTTGCTCATGTTTATATCCAAGAGATTTTTGCCTATGTTTTTTTCTAAGAGTTTTATGGTTTCATGACCTACATTCAGGTCTTTGATCCATTTTGATTTTACTTTGGTGTATGGGGTTAGACAGTAATTCAGTTTCATTCTCTTACATGTAGCTGTCCAGTTATGCCAACACCAGCTATTGAAGAGGCTGTCATTTCCCCATTGTATATCCATGGCTCCTTTATCGTATATTAATTGACCATATATGCTTGTGTCTATATCTGGGCTCTCTATTCTGTTCCACTGGTCTATAGGTCTGTTCTTGTGCCAGTACCAAATTGTCTTGATTACTGTAGCTTTGTAGTATAGCTTGAAGTCAGGGAGCATAATCCCCCCTGCTTTATTCTTCCTTCTCAGGATTGCTTTGGCTATTTGGGGTCTTTTGTGGTTCCATATGAATTTTAGAACTATTTGCTCTAGTTCATTGAAGAATGCTGTTGGTAATTTGATGGGGATTGCACTGAATCTGTAGATTGCTTTAGGCAGGATGGCCACTTTGACAATATTAATTCTTCCTAGCCAAGAGCATGGGATGAATTTCCATTTATTAGTGCCCTCTTTAATTTCTCTTAAGAGTGTCTTGTAGTTTTCAGAGTATAGGTCTTTCACATCCTTGGTTAGGTTTATTCCTAGGTATTTCATTCTTTTTTATTCAATTGTGAATGGTATTGTTTTAAAAATGAAATTATTTTTATACAGAGATTTCATTTTCTTTTTTGTTTATCTCTATTTTCTAATTTTTCTATGTTGCATATATTTAGTAACTTCTAAATAATTCACTTCTAGTGAATTTATTAAAGTTATAGAACTTACAGTCACCAGTCACTTTCCCTCATTTATTAGCCCAGTGTACTTCCAATAGAATTTTCTCTCTGTCTCTGAAGCTGAGAATGTGTTATGCTGAGAATGAAGCTGCTGTGAAGAGTGTCTCTGTGTGTGTGACAGAGAGAGATTTAGAGCCAGAGAGAGACAGACAGGCAGACAGAGTCTAATCATAACAGCTGCCACACTCTCCCTGGAAGAGGAAACCCAGGAAAGCAGCAGAGGCAACCATGAGAAGAATGCTCCTTCCCGGGGCTGTCCAGAGAATCTTCCCAGCATCACTTTCCTCTAGAAACCACAAGCTCTGGACCCTTGATAGCAGAGAGCTTGCTAACAGCAGCTGACGCAGAGGAAACGCAGTCCCATGTCAGCCCTTTAGAGCACACCACCACCAGCTAACCTTGCCAAGGCCTAAGCTTCCCCGTCATTCCAGCATGCACTGTGGGCCCTCCCGCTTTGTGCACAAGGGGTCCAAAACTCTGAAACCAAAGCCAGGAAGTCTGAGCAGCTGCGTCATATCTCTAGTTCCAAATCCCTCACTTAGCCTTCTCTTTAAAAAATGCCTATTAGCTCCATTGCATTTCATCTCATTCTAAAATCCACTAATGCAGCTGGGGAAACTGGACTCTCTTGATCTCTGATTGCCTGACCATTCATAATTGATAACCTGCCTTGAGGAAAAAAACGTCACCACTAGGTGTTCATTTGATATGCCCCACAGCTTCAGTTATGGAAGCCCCACTAGTTGAACAGAACTTTATTTCAATGAGGTGGATCAATAAGGGATGTAGAGCAAGAGAAAGAGAGACAGAGAGAAATAGACACAGACCAAGAGTCTGACCAACAGACACGGAGAGGGAGGAGAGGAAAACACAGGGGATGAAATCTTCAAACTCGAAGAGCATAAGTATCACCCAGGGAGGTTTTCAGCACAATCCTGGTTGTTTTCCAAACCCAGACCTGGTAAAATTCCCCCGACACTTCCTACTTTCTTTACCACATATAACAATAGGAAGCAGTGTCCCCTTCCGACAGCTCCGCACCCCTCTGGCATCAGTGACCTTTCCAGCAGCAAATCCATTACCTTAAAGGCCTTGGCATCTGGCAACCCTCAGAGCGGGCAATAATGGGGAGTCACTGCACACTGAAGGATGCTTACATCAGGGAAGCTTAAGTGTAAGCAGATGAGATTGGGGGAAAGAGAGTGTAGGGGGATGGTTCATGGGGTGTGGGAGAGAAACCTGGGAATGAATTCAAAGTAAATATGCTTTACTATGAAGAACTTTGAAGTAGTCAGCTCTTCATTAAAAAATGTTCTGCTACTATGATTATTTATATGCGTCTTGGGTGCAGTTTCGCTATTCAAGAAATGTGTTCAGTGTCTAATCACGTCAGTTCTAGTGGCAGTGGAATACTTACAATATCTGAGCAAAAGGCTTTTTCTGGAATATTCTATCACAATGCAGAACACCACACACACAAATCCAGTGGCCTGACCCCAAGATAGGCACGCAAAAAGCCCCAACAAGGTACCTGCCCATACTGAATCCTGCGTACAGAGACTCAGTAGGGAAGAAAGTTGGAATTCAGCCCCCATGAAAGACAGCTTGCAAATCATTGCTGCAGTGTCTACTTAATTCTTATTAATTTGTTTTGAAAAGCCCAACACAGGCATTTTTGAGCCCTAAATGGGTGTGACTGCAGCTCTCAGAAAATTTGATCAGCAAGCTAGTTGCTCAACTCAAAGTCCAAATCCCTTAATCATGGGTAACATGGTTTCAAATAATGATACTACCTAGAAATTGTATAGCACTTTATATTTCAAAGCACCTTCACCGATATAGTCTCTCAGTGCTGGCAGCCAGGCAGGGCAGGGAAGAGGAGGCTGCCAGAGGCAGTTAAGTGCCCAAAGCTGCACCCATGGGAAGTGACGTCCCAACCATACACAGTGAGTGAGACAGGGGTAAAGCCCCGAGTCCAGGCATCTTACTGCAATGCCTGGGAAACTTTGTACATTACAGAATCTCACATTTTAAATGTTATTGCACTGCTGGCTCATGTGAGAATTCACACTATCTCCCCACTCAGGGCTTTGCTCCTCCCTCTGCCTGGACTACTCTTCCATTGAGAATGATGATTTCTTTCTCATTATTTACATCTCGGTTCAAATGTCACCTCCTCAGAGAGGTCTTCCCTAGCTGCCCTTTCTAGGAGGTAAGCCTTCATATCACATCCCTTGCTTTACATTCCACATAGAACCTAGTACTTTCTGAAATTATTTTCGGTGTTGGTGATCTTGCAAATCACCCATTCCCCCACCAGAACCATGAGGACAGGAAGCTTGCCTAGCTTGTTCAACACTGTATCTCACACGTATACTAGAACAGTGCCTGGTATACAGTAGGAACCCCAAAATATTTTCTGAAAGAATAAACAATTTCATTAATACTCATAAGTAACCTTGTGAAACAAATAGGAAAGCATTATTATTCCCATTTTACAGATGAGGAAACTGAGGCCCAGAGTGATTAAGTAACTTGCTCAGGATCACACAGATAGAAAGCAACAGATATGAGTGGGAACTTGATAATATGCATAAATGTAGTAACCACATTGTTTTTTCATGTGAAACCTTCATAAGAGTGTATATCAATAATATCTTAATTTAAAAAATTTAAAAAAACAACAAAAAAAGAAAGCAACATCACCTACAAAGGAAAACCCATCAGACTATCATCAGACTTCTCAACAGAAACCTTACAGGCCAGAAGAGAATTGCATGATATATTTAACGTTATGAAACAGAAGGGCCTCGACCCAAGAATATTGTATCCAGCACGATTATCATTTAAATATGATGGAAGGATTAAACAATTTCCAGACAAACGAAAGTTGAGAGAATTTGCCTCTCATAAACCACCACTACAGGATATCTTAAATGGACTGCTCTAGATGGAAGCACACCTAAGGCTAAAAAGAAGTCACCAGAGAAAATAAAATCATAGCAAAGAAAGCAGACCATCCAAATACTAACTAAAGGCAAAGAATAAAACACCTATTATAGAAAGAATGGAGGAAGAGGAATAAGAAGGGAGAGAAATAAAGAAACATCAGACTGTGTTTACAATAACTTAACAAGAAAGTTAAGTTAGATTGTTAGATAGTAAAGAAGCAACTCTTGAACCCTTGGTAACCACGAATCTAAAGCCAGCAATGGCAATAAGTACATACCTATCAATAATCACCCTAAATGTAAATGGACTGAATGCACCAATCAAAAGACACAGAGTAACAGAATGGATAAAAAAGCAAGACCCATGTATATGCTGCCTACAAGAAACTCACCTCAAATCCAAAGATATACACAGACTAAAAGTGAAGGGATGGAAAAAGATATTTCATGCAAACAACAAAGAGAAAAAAGCAGGTGTTGCAGTACTTGTATCAGACAAAATAGACTTCAAAACGAAGAAAGTAGCAAAAGATAAAGAAGGACATTACATAATGATAAAGGGGTCAGTCCAACAAGAAGATATAACCATTATAAATATATATGCACCCAACACAGGAGCGCCAGCATATGTGAGACAAATACTAACAGAATTAAAGGAGAAAATAGACAGCAATGCATTCATCTTAGGAGACTTCAACACACCACTCACTCCAAGGACAGATCAACCAGACAGAAAATAAGTAAAGACACAGAGGCACTGAACAACACACTAGAACAGATGGACCTAACAGACATCTACAGAACTCTACACCCAAAAGCAACAGGATACACATTCTTCTCAAGTGCACATGGAACATTTTCCAGAATAGACCACATACTAGGCCACAAAAAGAACCTCAGTAATTTCAAAAATATTGAAATCCTACCAACCAACTTCTCAGATCACCAAGGTATAAAACTAAAAATAAATTTTAGAAAGAAATCAAAAAGGCTCACAAATACATGGAGACTTAACAACACTCTCCTAATTAATCAATGGGTTAACGACCAAATCAAAACAGAAATCAAAGAATATATGGAGACTAATGACAAAAACAACACAAAGCCACAACTTCTGTGGGACGCAGCAAAGGCAGTTCTAAGAGGAAAGTATATTGCAATCCAGGCCTATTTAAAGAAGGAAGAACATTCCCAAATGAATAGTCTAAAGACACAATTACTGAAATTGGAAAAAGAAGAACAAATGAGGCCCAAAGTCACCAGAAGGAGGGACATAATAAGGATTAGAGAAGAAATAAATAAAATTGAGAAGAATAAAACAAGAGAAAAAATCAATAAAACCAAGAACTGGGTCTTTGAAAAAATAAACAAAATAGATAAACCCCTAGCCATACTCATTAAGAGAAAAAGAGAATCTACACACATAAACACAATCAGAAATGAGAAAGGAAAAATCACGACGGACCCCACAGAAATACAAAGAATCATAAGAGAATATTATGAGAATCTATATGCTAACAAGCTGGAAAACATAGAAGAAATGGACAACTTCTTAGAAAAATACAACCTTCCAAGACTGACCAAGCAAGAAACAGAAAAACTAAACAGACCAATCACCAGTGACGAAATCGAATTGGTAATCAAAAAACTACCCAAGAACAAAACCCCTGGGCCTGATGGATTCACCTCTGAATTCTACCAGACATATAGAGAAGAAATAACACCGATTCTCCTTAAAGTTTTCCAAAAAATAGAAGAGGAGGGAATACTTCCAAACTCATTCTATGAAGCCAGCATCACTCTAATACCAAAACCGGGCAAAGACCTCACCAAAAAAGAAAATTACAGACCAATATCCCTGATGAACGTAGATGCAAAAATACTCAACAAAATATTAGCAAACCGAATTCAAAAATACATCAAGAGGATCATACACCATGATCAAGTGGGATTCATCCCAGGGATGCAAGGATGGTACAACATTCGAAAATCCATCAACATCATCCACCACATCAACAAAAAGAAGAACAAAAACCACATGATCATCTCCATAGATGCTGAAAAAGCATTTGACAAAATTCAGCATCTATTCCTGATTAAAACTCTCAACAAAATAGGTATAGACGGCAAGTACCTCAACATCATAAAGGCTATATATGACAAACCCACAGCTAACATCATACTTAACGGTGAGACGCTGAAAGCTTTTCATCTAAGATCGGGAACCAGACAGGGATGCCCACTCTCTCCACTGTTATTCAACATAGTACTGGAGGTCCTAGCCACAGCAATCAGACAAAACAAAGACATACAAGGCATCCAGATTGGTAAAGAAGAAGTCAAATTGTCACTATTTGCAGATGACATGATACTGTACATAAAAAACCCTAAAGATTCCATTCCAAAACTACTAGAACTAATATCTGAATTCAGCAAAGTTGCAGGATACAAAATTAACACACAGAAATCTGTTGCTTTCCTATACACTAATGATGAACTAACAGAAAGAGAAATCAGAAAAACAATTCCATTCACAATTGCATCAAAAAGAATAAAATACCTAGGAATAAACCTAACGAAGGAAGTGAAAGACCTGTACTCTGAAAACTACAAGACACTCCTAAGAGAAATTAAAGAGGACACTAGCAAATGGAAATGCATCCCATGCTCTTGGCTAGGAAGAATAAATATTGTCAAAATGGCTCTACTACCTAAAGCAATCTACAGATTCAATGCAATCCCTATCAAACTACCAACAGCTTTCTTCAATGAACTGGAACAAATAATTCTAAAATTCATATGGCACCACAAAAGACCCAGAATAGCCAAATCAATCCTGAGAAGGAGGAATAAAATGGGGGGAATTACACTCCCTGACTTCAAGCTCTACTACAAAGCCACAGTAATCAAGACAATTTGGTATTGGCACAAAAACAGACCCACAGACCAGTGGAACAGAATAGAAAATCCAAATATTAACCCAAACATATACAGTCAATTAATATTTGATAAAAGTGCCTTGGATATACAATGGGGAGATGACAGCCTCTTCAGCAGCTGGTGTTGGAAAAACTGGACAGCTACATGTAAGAGAATGAAACTGGACTACTGTCTAGCCCCATACACAAAGGTAAACTCAAGGTGGATCAAAGACCTGAATGTAAGTCATGAAACCATAAAACTCTTAGAAAAAAACATAGGCAAAAATCTCTTGGACATAAACATGAGCAACTTCTTCATGAACATATCTCCCCGGGCAAGGGAAACAAAAGCAAAAATGAACAAGTGGGACTATATCAAGCTGAAAAGCTTCTGTACAGCAAAGGACACCATCAGTAGAACAAAAAGACATCCTACAGTATGGGAGAATATATTCATAAAAAACGTATCTGATAAAGGGTTGACATCCAAAATATATAAAAAACTCATGCACCTTAACAAACAGAAAGCAAATAATCCAATTAAAAAATGGGCAGAGGAGCTAAACAGACACTTCTCCAAAGAAGAAATTCAGATGGCCAACAGGCACATGAAAAGATGCTCCACATCGCTAATCATCAGAGAAATGCAGATTAAAACCACAATGAGATATCACCTCACACCAGTGAGGATGGCCAACATCCAAAACACAAACAACAACAAATGTTGGCGAGGATGTGGAGAAAAGGGAACCCTCCTACACTGCTGGTGGGACTGCAAATTAGTTCAACCATTGTGGAAAGCAGTATGGAGGTTCCTCAAAAAACTCAAAATAGAAATACCATTTGACCCAGGAATTCCACTCCTAGGAATTTACCCTAAGAATGCAGCAGCCCAATTTGAAAAGGACAGATGCACCCCTATGTTTATTGCAGCACTATTTACAATAGCCAAGAAATGGAAGCAACCTAAGTGTCCATCAGTAGATGAATGGATAAAGAAGATGTGGTACATATACACAATGGAATATTATTCAGCCATAAGAAGAAAACAAATCCTACCATTTGCAACAACATGGATGGAGCTAGAGGGTATTATGCTCAGTGAAATAAGCCAAGCCGAAAAAGACAAGTATCAAATGATTTCACTCATATGTGGAGTATAAGAACAAAGAAAAAATACTGAAGGAACAAAACAGCAGCAGACTCACAGAACCCAAAAACGGACTAATAGTTACCAAAGGGAAAGGGACTGAGGAAAATGGACGGGAAGAGAGGGATAAGAGGGAAAAAGGGGCATTACGATTAGCAGATATAATGTGGCGGGGCACGGGGAGGGCAGTACAACTCAGAGAAGACAAGTAGTGATTCTATAGCATCTCACTACGCTGATGGACAGTGACTGTAATGGGGTTGGTGGGGGGAACCTGATGAAGGGGTAGTTTAATAACCGTAATATTGCACATGTAATTGTAGATTAATGATAAAATAAATTATATTAAAAAGAAAGAAAGAAAAAAAAACCCTAGACAATGCACCACCCCGGGACTCTCTTGTTCCCTCCTGGCATGAGCCGGGAGCTCTGTCCTTCTTCCACTCTACCTCTAAATAAAGTCTGTACCTTGCTCTCCTAAAAAAAAAAAAAAAAGAAAGCAACAGAGCTTGGAAAAGAACCTTGACATCAAGAGCATTGATATCAAGTCCAATGTGACCTGCAATATATAACTTTTTTACACCAAAAGTGTAGGAAATGAGAAATTCTTATTAATCAATAATTACTTTATATACCACTCATTTATTCAACAAAAAAATTTGAATATTTAATAAGTCCAAAAAGTATATCAAACACTATGGGAGATATAAGGATATAAGGTAAAGGAGCAACTGTCAGTGTGATGACTGTATGGCCTTCATACTCATTCTCAGTTTCCCCATCTCTAAAATGAGGCAACTAAACTATGTGATTTGTAAGGGCCTCTTCAGCACAGCTGTTTTCGAAGTCTGTGAAAGATACCTTAGCCCTGACCCAGAGTTAAACAATTTTCTTCCTGGGGGTATTATCTCCCTAGCCAACAGGCCAGACCCACACATTTGAACATAATTATTAAACACCTGGCAAGAAGAGCCACCTCACACACAGTTTAATAACTCACATTCCAATCTAATTACTGCAAGTTTCATAAACAAGTGCTTCTTAGAATACACTCATTTCCTCTGAACAAGCAGGGTTCTTAGAAGGGAAATTACAATGATTATCTTCAAGATACAGGCATGAATGATATAATCATTCCTCCTTGCTCCTTGTTTTTATCATTTCCCTTCCATGCTGTCTTAGGTAGGAGGCTTCTAGCCAGCAGCACCTCTGACCAGCAGCTGCTCAATGCAGCCACCTCCCCCACTCTGGATCTTTCAACCCCTTGATATAAGGTCCTCCATGTCTCTTCATCAAAACACATCTGCCCTTGGTCCTAGTGGAGCTTAGGGATTTGCTAGGGGCCCTACTTATTATTTACTCACCTCTGAGTTATTTTTGCATGTGAAGTTGAAGGGAATTGGGTAGGAAGATGAGCAGCAGACTGACAGTCAGGTGACTGTATGGCTTTGAGCATTTGTGATCTCTTTCTGGATCTCTGAATACCCATTTTTAAAATAAGAGGATTAGTTTAGACCAGGAATTCCTAACCTGGAGTACATGGGCAAGCTTTAGATCATTTAAGAATTAAGCCTAAATTATATGCAGTAAGTTGTGTATGTACGGGACATCTGTGTCCCCAATTTCTATTTGGGGAATAATGGTCTCAGGGACACTAACTCCATGGACACTAGCTTCATGGCAGAGCAAGTGATCCTGTTAAGGCAATTAATCCTATTTCCTAAGGTGGATCATATGCCTAAACTTTACAATCAGACCAAATCTTAACAACTTTTGCTGCGAATGCTGAAACAGAGATACTCATTCCTGCTAGACATAAACAAGTAAGAATGAAGTACCTGGAGCTTCCCCAAGCCATCTTGGAACCCACAGGGAGTCAGCCTTGGGATAAAGCTGACATTGTAGGAAGCTGAGCAGAGAAACTAAAGAAATGTGAGTCTTGGTGAAATTGTTTAAGTGCTGGATCAAGGATCACCTGATACCCCCCAAGTTTTAGTTACATGAAGTAGTTTTCTCCAGTTTAAGCTGCTTTGAGTAAGGCGTCCTGTAACTTGAAACTAAAAGCAACTTAAATGACAGTATTTACATGTGAGATATTCTGAAGTTAGAAGCCATAGTTTCCAGGAGAGCTTCAAAGGGATCTGTGACCCCAGAAAAGATTTAAAATCCTGAAACTAGGAAAATCTCAGTACTGGGAACTAGGAAAACTCAATACTATGAATACTATTAGCATCCTGTAGTCTTATAAATCTATGAAATTCTAAATTGTTGGTTTGACTAATAATGTATAACCCTCACCATTGCAAAAACTTTTTTTAAATAAAGTTGAATTTTTCAATACAAAAAAATACATGCGTATTACAGAAAATGTAAAATATACAAAAAAAATAAGCAGAAAGACAACCACTGTTAATATTTTAGAAATTTCCTCCTTTTTCATTTTTCTATGCAGGATCTAAGGAAGATTTTAATATAGCTGAGTTCATACTATATGTACAATTTTGTGTCACACTTTTTTCACTTGACATTATCATATAATTCCCACATCATTACAAACCCTTTGTAAACAGCCTTTTTATATGGCTTCTTAACATTCTGTTGAATGAATATTCTATAATTTACTTGATCATTCCCCAAATGTTAGACAAAATAAGGCTGTTCCCAAGTTTTGGTTTTTGTTCATTTGCTTGGTTTTTTTGCTATTCTACTTTGTTTTGCAACAAAGGACTCCTTGCTGAATGCAAAGGAATCAGGTACCAGCCATGTCCATCGCTATGTCACACCATGTGAGGAGGGAGGTGGGAATGCCATCCAGACCTCCCAGGGAAGCCCCAGCCCCACCGTGGAGACAAGTCACGGTGCCTACCTAAATCCAATGTTATGCCACCTCAGTCCTTCTCATGACTTCTATTTCCACTAGTGGTGCCCTTGGACTCTCTGCACTTTTAGGTTGATTCCTGCCCTAACTGGTGGGCTTGGAAAGGAGCTCCCCTCACTGAGCGCCAGTGTGTCCCTCTGTTCTTGCTGCTGTAAGTCTGGCAGTGGCACCTGTCTGGACAGCTCAGCAGTATCCAGCTTTGTCCGTGACAGGGTGAGAAGTCTCATTCTGGGGCTCAGAGATAAGAAGTCCCTTCAGTCTCCAAAATCAATTTGGTTCGTATAGAGGTGATATTTTGGTCATCTGTCTCCTTAGGTTTTGCCTTATTTTTCCACGGGTTCAGGACTTAGACAAAGAAGAAGAATGTTATTTATCTGAGCCTTTCAAAACCACGACTAAGACAATAATATCCTCCACTGTTGTTGAATCTCTTCTCTCCGCATCCCAGTGTAGGCTATTGGAGTTTGGGATTATTTAGAGGACCTGGTTGAAGCAAAACTTCTTGCTAGCTCCAGATCTTGGCAATCAATACTATGCTCAGGCAGATACAGCAGGTAATAAAATTATTATCTGTAACACCCACTAGTGTTTATTGAGTGGTAAAAACGCACCCTGTACTGTGTGAAATGCTTTACACACTTAGCTCATGCTAACAAAAACCCTATGAGGTAGATGTTGTCACCTACATTTTCAGGTGAGGAAACTGAGGCTCAGAGAGGCTCTGTAATATGTGGGTTCACACTGTCAGTAGTAGCCAGGTCAGGATTCACATTTAGAATAAGGTACCTGAAAGCTATGCTCTTAACCTCTCAGTGTTGATGCAGCCAGCCCTGTGGGCTCCTCTGAGGAGGCAAACAGAGAGTCACAGGCCAGAGCGAATGAGGATCCCCACATTCCCACAACATTCAGTCCAGGTAATCTCACCAGGCTCAGAGCCTGGCCAGAACTTTTATCTTTCCAAAGGACATCTCAACAGCATCAAGACAGTTTTAAATGACCTGAGGGAGCTGGGGTGGGCATTCGGGAAGCAGGGGGATAGGAGGGCCGGTGAGCAGGGAGTGGGGGTGGGGAGGTGAGGAAGTTGTTCTTTTGGGCTTCTATGGGGCCTATATATGGGGCATCTGGTTTTTTAGGTAAAATTCACACAGTAGCATAAACTCACCACGTTAACTTGTATAATTCAGTGGCATTTGGTTTGTTCATGATGTTATACAAACCCCTGTCTAGTTCCAGAGCATGTTTATCACCCCAGAAGGAAACTCTATTATGCGGTCTCTCCCCATTTCCCCTGTCCCCAGCCTCTGGCAATCACTGTTCTGCTTTCTATCTCTATGGATTTATCTATTCTGAGTATTTCATATAAATGGAATCACCTCTGGATTTCTCATGGTTCAGAGCAACACACAGAGCCAATTCATTCCGGAGGTAGAGAAGCAGTTGTCAAAGCACAGGGCAGAGAGAATTCTCCTCGTGCCTCCCACCCTGACTTCCTGCTTTGTCCTTGCGTTACCCCTGGCCACTCTCTTGCCTAGCCACTACCCTCTCCGCAAACCTCCTCCTTCCCATTCACTCGAGAAACTCTGCCCACTCAGTGAGTTAGGGATCGTGCCTCCTCCTGAGGATGACCTCAGAAATCCAACGATTCACTCCTTTTTCTCTTCGCTCAAGACGGTTAAGACCAAAATGGCACTTATTTCGACTGGAGTTCAGCAATCAGAACAGTGACCTGCAGGAGTCCTCAGCCCACAAGCACACAGTTGAACTACTGCCTCCACCTCCACCCTGCTAGTCCTCACCACAGACATAGGAACCCTGAAAACTACATACACTGTTCATTCAATGTTCTCTCTTCTTTTGAATTGAATTCTAGTAATTCCTACAGTAGCTGTGACAGTGAGCACTGAGACAGATTTACCATTCCTGGGAATACTATCCCTTCTGGCTGGAGAAGTCAAAGAACTTCAGGGCTGACCACATCATGTGCTAAGAGTGCACAGTGCGAGAGGCAGAGAAGGAAAAACTGACAGGGAGGCAGGCCCAGTGAGGTTGGCAGGGATGGAGGGATTCTGCACTGGAAAAGGACTTCTACATCTTTCAGGATCATCCGGCAGAAATGAATTAAGACAGAGACCACCTGGCTCTCTGGGAAATATGCACATGGCATATCCCTCAGAATATTCTCCTGGTCCTCACCTGACTCAAAGAAGGAAGCATTCACCAAAAGCTTGTAAATCCCCAAAATTTCCCGAGTCTGTTCCAATTTCTCTGCATCTCAACCCAACAGGAAAACTATCTGTATTCACGTGACAGGGTGGGGAAGAGGAGAGACTTAGAAGAACTGGGACACACACAGCAGCCTTTGCCCTCTTTCCTACTGGGCCCCCTTCATCTTTCCCAAGCGTGCTCTTGCATCCTGTGCTCTTGAATATCCACCCATGGTCGTGAAGACACCTGCCTCTCATCAATCATGGTACTCATGTTGCCCACCCACCCCACCCCCAATACACACACGCCCCTACAGCATCGTTAGGTCAGTAGGCAAATACTCAGGGTATCTTTAGGAATTATTACTCAGTGGTAATATCCATAAGAAAATGAAAGTTCTGCAGGTAACAACCATAACTCTAGATGTTAAAATGGGAACCCAGAACACCTCTCTCCACTGATAGCCTCTATTAGTCCCTAGAGCTGCCTTAACAAACTACCACAAACTGGGTGGCTTAGAGCAACATAAACTTCTTGTCTCACAGTTCTAAAAGCTAGAAATCCAAAATCAAGGTGTTGGCTGGGCCACATTTCCCCCGAGGCTCTGGGGAATCCTTCTTTGTCTCTTCTCACTCCTGGTGGTTGCCAGTGACCCTTCACATTCCTTGGTTTGTGGTAGCATCACAACAATCTCTGCCTCTGTGTGTCTATGTGTACAAATTTGCCTCTTTTTATAAAGACACCAGTCACTAGATTAGGGTCCACCATAATCTGGTATAACCTCATCTTAACTTGATTATATCTGAAAAGACCCTATTTCCAAATAGTGTCATGTTCACAGGTACTAGAAGTTAATATCAGAACATATGATATGATCATATCTTTGCAGGTAACACAATTCAATGTACCACATCCTCTAATAACGATGAAACCAGAGGCCTGTGGCATGTTAATAATAGATTTTCCTATTGTCAGTTGCTAGGACCCCAAAAATGCATCATCATGAACACAAAATACTAGTATTTACTGAGCACTTATATTACGTTGTGTGGGGAACTTGGGGTTCCTATGACCAGGATCCTCACCGAACTTAAACCACATGATGTAACTAGCCTGTTGCTAGGCTACCACTTCCACACCTTTAGGCAATCAGCTATTATTGCACTGTATAGAGAGCTCGGCCCAGTGCTCGTGCCGGAGGCAGAAACGCTAGTGCTCGACCTACCACCAGGAGAACAAGCCGGGTAATAAACCCTTTCACTCCAAAGAACGTTTTGCTGTCAATTTCTTTGGTCACATTGAATCCATAGCAAACTTGCCAGGGCTGAAACCCATTGGCAAGACAATTGGTGAAAGTTGGCAGGGTTCATTATTGACCAAGGAAAAAGACAGGCTGCCCTTATGGGAGGGGTGCTTCAGCGGGCTACCTCTGTGAATGGGGAGACAGTGGATTGTCCCACAGTGGGTATGTGGTCTGAGGTGCCTTGCCTCCTAGAGGACTGGGTCCCACCACAGGACAGGAGGAAAGTAGAGGTGATACCTGAGGCAGTAGGGGTGGCCCTTGGTATAGTTAAGTAGGTCTTTTGAGAGAAAGGTGCCATCATTCCAGAAATGGAGGAGCTGGGGAAGGATGAAGGGGTGCTTCCACAGGCACTGGCCCCTCCTGTATTGAAAGCACACCCAGTGGTTGCAAAGAAAATAAAAGACCCAGAAGCTGAAAGTTCCCCAATGAGAGGTACAGCCCCCACCCCAGGTCGTGGAGCATTCTATGGTCCGTCCCTATACTCAGGCTGACTTGGTGGATTTGGGCTCCCGGTTTAGACAGAAGCCCTTAGGCAGAAGCCCTCAGTCAATATCAGCTGGGCTCCTGCGTCTGTGGGACTTAAAGGTAGATGGAATTGTTCTGTTGGGATCAGAGATGGGAAAGCTGGCTTCCCTGACAGTGCAGCCTGCCTTGAGGCAGCGATTACAAAATGCACATCAGACCCCAGGGAGTCACTCCCTCCTCAACTGGCTATAGCTGCACTTCATGTTGTGTGGTCTAATGAGGGTGATCTGCCATCCTATCCTGAGAGATGGCAGACAAACTCTGAGCTCCACCAGGTTATGAGAGGTAGGCATAAGAAATGCCATCTATAGTCCAGAGAATTATGGCCCAGATGAAGAGATTTTCACTACTGGGATGAGAAATGTTGTGCTTCAAACGGCTCCCACATCCCTCTTTGGGTCTCTAATGGCCATTCTTTCCCCTCACTTAGGGCAGCCCATATGCGAGGTGACACATACAGTAGCAGACTTATGAGAAGCTGAAGCAGTGAGAACCCAGAAAGAAATAAGTAACACTCTATATAGACCCTTCAGTAACCCCCATGGGGAGAGGAGTAAAAGTATGGTATACTAGACCTGGAAGGGACCCCCTTCCTGCTACAGTTCTATCACAAGACCACTCTCTTACATGCATCCTACCAGTTGGACAAGATTTGCCTATGTTGGTGTCATTAAAACATGTGTCTTATTGCCCCTAAAGTCTTTGTGGATTGGGAACTTCCTCTGGCTTGAGGATTATTATAATTTTTGTTACCTGTATCAAAATCTTTTTGTATCTTAATTTTTGTTATTATCTCTAAGTTGTTGTTATCCGCTGTTGCTGTTGTGGAATCTGGTTACAGTGCTCCAGCTTTCTTGCACAGGGACCATTGCAGAAGATTGAAAGTGTGTAGATTGTAAGGCGAGAATCTTGGATGGGTGGAGTGTGGGGAAGTTGGGGTTCCTATGACCAGGATCCTCACTGAACTTAAACTACCTGATGATGTAACTGGCCTGTTGCTAGGCTACCACTTCCACACCTTTAGGCAATAGCTATTATTGCACTATATAGAGAGCTCAGCCCAGTGCTCTGGGCTGAGGCAGAGACGCTAGTGTTTAGCCTACCACCAGTACAACAAGCCGGGTAATAAACCCTTTCACTCCAAAGAACGTTTTGCTGTCAATTTCTTTGGTCACGTTGAATCAATAGCAAACTTGCCCTGGGCTGAAACCCATTGGCAAGACACCTGGATTTTCTTGTTAACCCTCATATTCACCCAATGAAGTAGGAACCATTATTAGCCCCATTTTACAAGTGAGGAAATCAAAACTTTAGCAAATTAAGTATCTTAACCAAGGAATATAGTAATAGATTCAGGATTTGAACCCAATGCTCCCTGACCCCAATGCCCACCAAAGTTCTTCCATACATTGCTTTCAAGCTAAGCTGTGTGACTTTGGACAACTAAGCACTCCTCTCCAGGCTCAGTATCCTTATCTGTTTGTGGGGGGAACAGTTCCCCGAAACTTCTAAGGGCTCTTCCTGCTACAAGTCCAAGTTCTGAGTCTTTTCCTCCAGGACAACCATTCACTCACGCTAGCTGATCTACATTTGAAATCCATTGCAGAAAGATCTGCTCCCTGCCGCCCCCTCCCCAGCAGTAGCTGGAAATCTTGCAAATCCCAGATTCTGATTCCCTGCTCTGAGCCTCAACAGAAGCAGCAGTCATTTGCATCTGCATTTATGCTTCAGGGAGAGCCTACCTCATGTACAGATAAAGACCAGCTCCACTGGTCACACATGCCTTTACAGCACTTGGGGGAAAACTTGCATTTCAAACTTGTTTCTTAGCAGCAGTGTGCTTCTGAAACAAAGGGAGTACATCAAGCTGGCAATGTCTTTCACTTTACTTAAATGAATATTTCATACTCCAATTCTAGAGAACAGGTTAATGGAAAGGCCTTCCATATTTCCCGACCCCATTCTCCTGGCATTTTTCCTCTCCCTTTCATTCCATTTTCTAAATAGACCATATTATGTGGAGCTCTAGGCCTCATGACAGAATAGAAGCAAGTTAGGGAAGGGGGTAGGAAATGATGAAAAGATCAGAGTCAGTAAGGGAACTGATGGAAAGATAAAAAACAGTGTTAAGAGCAAGCTGGAGCCAAAATGATCACAAAATCATAAAATGAATCACATTTGTTGAGTGCAACTAGTTTCAGGCACTTTTGTCTTTTAATGTTCTCAGCAATTAGTAGAACAGCTGTGTTATGGTCCCACTTTGCAGATACAAAAAAACAAGGCTCAGCTGGTAATTGAGATTCAGGACCAGGTGTGACTGATTCCAAACCTCTTTCCTCTACAACCAGGGGAACGAGGATCACAAAGATAAAACAGTCACTTCCCTTTCCATAGAGTTTATACTGCTATCAGTCACAGCTGCCAATTTCCAAGAGCAAGTACCCTTTACGTATTTTTCATGGAGAAGGAGACAAGATGGCCTCTAATGAAGCCAATAACAAATAAGACTACCTTAGATCAGGAGTCTCAGGCACAATCAATGCTTGGGGAGAATGCAGGGGGAAGGGAAGAAAATGGCCCTCATCATCCTCCGTCCTCCTCCCTCTTGCTCCTGCTGCAATGTCAGAATCAAGGGCTGAATGATTCCTGTGGTCTCTCAAAGCTCTAAGACTGTTCTCTCCTGAGCTGCACCCCACACCTCCTCCCTGTGGAGCACTCAAGTCACACAGACCTAGATTCCAGTCCTGGCTTGCTGAGCCTCCCTCATCTCTAAGAGGGTATTAGGGCCTACTTCCTAGAAATCCCAAATCCCGCCACTCTCCCTCTCTCTACCCTCCAACCCTATCCAAGCCCAGTCCCCTGCTATTGCCACCTAACTATTCTCTCTTCTTCTACTCTTGCTCCCTACAGCCACACTGTCAACCCAGCGGGTGCAGTGATCTTTTTAAAATGTAAATTAAATCAAGCAAATGTCTTGCTCAAAACCCATCAGTGGCACTTCAGCATTTCCAGAATTAAAAAAATTATTTGTCATGGCCCTCAAAGCCCTCCCTGTCTCTCCCCGCCCCTTTGATTGCCCCATGCCAACCACATGGGCCTTCTTCTAGTTGCTGAAACACACCAAGGTCATTGTTGCCTTTGGATTAACTGGTCCTTCTGGCTGGTGTGCTCTTTCCCAGAGTTTCACACACTTCCTCCCTCACTTCAGTCAGGTCTTTACTCAAATGTCCTTTCTCCAAAGAATCTGCCCCTAATGTTCCCATTTAAAAAGCAGCTTCCCCACAGTAGTGACTCTATAGCATCTTACTATGCTGATGGACAGTGACTGCAATGGGTGGGGAGGGGAACTTCTTGATAACATGGATGAATGTAGTAACCACAGTGTGTTCATGGGAAACCTTCATAAGATTGTATATCTATGATACCTTAATAAAAACAAGATAAAATAAAATGTGAAAAAATAAAAGGCAGCTTCCCTTTCAAACTCTAGAATCGTATTTGCCTCATTTTTCTTTAGAACATTCAAGAACGACTTGAAATTCTACATGAGTTTAAATTCCTTGTCTCTTTCACTAAAACATAATTTCTGTGATACCTGGTGTCTGGTCTATCTTGTTTATCTAATATTGTCATATAGTAGGTGCTTATGAATGAATGAATGAATGAGACCATGTAAGTTTGGCAAAGATTGATAGTTGTCCTCAATATCCACTCTCCACATCTTCCTTTTAGTAATTAAAACCCCAGGTTGCAGTTGGACACATTACCAGCCACCTGAAGGCTAGGTTTTCTAGACTCTCTTACAGCTAGGTGTGTGTCTATATGACTAGGCTCTGGCCAGTTAGGTTTGCCAGATAAAATACAGGACGCCCAGTTAAATTTTAACATCCGATTAATAACCAATATTTTTTTAGTTAAGTATATCACAAAGGAAAAGTCCAATAATTGTTTTACTGTAAGTATGCCCTATTCAGAAAAAAAAAGTATTGGTTGTTTTAATATCAAACACAAATGGAGACTAGACTTGAAAATTCCCTGAGCAAAACCAGTTTAGACAAACCAGCAAAATTTAATTTACCTTATTTTGCAAGACAAGCAAGGCTAACTTAACCTGGGTCACTTCTTGCTTATACATCTGAAAGTCATAAGTAACACTTAAATTGTTCCCCTAAGTTGATAGGAGGTAACCTTAATCAATCCCCTTTCATTTTAAGAGACTTCTAATATTGTAACCAATCACTGTGAAGAATAAATAGTTACTGTTTCCATACTCTACAAGCTGCATTATAACAATACACCTCTGAGCTTCATTTCATGTATTTGATTTGAGTGCCCTGTCTTGCCAATGGGTTTCGGCCCTGGGCAAGTTCGCTGTGGATTCAATGTGACCAAAGAAATTGACAGCAAAACGTTCTTTGGGGTGAAAGGGTTTATTACCCTGCTTGTTCTCCCGGTGGTAGGTGGAGCACTAGCGTCTCTGCCTCCACGAGAGCACTGGGCCGAGCTCTCCATATAGTGCAATAAAAGCTCATTGCCTAAAGCTGTGGAAGCGGTAGCCTAGCAACAGGCCAGTTACATCATCAGGTGATTTAAGTTCAGTGAAGCTCCTGGCGATAAGAACCCCAACTTCCCCACACTCCACCCATCCAGGATTCTCACCTTACAATCTACACGCTTTCAATCTTCTGCAATGGGCCCTGTGCGAGAAAGCTGGAGCACTGTAACCAGATTCCACAATAGCAACAGAGGATAACAACAACTTAGAGATAATAAAAATTAAGATATAAAAAGATTTTGATACAGGTAACAAAAATTATAATAATCCTCAAGCCAGAGGAAGTTCCCAACCCAAAAAGACTTTAGGGGCAATAAGACATGTTTTAATGCCACAACATAGGCAAATCTTGTCCATCAGGTAGGATGCATGCAAGAGAGTGGTCCTGTGATAGGACTGTAGCAGGAAGGGGGTAGCTTTCAGATCTAGTATACCATACTTTTACTCCTTTCCCGTGGGGGTTACTGAAGGGTCTATATAGAGTGCTACTGGAGGGGCATGCACTGGCTATAAGGATAAAACAAAACTCCCAGGTAAGATGCTCCTACCTTCTGGCCATTCAGGATATACTACTGTGACCTTTGGGGGCCACTCTGCTGTTACTCCAGGAATACACAGGAGGACAGCTTCCAGGCCCTGTCCCCAAGGTGCCAGGAGAGCCAGCCATCTTTGGTCTATGTGTCGAAAGGTCCAAGGCCATGTCCACTCAATGGAGTCCCCGGGATTCAGTGCAGTTGGTGCTGGCAGCAAGGTGTTATTCTGATGGCCAAACCACAGCTTCAGTGATTCTTCCTTGGTTTGTACTTGCAGTTGTATAGGGGAAGCAGCAATATGTTAACATGTCTATGGGGCTCTGGGCTCTCTTTTGGGGTCTCTCGTTCAAACACCGTAGCACGGTCCATAAGCGGACTGACCATCCCCGCAGACTATTGGTATCTGACTTTAGTCCAGATTTTAACAAGTCATTGTGCCTCTCTATCATGCCTGCTGCAGTAGGATTGTATGACACATGAAACTGCCATTTGATTCCCAGCTGTCACACCCATTCTTGCAGTGTATGTCCAGTAAAATGGGTGCCCTGATCACTCTCAACTCCCTGTGGTAGGCCATAGGCAGCAAAGAGATGCTCCAGGCCTCTTTTGATCAACTGCCAGTCTACACAACGGGTAGGAAAAGCAACCAGAAGTCCAGTAGCTGTGTCCACACAAGTCATCACATACCAATATCCTTCTGACACAGGTAGAGGCCCAATATAGTCTATCTGCCACCTGACTAGGGGTATAGGCCTCTTAACTATTGTCCCATGTTGCTGTGGAACTCAGTGTAAGTCCCTTTTGGAGCACACAACACACTCCTGCTGGGCTCTACTACCTTCCTCAAAGGTGAAAGGCAAGCCCCTCCAACAGGCTACAGCCCAGTGGCTTTTGCCCCGCATGCAACAAACACTGATGTAGCCATTGGGCTACATCAGAGCCAGGCTTTCCTTCTAACTAACATATCTGGGCCAATTTATCTGCTTCATCATTTCCTGGCGATGCCATTGGCAAATGACCTGTCATATGGTATACTGTAATTATTTTAGTCTGACCACAGGCCCATAAGTCTTGCCACAATTCTTGCCCCCAAAAGGGACAGTGACCAACCAGCCAGCTGGCATGGTACCAGGTTGGTAGAAACAGGGTCAAACCCTGATAGACAGCCCAGCTGTCAGTGCAGACAACTATAGGGGAGGGCTCCTGGCTGATCACAAGCCACACGGCCCACAACTCTGCCCATTGGCTGCTCTTCCCTCACCATCTTCCATCCATAGTGTCTCAGTCTTAGGATGGAAAGCTATGGAACTCTATTTTGGGGGCTGCCCATTTCTAGAGCCATCTGTGTACCATGCATCTTCTGGTACAGGGGCTCTTCCCTCCCAATAGTTTCGAATGGTTCAAAAGCAAGTTCTTCCTGCTTTTCACTAGTATATGTCACCGGCCCCAATAAGCGTTGCAAGGGGCTACTAGAGAGGGCACTATGCTGCTGTAGTTAAGCACCCCACTTGGCCAGTGTGGGCGTTTGTGCTTTTGGGTCCACTCCTTGGCTTTTGGGTCCAGTCTCGTACCCACCCCAAGATGGGATAGGTGGTTATTACCTTTATCAGGGCCATTCCAGTGATGGGCTCTGTAGGCAGCAAGGTGTGATTCACAGCAGCCAGTTGTTTTTCTGTCAAAGTGTATTGTACCTCTGCCCCTTGCCAGAGTTGTGACCAGAATCCAATAGGTTGGCGAGTTTGTTCAAGCTGCTGCCAGAGACCCCAGCCCTAACCGTCTTCAGTCACATGGACATCCAGCTCACAGGGCCTTGATGGGTCTATCACACTCAAGGCCTGCACGGCCTTGACTGCCCATTTTGCTGTAGTAAAGGCAGATGCACTTGTCTCATCCCAGTCCCACCTGATGCCCTTTTGTACCAACCGGTATAAGAGCTTCAGAATTTGTGCCAAGTGTGGGATAAACACTCTCCAGTAGCCTAGAAGACCCAGAAACTCCTGTAGCAATGCTACAGTTGTGGGGGTAGGAAAGGCCTGGACTTTATCTATAACTACTTCTGGTACAACTTTGGTCTTACCCGACCAGACGACCCCCAAGAATTTGACAGACAAACCAGGTCCCTGAACCTTGATACTGTTCACAGCCCATCCTTTCTCCTGTAGATGCTGCAGCAGTCTAGGTGCTGCACCTTCTAGATCTGAAAGAGAATCGGACGTGAGCATGACATCATCAACATAATGGTACAGCCACACCATTGGTGGTTTCTCCCATGTAGCCAAGTCCTGGGCTACAAGTCCATGACAGATGGTGGGGCTGTGGAAGTTTTCCGGTGAAAGTCCATTGCCGTCGTTCCCATGTGAAGGCAAACTGTTCCTGACTTTCCTGCTCAACGTCAATGGAAAAGAAGGCATTAGCAAATCTACCACATAATGGTATGTTCCTAGTTCATGGCTGAGGGTATCCATCAATCCTGCAATAGAGGCGACAGCAGTATGTATAGGGGGTATGACTTTATTCAGTTCTCTGTAATCCACAGTCATATGCCAGGAGCCATCCGGCTTTTTTACTGGCCACACTGGGGAATTAAAAGGACTATGGGTGGGCTTTATAATACCCACCTTTTCCAGCTCCTGGAGAGTTTCTCCAATCTCTTTATGCCCTTCAGACAGTTTGTATTGTTTGATATTAGTCACCCACCGAGGCACAGGCAAAGCTATGGGTGGGTGCCTAGCATGTCCCCTCAGAACTGCCTTCACCACACATACTCTCAGTCTGAACTCACCTGCAGTGGTCTTGCAGCCACAGACCCTGCAGGATATCAATCCCCAAAATATACTCAGGGATAGGAGATATATACACGGTATACTCTTTTGGGGGTAGATGCCCTATTTCCAAAGGGATTTGGGCTTGTTTCACTCTGACAGCCTTACCCCTGTATCCATCTATGATAGTGGGGGTCCCAGGGAACTGCTCAGGGTTATCATGAATCAGTGAACATTAAGCCCCTTTGTCCACCAGAGCCAGGACACATTGTATGTTCACTGGGACCAATGGATAGCTATTTCAACATGTGGCCTCTGGTCCCCCCCCTTGTACCTCAGGGAAGATATCTTGACCTTCCCCTCAGTGTATTCATGTTCCCCAATAACCTTGTGTGGGCTCGAGTGAGACTGGCTCACTCTCCAGCAGGAAGTCTTCAAACACACAGGCCAGACTTGTGTCTCTGTCTCTGACCTCTGCCTCTTTGGTCTTAATGGCTGGAACTGCTGCTCTGGTTTGTTGTTGCCATAGCTCTGGTAAGATCCTATTTGACTTCCCATTTAATTTCCTTCCATCTGATCCTGCCCATATTAAATGAACCCACATCTGGGTCCTCGTAACCTTCATAGGGCCCTTTACATTCTTCTTCAGAGTAGCAGACCTTATTTCTTCTGTGTTCTTATTGCTTCAGCCTCCCCTAAGTCTGCTACTGTACGTGTCACCTCGCTTATGGGATGCCCTATGTGAGGGGAAAAAATGGCCACTAGAGACCCAAAGAGGGATGTGGGAGCCATTTGAAGCACAGTATTTCTCATCCCAGTAGTGAAAATATCTTCATCTGGGCCATAATTCTCTGGACTATAGATGGCATTTCTTATGCCTAGCTCTCATAACACCTGTTGGGAGTTCAGCATATGTCTGCCATCTAACAGGAGAGAATGGTAGATCACCCAGATTAGGCCACACAGCATCAAATGCAGCCATAAACCAATGGAGGAGGGAGTGACTCCCTGGGGTCTGATGTGCATTTTGTAATCGCTGCCTCCCAGGCACTCTGTCTCTCAAAAGACCTACTTACTTTATCAAGGGCTATCCGTACTGCCTCAGGTATCATCTCCACTTGCCTCCAGTCCTCTAGGAGGCAAGCCACCTCAACATACCCATTGTTGGACAATCCACTGTCTCGCCATTCACAGGGGCAGCCCACTGAAGCACCCCTCCCATAAGGGCAGCCTGTCTTTTTCTTTGGTCAACAATGAACCCTGCCAACTTCACCAATTGTCTTGCCAATGGGTTTCAGCCCCAGGCAAGTTCATTATGGATTCAATGTGACCAAAGAAAATGAGAGCAAATGTTCTTTGGGGTGAAAGCGTTTATTACCCGACTTGTTCTCCCAGCAGTAAGTCGAGCACTTGCGTCTCTGCCTCCGTCCAAGCACTGGGCCGAGCTCTCTCTATAGTCCAATAGTAGCTCATTGCCTAAAGGTGGGGAAGCAGTAGCCTAGCACCAGGCCAGTTATATTATCAGATGGTTTAAATTCAATGAGGATCCTGGCCATAGGAACCCCTACTTCCCCACCAGTAGCTAAAGCAATATCTGAACAAATGCAAAATTATAAATGAATTCATGTAATTCAGGTGTCTGCTACATTAGAAAGCCTCAATAAATGTTTGTTTCCCCTTCTCCTCACCAACAGGGTTGTCCCCTCTTCCAAATTTCCTAGCTCTGGGAAACTGAATTTTGAAGGACTGTGGAATCTTCATCCCTCAGCAGCAGCTGTCACAAGCCCAGGTTGTTTCAGAGCACCAGGCTGGGGCTGAATTCAGCTGCCAGCAGAGGCTGTACACCCTCTTGGCTCAAGGAGAGGGCTCAAAATGAGGCATACTTACAGGGTAAAGTTAAGCAAAGGGACCAGTAAAGTAAGACTTTTGTTTCTCCCCACATTGACTCCCAAGATTTAAGAAACTTCTTTGTTTCTTAACATGTAGCTCTGAGCTCTTGAAGTAGTCCATCTATGGAAACCCAGGGAGAAGAGACGGAAGCTAGAATCCCCACCTCCCATCCCATCCCAACACAGGGCCACACTGGCTCAGCCATAGCATCAATGCGCAGGGCAGGGACGAGCCTCTGCAGCCTCCATGGGGAGTTCTTCCCACCACACCTGCCTGGAGCACTCTTCCCCACCCTCACTTGCCTCTCCCTTTAGACAGGTCTATGCTCCAAAGTCACCTCATTAGAGAGGCCTTCCATGACCACTCCAACTAGAGAAGCCTCTGTAATCTCCAGCTCTTGCCCTGGCACTGGTTTTCTTTATAGCACCTATCACTTTCCACTTGTTATCATGTGTCTGCTGGTTTACTGTCTGCCTTCCCCACTGAGAGTTAAGTTCCACCAGGGTATTTGTCTCTCTTACTCACTGCTCTGTCCCCAGCACCTGATACAGTGCCCAGCGATAAGGCGGCGCTGGGTATTTTTGAATAAATAAAAAAAGAAGATAGATATAGATGTGGCTATGAATACAGATATAGGCATATAGATATATTAGGGTCACCAACAAATCAGACTTTGCCAATGGCTTCCTTCCATAAGGTGGCAAGAAAACTAACAGAACTACTGTGTGCATGATGACGCTGCTGTTTCACTAAAGATAATGCAGCCTTTAGTGTAAGGCTACACTCCCTATGGACGTGCAGGGATCTGAAGTCCAAGCTCCTAATGGGTAAACTGCCCAGAGGGGATGGAGCCATGCTTACTGTAGCACTGATATCTGCAAAGCACTTTTAGTTCAGGAAGCATCTTCAAATCCTTTTTTCTCATTTGATTCTCACACCAATTCTTCTGGGCAAGTGATGCTAACATTGGCAGTATTACAATTATGTTGAAATAAAATTTATTAGCCTCCTGAACTGTGCACTTAAAAATGGTTAAGATGATAGATTCTATGTTATACATATTTTACCACAATTAAAAATAAAAAGTTTATATATATGTAATTATTAGCCACAACTGTATTTTGCACATGAACCAAATAGAACTCAGATATGCTGTCACTCATAAAAGTCACACAGCTAGGGAATAGAAAAGCTAGCCTCTACATCAGGACTTCTCAGTCCAGCTCTGGGCCTCCTCCACAAGGGAGAGGGAACCTTCACACCACAAACATGCCAAGAACCAACCTAAAGTTAGAAGACCAGCACCATGAGTTTTCCAAGGAACCTTCTAATATGTTTAATCCAGCACAGTGAATCATGTAACTCAGCTGCAGAGGACTGCCTTTTGTGATACCATGCCAAGGGGTAGCTGATGCAACAGACAACAGCTCAATATAGACCATGTATCCTCTACTCTCATTTTGTGACAATTAATTTGCTTGGAGACCAAGGGAGTTCAGTGGTTACATTAACATGAAAAGAAAAATTAAACATTTATGCATCCTTTATTTCTTTGTTTCTAGATGGGTAAGTCCTGCAGTATCTGCAAGATATTCTTGTTGACATTGTTTATCTGTTCCACTTGACTCCAAATTACACTTGAGAAACAAGAACTAACACACCGAGGTATTTTTATACAGAAGTGATGACTACTGGGGGCCTAATATTAAAGGAAAAATATCTAGCCTGAAGATGCTGGTACAGCATAATCTCAGTGCAATACGACACAAAGAATCAGGTCCAAATAGGTAGGAGCTCAATAAAACCTTCTTAGAAAACCCATCTGTGTTTCTTGAATCCCTGATTAACACGCAGCATGTGCCAGGGATACAGAAGGGTTTCATGTCACGAGCCAGTTTTGCTTTAATGTCAGACCACTGTATTGAGAAAGAGTCTGAGGCCAAATCAGAAGAGTTACAGTCATAGCAGACAGCGAATTATGATCGCCCATTTTCTTGTATTCCAGCAGCCCTCCCATTTCACACAGATCACCCTTCTTTCTTTTATATGGAATGCCAGGTCTCAGTTTTATGTTGGGCTTTTCCAGAAAGAGCAGCACAAAGGTTAAGTTTGGAATCAGAGACCTGCACTGGAATGACCTGCATTATTTGAACGATCTTGGCAAGTTACCTAACATCACTAATCTTTTCTCATCCCAAGAAAGGGGAAAATAACAGTGCCCACCTCAACGGATTGTTGCATGAATTAAATATTATACGCAGAGCACTGAGTGCAGTGCCCAGTGACCACAAAAGTCCGATAAATGGGCTATTAATAGATGGCCCACAATGCCTACGTGTGTGATCACATAGCAAACACTTTCACTAAGTACCAGCAGTTATTTCAGGGTCATGAGAATGAGTGATCTTTTAGGGTTTTTTTTTACTGTATTTTAGTAAATACTAGTCAGTATTTATTGAGCATGTATAATGTGCTAGGCCCTGTTGCCAGTGTTTTCTGTATCCTGACTAGTCTACTTTTCATACAGTCCAATCATTCCACTGGTCAGGAAAGCAGGAAGGTGCACCAAGGCAATCTGGCTCTGGCACCGGCCCTCCTAACCATGACCCCAAGGAGCAGCTGTTCCTTCTTTTATAATCATAAAAATGAAATATTATCTTAAAATGATTCAAGATGTTAAATACACATTTGTTGAATGACTGTCAACTCCCATCTAAATCTGTAAGAACCTCAAGGTTGACAGATTGACACTTTTCATTCAGACAAAAATTTTTATTGAGAGCAGGGTGTTAGGCACTGGGCAAGATGCTATGGGATATGTAATGGGAGAAATGATGCCTCACATTCAGAGCCTTGTAAATGTGGAAGGTGAATTATTATTGCTAAGAGCTGCTGTTCATTTGGTACCGACAGTGTGCTAAAAGCTTTGTCTTCATTATCTCATTTAATTCTCATAACAAATGCATGAGATAATACAATTAATACCCCCATTGTACAAATAAGGAAACCAAACCCTTCAAATGTTACTAACTTGCTCAGGGTTCCAAGACGGAAACCTGTAATGGCTAACTGCCACGGGGCTGCCACTGGCAATGATTTCTGCCCATCTTTCTTTTCCCCACTGTGTCTTAAAACGCAGGCCACGGGAGAGGTGTTTGAAGCATTCCCGGCAAAGAGAATACCAACTTTTTAATACACTCCAATCTCAGATATCAGTGCCTTTATCAGACATTAAACTTTACACAGAGACATTTACAGAGCTAGTGAGTGCAGAAGAATTCCACTCTCTGTTTATGGACCTCTTCTTACATCCTTCCCACCAGCACCTCTTTTCCCATTTAGAGATGGGCCTGAAATGGAGAAGATACTGCTGTCTCCCTGCTTTCGCTGGCTAATTCTCAATTTCAAGATGTTCTATTACACCTGATGTATGGCTTGACAGGGCTCATTCTAGCTCACAACCTTGAGCTTGTAAAATGCGCAGGGGAAAATTTACTAAGACCGTGTTCGTCTTAATGCATTACAGGGAACTTTTTAAGTGAAAAAGGCTCAAAGAAGCAGGGACATCTCAAACAGCTAATTATGAATAACTATCATTCAGTGGCCAAGTGCAGGAGATCTTCTAGCTCATTCGGTTTTCATTTAATTAAATCTTTCATTTCCATGGGCAGCATGTGATACAATCTTATGTTTGCCTTTGTCAGTGGGAGATAATCAATAGGAGAAATGTGGATATATTTCAGCATTTATTAGCAGCTCAATTTTTAAGTTGTTTTATTTTAATAACATCCTTGCCTTCGTTCTGCTCAGGGTAAATCAACAGCTTTGATGAATAATAGATAGAAAACTGACTTACATTATCCCATTAAGAGTAAAGAAATCAGAGAATGAAAGGGAGCTGAGAGGAACTGAAAAACACTTTAAAGCTGCGTTTTCTTTGTCACAAAAAAGAAAAACAAAAACGCCTCCCATTCACTCTAAAAGATAACCAAATCTATTTGATTTCGGCTAGGTATAGCCTTCCAAGAACATGACAACAAATTTTTTTCTGAAGCTTTCCACTACTTTTATTTGCAGCTCATTTTTACTAATTCTTGGTTAATTTCCACTGGACCTACAATGTGGATTAGAAAAGAACAGGTACAAAAGGTCACTGTTCACCGGAAGTGAATCTAAATGCTCACATCCTCAAAAGGCACGCTGGCAGGGGTAGTTGCCTTAAGAACAAACACAAGAAGTCTGCCACAGCGAGGCATTTCTAAATGTCCACAACACACCTTGGTCAGGGATGTAAACTGATCTGTGGGCCTTGACAATGCCACATGACTGTCTCTCATCTAACAATCTCAAAGTTTCACCACAATGAGATACCATTTCATTTCCATCAGGATGGCAACTATCAACTAAGTAAATAACAAGTGTTAGTGAGAATGTGAAACGGCGCAGCCACCCTGGAAAACAGTTTGGTAGGTCCTCAAAAAATTAAACTCAGGCTTACTACATGACCCAGCAATCTCACTTCTGGGTAGACACCCAAAGGAAAGTGAGAGCAGGGACTCTAACAGGTATTTGTAGGATGGTGGTTGCCAGGAGATGGGGGGAAGGGAGAATGCGGAGTTCATGTTTAATGGGTATAGAGCTGCAGATGGGGAGGATGAAAAGATTCTGGGATGGGGAATGGTTTTGGTGGCACAATGCGAATGTGTTTAATGCCACAGAAGTATACATTTAAAAATGCTTAAAATAGTAAATTTTATGTTATATGTATTTTGCCACAATAAAAAATCTGAATACTTTAATCCCCAGAAATAATTGTCCTCTGATATTTCCCACCTGAGTGAGTATCCATTCACCCAGCTGCCCAGCCAGAGACCTGGGAAACAGCCTGCCTGGTTACCTCCCTTCTCCAGAGCACCCCACAACCCTACTGCCTGCATGAGTGCCTAGTCAGTCTATCTCTTGTCATGCCCTACCATCACCCACAGTGACTGTCCCCTCACCTGAATTCTCAGACTAATTTCTACCTGGTTTCTCCAGTATCAGCTCAGGCCCTGTGCCTTCCAGACCACTGTCCACCAGCCACCAGGCTGAGTTTCACAGACATGAACCAAGTGCTGTTAGTCCCTGGCCTTGAAGATTCCTGCGGCACTTAGAATCAAATCTGGACTCCTTTCCCAACCTACACAGCTCTGAAGCTGGCTGACTTGTCCAACTTCTCTTTGCGCCACATCCTCCCCACGTCTGTATTTCTGTGCTTCTCTGCACACTCTGTACTTCTCTTAGTTCTTCAAACTAACCAGGTTCTGTCCTCAGGCAGGGCCTTTGCCCATGGCACCCCCTTACCTGGGACATTCTCCCCTCACTGTTTGCCTGCCCAAACATTCCTTCGACTCCAGGCTCTGCATAAATGGCACTTCCTCAAGGGTCCTTCACAGAGGTCCTATTGCAAAGAGTCCCCTGCTGCCCTCACAAGCACTCTCTTCTCTTCTCCCAAGGCACTTTTATATTTATATCTTTCTCCCTACCCAGCACACTCTCAGATCCCTGCGGTCAGCAACTCACGTCTGTCTTGATGAATACCCCCAGCACCTCATACACCATTTGGCACATTTGTTGGATGAATGACTAAATAAAAGAATGCCTGTTCTTTTAGGTCACATAACAGTGAGAAGCAGAAATCCTGCCTGTAGACACCCTGCCTTTTTACTTTCTTGGATACCTGGGTAGGCCTTTGCACCTTGATCTGAAACCTGCTCCAGCTACACTACCCCACATGCCCACTCATAACCACATACACACCCAAAGGCCCTCTTGCTTTTCCTAAGAGAGGGATAAGAGTGACACTTGTCAAAGACAACATGATTGCTTGAGTTGTTTCCTGCAATGATAAAAATTCACTGACAAGGGCCACACGGCTGTCCCTGTTCCTCAGTTTTCAATGGCACGCTGCCTGCTGTCTCAGTGAACAAATTCCTTGAAACAACATGAGATCGGCAATATAGATGGAATGTAAAATACGGTCTGCAGCTGCCAAGCACCCCAAAGCAGTCCTGATTCATTCCTCACACCAGTAGCAGTGATGAAGCTCTGGGCCCTCTTGTGGTGCTCCCTCCCTTTGGCGAACCATCTTTCCCAGGGTAACGCTCCAACAAACAGTAACTTGGGTAATGACCAATGCTGCAGTGATTATTATTGTTATTATGGACTCTATTTTATTCTCACTTAATTAGTAATTATTTTAAATTACATGGCTGAAGAACTGTTACAACGGGTATTTCCTGGCAGTCAGGGGCTAATTCTCCATCAATGCAGAAATATGGGCTATTCTGAGTTCAGCTGTTAGACGCTGTAGTGATGAATGCCTCTCAGTGCCATATGGTGTCGTCTAAACCTAGTGTCTTTTTACAACAATAGTTTCACTTTTATTACCATTTAAGAGAAATACGTAAAAACTGGTTTCTCTCTAATCAGAGCTCTGATGGGGGCAGGCCCTGGAGTGTCTGAAAGGAGGCGAACAGCCCTACAGCACAAATCTTTGTGAGTTCCCATCTCTGTCCCCCTCAGGGATGCTCACATTTATGGCTAATATTTAATTGGCTATAAAATGCACACATCTTCTCTGGGGTTGACAACTATCAAAAACTGGTAACAAACTGGGAGTGAAATCTCAGACCCACATGGCTAGAAGGGAGTGGATACACATGAAGCAGACTGGCCAGCACTCTGATTTTACATTTTAAACGTTTAGGAGCAGCCTTATTTCTACAAATAAATATGCTCTCTTCATATCACTAAATCCAGGGAAAAAAGATGAATCTATCTGGGCTCTTTTTATGTCATAAAGTAAGGAAGTGCTCAAACAGTGACAAAGAAATATCAAAAGGACACAGGATCCAACTTGCAGTGGTGCCCACTGGCCAAACTTGGGAAATTTTGAACATTAAAACAAATCATGAATGATAGAAACAGATTATAATCCACTGAATAAAGTAAGTACCCATGAATCCATTCTCATAGAAATAAGTGAAAAATGTTTTAAAAATGAGAAGAGAAAGCTCTTCTTTACAGAAGACAACTTTGTAGAAAGACAACTAATAAGTGCAGAAGGAATGTTAACGGTACTAGAAAATCACTTTTTGGTAACCCTCACGGTAATAATTAATTCAGTCAGGAAGCATCAGTGGATGTTAAACTCTCGTGTGAGAGGTTGATGAGGAAAGAGATATTTACATAGTCTCAAAGTATCTCCACACAAGATACTTACTAATAACAAAGAGCCTTTTATGGTAACTTTATAACAAAGATACGGTGGCAGACACCAGCATAATAAGCAACCAACCAAACTGGTTACAAATACCAGTCAACAAATAGTCATCATGTGCCATCCCAGAGGTTGTGATGAAAAAAAACACAGCATCTGTGACACTGCAGCCAAAACACATGCTGAGTCTGACCATGAGGAGACAGGTCTAGACCAAATTAAGGGGGACTCCAAAAAATGACTAGCCTACAAACTTCCACCATGTCCATGTCACAAACCAGAATTACCATATGACCCAGCAATTTCACTTCTGTGTAAATACTCAAGAGAAGTGAAAGCAGGGACTCAAACAGGTATTTGTACATGGTCACTGCAGCGATGTTACAACAGCCAAAAGGTCGAAGCAACCCAGGTGTCCATTAATGGATGAACTGATAAACAAAATGTAGTATATGTACAGTGGAATATTATTCAGCCACAAATAGGAAAGAAATTCTGACACATGCTATGGCATGGATGGACCTTTAAGGCATTATGCTAAATTAAATAAACCAATCACAAAAGAGCAAAGACTGTAAGACTGCACTTATATGAGGTAGCTAGAGTGGTCAAATTCACAGAAACAGAAAGAATGAGGGCAGCCAAAGCCTTGGGGAGGGAGAACTGGAAGTTATTATTGTTTAATGGGTATAGCCTCAATGGGGGAAGATGAAAGTAATGATGCTTGTACAACAATTAATGGACCTAGTGCCACAGAAGTGTACACTTAGAAATAGTTAAAAGGGTTAAAGCTTGTATTGTCTGTATTTTATCACAATAAAAAAAGAGAGGAAGAGAGGGAGAAAGAGAGAGAGGAGGAGAGAAAATTCAAACTTTGGAGTCAAAGCCGGAGTCAAAGGAGGCAGGAGGAAATTTCTGGGGGTGACAGAAAAGATCATGGCACTGACACTGATGATAGTTTCACAGGCATATAGTTACCTCCAAATGCATCAACCTACACACATTAAATATCCACCACTTTTTGTATGTCGATCACACCTCAATAAAGTGGCTTAAAAAAAAAGAAACCTGGGTTCAAATTGTGGCTCTGCCACTTACTTGCTATGTGACTCTAGGAAAATTATTTAATTTCTTTGAACCTCAGGTTTCTCATTTATAAATTATGACAATATTCAAAACTACGATAGGATTGTTATGGGGAAGGAGATACTATATTTAGCTCAGAGCCTGGCCTGTAATGTGCATTTAATAATATAGCAAGACTATAAACACCCAGAGACATGAAATAATATGTCATATGTGTTCAGAGAACCAAGGCTAGTTTGGTATTGTTAGAATATGTGGTGATTAACAATGATGCTAGAGTGAAAAGGTCTTTCATGCCAAGATGCAGTTTAAACTGAAGTCTGTGAAGAGTGACTGGAGGGTTGTGAACAGCAGAGGAAAACAGAGTAGAAAAGACGGAGAAGAGAGGGGAGTAACACTAAGCGCTGGTTTTAGGGACATAGGCATCTGTGTGTTCCACTCACTCATGGGCGTTCTTCTCTCCGTTAATACAGATAATTAACACCATTGGCTTAAGGGAAAACAAATCATTAAGGGAAATGCCACTTAAAACACTTTCACTTTGCACCCAACACCTTATCAGAAAAGGGAACTCAGATATAGAGAAGTAACTGGCCACATAATAAAGTCAATTTAGGCTTACACATAAACTACAAAAATACTGCTCTCTCTTTATCTCCCACTTAAATCATTGAGTGGAGGGTGCAGGGCCTCCCCCTGCTTCTGTGACTTAACCAAGGCTGCCTGCTGTGTTCTCCATCTGTCCCCCACCCTATGCCAAGCTTTCTGTGGACGGTTAACATCTGTGAAGAGCAGGGCTGGGTCAGAAGAGTTTTGCTCAGGTTACAACCTGCACGTCAAGGATGGCCTGTCCACAACCTCATCTCACTTTTACATTCTAATGTAGTCATTTTCACCACCATTATTGAATGTCCTTCTAAACTGTTGCTCTCCACTGATTTTTCTCTCCACCTATAATGTTTAAGCTTTTATGTGAAAACTCAAGGTAATGAAAGTAGCCAAAAGCACACATTCCTCCTGAGTAAGCTGCATTCTTGACATTGGTCTGCTAAGTCCTCTAAATGGGATTTATTTTTTGATTTTACTATTTTTTTCTAACTACCTATATAATACACAATTCACATAGAAAGTATCAAAAGTATAGAAAAACACAAAAAGTAAAAATAAAAGTTACCTATCATCAGCCAGATGTGATACTCTTAAAATACTGGTATATATTCTTCTAGTCTTTTTTTTTTCCTGGCTTTCTTTCTTTGATTATATTGCTCTTTTTAAAATTGGGCTTAGGTTGCACACACCTAAAAGCTTATCTTTTAAATAATAGCTATTACTGCAGGTCAGAAACTATTCTTAGCACTCCATGTTTCAGACAATTAATACCATATTGTGAGCATACCCCCATTTGTCATTCAAAAATTTTCAGAAACATGTCTTAATGGCTACATACATCACACATGGGTATCAGAGCCATGGTGTCCTATGTACAAGTTGTTGGCTACACAGCTGTGGGCCTGGCCTGGGGGTCTCCCACGAGTAAAAGGAGATTTCTTTTCTAAGTCACACAATGGTGCCATTTGGGCTAGAAAATGCCAGGTATACAAAGGTGACATAACCTGGTCAATTCCCTGTCACTGGAATGTTTTAGGTCATTTCCAATTGTCACTACTGTAAATATCCTTGTGCGTATCTTCTAGAGTCAAAGCATATGCATTTTTGAGGCTCCTTGTTAATGTTGCTGAACCGCTCTCCTACCAAGTGCTTCAGAGTGTTCTTTTCCCTAAAACTTCCCAATACTAGATGTTCCCATTCTTTTCAACCCCAGACAACTGGATGTGTGGTATGTGCACACTTTTAATACGCAACTATTTGATTACTAGATAGAATTAGTATTTTAAAATGCTTAATAGTATGTATTTCTTCCATTAAAAAATGGTCTATCCAGATTCCTTGTGTTTCACTATTAGGATATTGATCTTATTAATTATAAGAGCTTTTTGTATTTCAAGAATGTTAACTTTTTATCTGCCATATATCTTAAAACATTTTCCCCAATTGCATAGTCTTTCAGTTCTGCTTTGACATTTTAAAATTTGTATATTGTTTTTTAACTTGAAAGTAGCCAAATTTATAATAATTTCTTTTATGACTTCTGCCTTTACTTTGATGTTTAAAAAGGCTCTCTCCATTCCAAGTCAGATTTCTCTGATATATTTTTTTTATTAAACATCTCACAGTTGCAACCTAGGTTATTTTAACTAGCTGTAGTTTGTAAGGTTCAGAGTCTGTTAACTTGTCCTAAATCATGTGGCTGCTTTGGCTGGCAGAGCATTGGATAGGGAAAGGAGAGTCACACCAGTAAACGGAAAAAATTAATTTTCACCAATAGACAGCCTCTCTGTGACTAAATCCTCTGTACGTACCATGTAGGAAATTACATTTGGACCCCAATTTTACTTTTTTCTTCTATCATAAAATATGGCACAGATACAGAGGGCTGCGCAGTAATGAATAATCATTAATCAAATGTCCATGGAAATGTCAACCATATTGGGAGAGGGAAGGGAGAGGCAGAGAACTGAGCATGAGCTCCTCCACCATCCCAGCTATTCCAGATTACACACTAGCCCACGCATGGATTTCAATACTGTGTTACAGTTCAGCCGGTTTCTTCTCACCTGCTTGGATAATGGCAGTGCCTCTACTTCTTGTGCTCTGCCAGGGTGGAAATAGTTTGTGAAGCCCATCTCTCCTCGGAGGGACTTGTCTCTCTTGGTTGCCTCACAACCTCATCTTTCTCATCAGCCCAACAAAATAATGATTTTGTAGTTTATCTGTCACTTTCTCATTATTATGGGAGGAGCGATGTGCTTACTTTAGCAGCTTTCTTTATCTTAAGCAGAAGAGTAGGACATTTAAATTCCACCTTTATCCTATACCAAAGGTATACACTTGAGCCTCTTTGGGAGGCTATTTTTATTCTTACATAGGAATCATGCTGCTTGGATAATAAATCTTTCTTTCTAGAAGTATAAGTCACCCCTCAATCTTCCAAAAATTCTTCAGCCTTTTATTAAGCTTCCCAGGTGACCTCAGAATTATACTGTCTAGTTAAAAAAAATACTTTTGACAGTTTTATTAGAATTGAAATGTCTGAATTATTGAGTTATGCCATCCAAGAATGTGTATGCCATTCTTTAAGACTTCAAGCCTCCCAGTAAAGTTTTACAGTTTTATTTATATGGGTTCTGCATACTTTTATTTCAAATTAATTTCTAGATAGTCTACATTTTAGTCTCTATTTTAATGCCTTTTTAAAAGGGTATTTTCTATCTGATGATTATTGACTTAAAGGGTAAGCACTGATTTTTGTATACTGATTTTATACTACCTTACTGACCTCTCCTTGTAATAATTTTTCAGTTCACTTCTTGGGTTCCTAGGTGGGTAATCATATGGAAGTAATAATTTGTCTCAACTATTTTTCTCTTATTCATTTTGTCTTACTCCTTTGACTAAAGTCTCAGGAATTACTATATGACCACGGATAGTACACATACTTGACTCGTACCTGACTTTGGTGGGAAACACCAGAGCTTCACTATTAAGTATAATAATACCTGAGGAAGATACACTAAATTCACTTACTCAACAGCCAAACCAATTCCCTTTTGGTTGTGCTTAAGAAAGAAGAGAGCAGCCCCTGACACTGGGAAGCTGGCCAGACATTCAACACTAGGCCATACTGTTCTCCTGTTGGATATAAACTGTCTCACAGAATACCAACTCAGACAAGGTCACTCTGTGCCCATGATTAAATGAGATAAAGTAAATCCACACCATAATTTTGTCTAAATACAGACAAAAATAAAGTCACTGTGCCACCCGCAAAATATCAAAGTGTGCCTTTTTTCTCAGTCTAGTTTGCCTTCCTTATATATAAAATTTATTGAGATACTCAATCATAGAATTACACACACACACACACACACACACACACACACACACACACACTTTCTGATGGCATCCAATCTAGAGTGAACCCTTCCGTAGACACTCCACAAATCACCCAAACAAAGCCCAGATTCTGTAATAGGTTTTCTAACACCGCCTTGTTGAAGGTTCCCCATGGTGTGTGTTCTCCGTTACTGCAGCAAGTAGTAAACCCAACTTGATCAATTATAGCTTTGTTTATGGTGGTCTCTGGCTGGAGGACACTGACATGCTTTAAGACACTAGAAAACCAAAGAGTACCTTTCTAGACACCCTTATAGTTAAGGTTTAAGTCATATTACATTTCTGCCAATTATTTATACCCAATCCAGATTCAGATAAGGAAGAGAACAATGGGAAGAGGTGGTCACAGACAGGGAGAGCATGTATTCTAGCAAGGGCAGTGCACAGGTAACTGGCCCTTTTAGAGCAGCTATGGTGGAATCCTGGTGTCATGTCCATAGCATCATGGGTGGCCCTTCCACTAGAACACTCCTGTTGTGGTGAAGGGAATTTTCCTCTGGCTATGTCATCTGGTTGCATTGTTTCTGGCTATGTGGCTTAAAACTATAGTTCTTGGGCCCACTTAGAAAGCCTTTGAGCTATCTAGTATTCTTTAGTTGTTCCCTTTTGCTTAGTCTTACAAGATGTTGGAATGGGATGCTTGCTGCCTTAGTATGGTGTCTTAGACCGAGGCACTACTGTGATAGATATGAGGAGGCAATAATAATTATGAGAACATCATTTCTAACTCCCAAATTTTACTCAAGTTCATCTTCTGGCCAATTCTAACCCAGAACCATATAGAAAGGGGGTTTCTGGAAAATGTAGTTCCAGGCCAACCAAGCAGACAATAGGATGACCTGGCACATTCCTACACAGGATTCTTCATTTTCTCTGTATGTTTTATGCCCTTTTCTCATATCTAATTGTTTTTATTTTTATTTCTTGATTGGATGCACAGGATCTGTCCATTTCAATGATTTTTATCTTTTCAAAGAACAAGAGTTACTTCTATTATGAAGTAGACTGTTTAAACTTTTTAAAGAACAACACATTTCCAGTTTTAGGGCAGTACAATTTTAAAAAGTGGTCTATATATTTGGGAGAATCTACTGAGATCTTCTTTGTGTAAGCCTAGTATCAATTTTACAAATTCTTACAGTCATCTGAAAAGGATAAGTATTCTCTGTAGGGTACAACGTTTGAAATATTTATCACAGCTATTGTGAAATAAACCACCTTAAGTCTCAACGGCTTAAACTGTAAGAACTTAACTATTCTTCATGGTCAGTTGGTGGTGATTTTGCTAGTCTTATCCAGGCACATTCATGCTTATGTGAGCATCTGTGGGTGGGTAGACAGCTGTATCAATGGAGGCTGAGCTCTTGCTAATTAGTGATTGGCTGGCTGAAAGCGGGGGGCACACAGCTCTCTCCCACATGGTCTCTCATCTTCCAGGTTAGCCTGGGCTTGTTTACATGGCAGAAGCAGAGATCCAAGAAAGAAAGAAGTGAGCAAGTCCTAGGCTGAAAACTGCAAACTGTCACTTCTGCCACATTGTGTTGGCTAAAGAAGCCACATAGCCCAAATTCAAGAAGTCAGAAGAGACACCTCCTATTATAGAAGAGCTGCAGTCATAACGCAAAGAGCACAGGTATAGGGAAAGAGCAAAGGACTATGGCCAGACAGATAAATGAACTTACATCATTTAAATCAGGATTTCTTACCCAGGGCCACTATGGATACTTGGAACTTGCAGTTGACCTGGAGACTTAAAAATTTTCTCAAGTTGACTTCAGAATGTGTTCCTCCGTATGCACATTAAACAACCCTATTAGGTTCACTTAGGTGCCTTTTCCTTAAATTCCACTCTGATACTAATATTGTCATCCTTTACTCCAGAGGAGAATTTTAATGAGTCTCCTTGGGCTGTAAGTGAAAGTAATAATTCATTCAAGTTCCTACTGGACAAGCATAAAAAATATTTTACTTGGGTGTACAAGTATAATTCACCTACCAATATTTCCTCTCTTCTATCCAATGTATTTGTGATTCCATAATAGATATACCCTAAACAATAAACAGAATTCACAGTAGGCTGGTTTAAGAATAGCGCTAGAACTTTGAGGCTCTCATGTAGAGGTCTAACCCTAGACAGTGAAGAATAGGGCTAGAACTTTGAGGCTCTCATGTAGAGGTCTAACCCTAGACAGTGATACAGGAGACAGCAGCTAAAGAAGAGATGACTACTCCCGGAAGTGTTAATAATGTCACCTAAGCAACTTTCCCCTGCTTTGGAATCTGTCTGGAAGCTCACCAACTCCAAAAACATTTCCTGTTTTAAGCCCATGTATATGACTGTACCCCCTCTTAATCAATTTAAATTGTTACTACAATTTTTTATTTTTAGTTTTAATTTTAATACTCTGTATTTCAATGAAATGCACGCAAAAACTCTTGATTATTTTTCATCGCTTACAGAAAACCACATACATTTTATTTTGCAGTGTTTGCAGTATACTTCACATTTCTTAACCCTCAGGCATAGCTGAAGCCTAATAAAGTTTGGTAAATCTGAATCAGCTCCAAAGATAATACATTCCCCATTGCATCCCACATCTCACATACATCTTAACTTGTGGAAGGATGTAGTGGCACTCATGTTCATACTGTTAAAAACAAAACACAAGTTGGTATTCTGCTATAACTCTCTGCTGATTTATATCACTTTGCCATATTTACACTTTCTCCTTCATTTTATCTCTAAGGACATAAACTTTCCCAAAAAACAGTAACTATTTTTCAGAGGGCCCTCATGTCTGTCCCCACAGCCCCATCCCTCTACTTTCATAGACTCAGCCCAGTAAACACTTGCAATTACTGGTTTACAATCTGTCTCTCCCATCAGACTGTGAGCTTCATGGGGCAGGGGCTGTTTCTTCTTTCACTGCCTGTATCCTTAGCACCACACATTTAATGGCTGCCCAATAAATTATACTGAGTTGACAAAAAGCAAAAGCTAACTTTTTTTTTTTAATCTATCATGTTAGAAGTCCAGATAATGGCTACCTTTGGGGAAGAGAAGTAGATAGTGACTGGCACAGGGCATGAAAGAGACTTCAGGGCTGCTATCATGTTTTATTTCTTCACTTGGTTACTTGGGCACGTCCACCAGTTGATCATTAATTGAGCTACACAAATGTGAAAGTTGCACTTTCTGAATGTGCTACACTCCAATAAGAAGTTTAAGTCCATCATCATCCTGACAAAGAAAGAAGGAAATTACAATCATTCAGAGATTGCCATTAAAGAATAATTATTTGACATTAGTTCCTGAATATTAAAGCTAAACTTTAAGTGGGGACCACAATGATCATTTATGTTACGCACTCTCGTCCGTGGAAACTAAGCAGATGTACTCTGCACAGCAGGAAAGATTATAGAGATAACATATAAAGTGCTTAAAACAGTTTTAGGCACATAGTGCCATGTTAGTACTACACAGTGTAGCTGTTACTACACTTTGTACCACACCAGAAGCTATTTTAAATGAAGTCTTAACCACAGATCACAAGCATACTTTCCCCATTAGAATCCAAGCTCTGTTTTGTCCTTAACTCTTTCAGAATAGCTCTAACAGCCTGACTGAAGCAGCACCTTCATTTAGTAATTTATAGTTACAGAGCCCACATTAATGCCTGCTTGTCTTAGTCGCACCCAAAAAGTCAGAACTCCGAGGCTAAAAATCATGGAGCATCTGCACTGAAAGACAGCAGAGACCCTCTGACCAATGATTTTACAGCAAACACATCACAGGGGCATTTGTTAAAAGCTCAAGTCCCCTGCTGTCCCACACCAGATTCTGATTCACTTACCCGCAGAGTAGGGCCCAGGAGTTCGCATTTTTTTAGCAAGTTCTTCAAGAATTCGGAAGAAGGTGGTCTACAGAGAACACTGAACAACTTGTTTTGTAGATGAATGAAATGAGGGCCCAGGAGAGAAGGGACCTGTGCAAAGCCTTCTTTCTGGTTAACAAGCACACCAGGACTAGAATGAAGTTCACCTTTTACCATTCCAGCATTATCTACATGATTCCATGCTACAGTAGCTTAGGACCTAGAATGAATCTGTCCTAAATCTGTGGCTTATTCCACCCACTCAGCCCTTTGCCTTTTTACCCATGCACTAGTTAACTGGAGAGGTATGAAACCCATCTGCATATTCGTTAGCTAACCAGGTAGTTTACAAACCTAGTTTAAATCGTAGCTCCAATATTTACACACTAGGTGACCCTAAGATACTTTTTCAAATTTTGAGTGCTTTGATTTCTTACTTTGTAAAATAGCAAAACAGTACCTACGCTTGCAGGATGTTGTGAAGAGTTCTGTAAAATACTAGTACTGAGCTTGGCAAATAATGTGGTCCCAGTAAATTATCGCCATATTAATGCCATCATAAAACATGGCACTAAAACTACATTCTTCTTTTGGTCAGAGGTGTTCTCAAAGTGTGGTCTGGAAATGCATGTTTAAAACACAGATTTCTGGAACAGGCCT